>JAKJXN010000035.1:0-349382 GCA_022225945.1 Didymella pomorum | reverse complement strand
CATCGGAATATAGTATCGCCTACTCCGCCCTGTATGGGAGCTTGTGACCGTGCGCTCACAGGCTCCGTGGTTGCAAGCCTGTGTGATGAGATGCTCCGCAGGGCATGCTCCACGACAATAATCCTATAGAAGTAGATCAAGAGCTAGTAGTATAGATGTACTCGCTACATATGTTCCAGATACTACTACTAAAAGGACTAGTAGTAGTGTTTATAATACAAGATCCAAAAGAGCTTATTTAGATTTAGAAGAATCTAACGATAATTTAGCTCTAATCATAAATTTTACTAGACTAGAACTGGCTATATATAAAGAAGCTTTAAATTTAATAGATAGCAAAAAAAAGCTAGAGGCTTGCTAAGCTGAAATTCTAAAGCTAGAAGAATAGAAAACTTAGGATCTAGTTTACCTACCTAGAAATAGAACAGCACTAAAAGGATGCTGGGTATTTAAATTTAAACAAGACGCTAGTAACAAGATTATTAGTTATAAAGCAAGATGAGTTATTGAAGGATTTAGTTAATGTCGCAGCGAATCAGCCTATATATACTTCCTAGCCGCAGAGTTGTGATAACCAGCTCGGAATTTAGATCTGGGCAAGGTCCGATACCTGTCCGACTCGGACCCTGGCCAGATCCTGGTTACTCACAAGCCCCTATCTTAACCCTGGGCTATCAGGTTGTATAAAGGCAGCATAGGTAGCAAGGTAGACTAACAGCTTTTGAGTATCCTTCGTACAAGACCTATAGGAATAGAGGAATCTCCTGTGTCCCAGTCCCAGTGCTCCCATACACCTCGCAGCGGATTCCCACATGTTTCGGAGCCCTCTGTCATCCTGCGTCGTTACAGATAAGTCTAAGGTCTAGTTAGTACTTACTTATTGTTGTGCCGTTTCTGTGCATGAGGATTGTAAAAATTAGCTCTTGCATTAAAAAAACAGTAGTTCCATTCTTATAGTTGTTGATAGTGTAATAGTGCAGAGCCCCACTACGCCATATGGCCAAAAGTACATCAATATCAGCGTAACTGCTGATATAGGGCTCTGTAATAAATATATAGGACATTGTAGGCATAATCCTTACAGATAGGACCTGCGAACAATACATACGTTAAACAAGCATACTAGAAAGCAGCCCGCCAAGTCTTCTCACATCTAATCCTAACGTCTTCCCTTTCTATTAATGCCCTCGCGGTTCTCGCAGCCATGGTTCTACGGAATTCTCGCTCAAGTGCGTAGTCCCACCCGCCGTTTGTCTTAACTAGGCCTTGCAGCTCTAGCCTTTCTTCTTCGTTAGGCTTATCAGCAAGGCTGTTGAACTCTGGACCGCCATATCGGAGTACAACCCGAGTCAGACCTGGCAGATTCCTGAGTTCCTCCACACTCGTGCTGTCAGGCTCTTCAACCTTCTCGCCGCGCAAGTTGTGACGGTACGCCAGAACATTCACGAGCGGCCAGTGGATTGCCTGGATAGAAGACAGCTCTCTTTCTGTCAAGGATTTAGTGAATGCACGCATTGCGCGGCTGTAGTTGTAATGCTTGTCCGAAAATGCGAACGAGTTGAGCTCATACACCAGCAGTTGGAGGTCTGCCCGTGTCCGTCTGCAGACGCTAGCCATGCTGAACAGGCCGTACACGCTAAAGCACCGTCTGCGCTTCGGAGGACCTGATGAGCTCGTCAACTCCGAGGGACTGGTTCGTCCAGGCACGAGCCACCTGCGTCTCAGTGTTGATGTGACGTTGGAGCGCTTCGCAACCTTCTCGTCCTCCTTGAGTTCGACTCGGAAAAGCAGTCGGTGCTCGATAGGGTCGGTGCTCCAGGTACGATAACATTGCGTGCCGCAGGATGTCTGAACAGTTGGAAGGCTGAGGACTTCGATGGTGTTACCTCCAATATTGGTGTAAGAGTAGATTTCCAAGCGGATCTCAGCAGGGAGGCGCAGAAAATGACAAGTTTTTTTCTTTGTCGACTGCCTTTCAGAACGTTAGCATGTTCTCTAGATGCATGTGTTGATGTATGCTCACAAGTGCGCCTCTGGCTCTGGATCAGGTGCGCTTGTGGGCGCTGACGTCACACCTTCCTCAACAACCTTGGTGACCTCCACTTGTTCCTGTACGCGACTGCCTCCACGCAACGTCAACTTCCGCAGAGCTGTCCACATCGTCACGATCTGCAGTGGTCTACGTAGGTGATCTGAGGACGATTACCTTGGCTCGTTTGTGTGCAGGCACCGTGGGTAATACGCGGTCTGCTGAGGTCAATCTAGGCAACCATGCTTGACTGCAGATCACGTCTAGATACGGGGTATTGTACAGGACCAGGCTCCAGTATGCATCTTTGCTTTTTTGAGCAACAGACGGGGTCGGGCTCTGGTAAATTCTGGGCCTAAAATCATGAGCGTGTTGCAGGGATCCACATGTGTTGGACATGTCCTGTATTCAACTGCCGAAGTATACCAATCGCTCTACCTTCTCTTGGCAAATACTCCTGAATCGACTATGATTAGCGAGGATCGATTATGGATGTACTAAAAGATGTGGTCCCACTCGATCTTGAACCACTTCTTCACATTTCCTCGAACCTCCGCGCGCCTACCACTGCCCCGACGAATCAAGTCTAATTGCCTCGGAACACTGTACTGGCTTGACCTTTGCGGCTCAGCATGTTCAAAACGACCGGAGTCCTGCTAGCGATCATTGCGAGCATGCATATCCTCAAAGATCGCTGTACGCTCTTGATGACTGCGGACCTGATCGAGGTGCTCACTAAAGCCAAACCGAGGGAGAGCAGATTCAATCTCTGTCGCATAGGACTCATTGTCTGGATTCTTCGCTCGAAGACTCTGTGATTGGTTAGATCGATCAATGATGCGTGACCAAGCATGAGGCTGTCCGTTGTTTGACCAAACGTCGACAGGGGAACGTCGTGGGGCTGTAGGCCCAGGATTGGCCTGGCGCAGCGCGCCATTAACAAGATACCTATCAAAGGTTTCGAAATCCGGCTGGCTCTGAGACTGCCGAGTTGTACGGCTGTGCCCGTGTTAAAAGCGGCATACCTCGGGGTTGACGGACTTGAGTGCTCGTGTGCGAACGGTCTGAGGCTCGTACTGGTTGACGGTAGCTTGTGCCGCTGCTGTTACGACTGCTCTGAAGCGAGCTCCGTGTGAAGACCTGCTGGGCAGCGCGGAGGTGGTCGTGAGGAAGGTGTTGCGTGTGAGGAAAGTCGACCCGCCTGGGGTAGACATGCACGCTAGAGGAATCTCCGCCAATCCCTGAATGTAGATTATCCATAGTTTGAGATGTAACAGAAACGAGTAAGTGGTTGTTCAGAGACTGAGAGAGGCTGCAAGAATGGTTACAGAATCCACTGTTGCTTGCAACGTTGGTATGATTGAATCGACGACAAGAGGAGGACAACATCTTTTATGATTCTGGACGCTACTACTCGTACTGCGTATTATCACAGCGAAAAGACCCCTGGCTACAGCAGTTCGATTATTTGGAAACTGCTGCCAGTGTGCTGTTGCGCGGAGTGCGCAGGAACACCTTGTGCCAGCTCTGCAATGAGCCGGCAGCAACATACTGTCGCTACTTGCTTGCAGACTCAGATCGACCGCTGAAAGGATCCATAGTGTCTTTACAGTAGTAGACCGTCGCGAGTAATCAGGACGTTCGGGCTCGCTTCCGCGGGGAAGCGGTTACGAACCGGGCGTTCCAGAGGCGACAGTACCACGACAATAGACAAGGCTCGGGCTCACAGAACATCGAAGGGCCTAAGGAGCGTCTTTGCACTTTCTGATTCTCGGTTGATGAGATCCAGCAACGCAGTCTCCTCAGATGCTCCGATTCTCTTTTCCGTCAAGTACATTCAGAGCTCTATTCCTGCCTTCATCCCCCAAACACCTTATAGACTCTCTCAACGCTCTCAAGATCATAAGTAGTATTGCATACTACACAGGGCTAGTAGTCACTAAAGTGCTCATCGTTCTCGCACAGAAGCTGTACGTTCAGCCAACCACCCATCCTACCGCCGCCTCCCGAGACATACCTAACCAGATTAAAGCCTTAAAGAAAGACACCGTTGGAGGTTCTTTATGGCTATACTTTCACAATGTTGATTACACGGAAGGGTAGGGCTGAGCGGGCTTGCTTGAGCGCTTGAAATTCTAAAGCGATGCGAAGGTTCCTGACCATATCCGCTCAAGCATCACAACCTCAACCCACTCACCAGAGTCCATTACTTTCTGATTATGTGCTGATTATGTACTCAAATCCATCCATTAGCCTTCCACTATGCCTAAACAATTTTTTCTCGATCGCTATCTTTATCAGTATCGACTCTTTCCTTCCCATCTCGACTCAAGCGACATAAATCATTTCCCAGGTTATGAGATCCGTCGGCAAGCTCAAGTTCTTGGCGACCAACATGCCTACCATACGGATATTTGGTATCCTGGTTTCAAAAGCTACGTGACGACTGAGATCGTACCTCGTGCTGTTCATCTTCCGCACCACGCGACCCTTCCCAATCACGATCTTCGCGGCGTCTTGGCTGCTGGCAAGCGGCAGACTTCGGATGATGAGCCTCAAGACATCCTGCAGCTGGCTGCACGCGCCGAGGTCGGAGTTGCAATATCTGAGCTTAGTAGTAGCAAGCGTGACCCTCCAATGGAGATTTACGAGCTCCCAGCAGACGATGATTACGCTGGCTCCCTGGAGGTGGGCAGCTGTGTCTCAGAGTCCCATCACCCGATCTGTTCTGGGAATTTAATTCAAGACAAGTCGAAGCGCTCGAGCTTGCTGCCAGATTTTGGCTATCTGAAGCCATTGATCACGTCCACCTCTTCTTTCTCTGTCCAGGTCTCGACGCCGCAGTTTGAGGGTGTTGATGAATTCGCATTCCTTGGCCGGTACGTCACCACAGGTGCACTTCCTCCGCCGGTCGGTCCCTCTTCCGGAGCATCATCTGGGGAAGATTTCAGCTATGTGGCCAAGCTCATCGAAGTTGGGCAGACGCCTATCTCGTCACGAACATCGTCGTCGTTCCCATCGTCAAGGTCCTCTATACAATCACTCTCGTCAACCAAGTCGATGGCTTCCACAACGCTATCGACTTACTACCCTCCCAGTCACGTCGACGGGTTCGCCAGAGGTCGTTGAATTGTCCACCGCAACCTAGATGTCTCGACCGCTGCGACCCAGGCCTACTGAGTATCAAGGTCTGACGTGGCAGGGCCTTACGCCCGGTCCCGTCCACGAGTCCGACTTGTCTGAGGCTTACGACACCACGCAGAACGTGCCCACCCCCACTTTCGAGCCTTCTCCTCTACCATGGCCTACAAAGCCTCAGCAGTACCACCCTAGTATATCTCGTTCTCCCATCAACCACTAGGCGTGCGTCGAGGCCAAGTACTATCGTGTAGTTTCTCAGCGAAAGCAGGTACGACCGCCACGGTTTCGACGGGACGATGAGGATGGTAGGGTGTTGCATGTGGTCAATCAGGTTGTGCCGGGGTGGACCTACTCTGATCTGGGCGGTGGTAGGTAAGTGCGAACTTGGTGATGAGTGCATGTTCGGGGAAATACATGGGAGATGATACGGTCCTACAGTGTAGCAGAGATAGCATCAACAGTATGAATGCTGATGATCGTAAATTCTGAACCTTGGTATTGAACGCCACGTGCATCTACCTTGCACTTCTGACCCATCCAACAACACCAACGCTATAGCCTACAAGACCGCCGACTCTCTCTCGTTCCCTCTTGCTCTCGTCTTGCCACTTCCTCAACAGTCCAATGAGATCCTCATCCCTCACAACCACATCACCATGCAGCCTAAGGAAAACGCTCATCCAGGCCTGCACAAGCTCATAGTCCCTCCTCTCCTGCAGCCTTGTGGTGAGTGCAGTGATGAAGGTCCTGAGTTCCGTGAATGGCTCCTGTGTGTCCAGCGTGCGAATGGCAATATCCGCCGCGCTCGGTGGCAGACTCGACAAGTACTCGAGAAGCTTGGTGGGCTCGCCCGTTTGTTCGGTCTTCGCAAGAAGACGTGTGAACTCGCTCGTGCTGGTCGCAGCGCTGCTTCTACTTGCGAGCGCGGAGCTCGATATCCTGCTCCCCGGCTCGCCGTCCGCGTCGAGAGGTTTCAGCGCATCGCTCTTCTCGCCAACGGCGGGAAGGAAGAAAGGTGCGTGTTCGGGCTTCTTGGGGGCTTCCTTGGGCTTGTTGCGCGCGCGGATGGTGTCGAGGTGCAGCAGGGTTTGCCATCTTGATTTGGGCACGAGCGATAGCGTTGTGATCTTGTCGCTGAGCTGATCCATGACTGGCACTGCTGTTGTATCCTCCTCCTCTTCCTCGCCTTCCTCTTCAGCCAGCGCGACGATGTTCTCACCGCCCTCGCCAGAGGCCGTGGGTGCGGCGACGGAGACGACATCTGTCTCGGAGATCTGCTTGGTGGGAACGTGGGTGAAGAGAGTGCGGTTGGTGAAGATGTGTACGCCAACCTCGCCTTCCAAGCCTGTGGCAAGGAAATCGCCAGCTGGCGAAAACGCAACACTGTTGATGGGCTTAGGTAGGCGCATGGCGTCGATCAGGTGACCAGTGGGAAGATCCCAGACGCGGATAGTGCTATCTGATGACGCAGAGATAATCCAGCGGCCATCACTGGAGAAAGTGTAATCAATCGTGGTGATGGGAGTGGAAGTGCGCGTGGCCCAAAGCTCACGAATAAGTTTGCGAGTCGTGATGTCGAGGACGCGGAGCGACCCGTCGTCGCAGGAGAGTGCAACAAGGTCCGAGTTGGGGTGGTAGCGCAGCGAAATGATCTTGACCATGGGATACCAGTCGATTTCGTGGAGGAGTGTGCCGGTCGCAAAGTTCCAGAACTTGATCTTGCCGTCGTCTGAGCAGGAAATGACCGTCCTGTTGAGGTTGTCGATGGCGAGGCCAGTCACAGCACCCTTGTGCTTGCCCTCGCCCTTCGCGAACGTCCTCGGCGCATCATCTGTCTCGAATCCAGTCGACTCTTCGAGCTGGAGCTGATGCAATTTGTACTTCTTCGCCTCCGCAGGCGTCAAACGCGCAGGAAACCTACGTCGGTGCTGGCCGGACTGCAGATTATACATGTCGATGGAGCCACCAGCGGATCCAATCAATGCAAAAGTACCGCACGGCGAGATAGCAATACTCTTAACCTCGGTGCCATCACCAGTGTCGAAGGCCCATCTGCCTGCTCGCTTGCGGCCCCAGAACCATGTTCTTGCAGTCTTGTCTCCGTGCGCAGTGACGATGCTCTCCCAGCCCGTCATGTTGACCTCTGTAGCCTTCTTCGAGTCGCCCTTCACCTTGGATGAGTTGTTCCAAATGCCTGTAACGCCTGGCATAGCGCCCATCCCACCATCGCGGTTGAGCGAGCACGCCATGCATGTGATCGCAGGAGCCTTGAGGTCCTCCAGCTTGAGGTGGTGCTTGGATGTGTCAGAGCTGCCGTGGAGCAATCCCATCTTCTTCGCTTTCTTCTGAATCGCACCCTGACTGAGCTCTGTGCTCTGGCCGTCTCGTCGCAAACTCCAGCCCCATAGACTTCGATCCTTGCTTCCACTGAGCAGCCACTTACCGGTGTCGTCAGAGCCGTCCGAGTTGGAGGGGAGGAAGCGCAGAGTCGAGACGGGGGCGGCGTGACCACCGCGCTGGTGCAGAATCCGCGGTACGGGAGAGAATGGCGTCTCATCGAAGATCCAGCTCTTCAGTGTGTTGTCGAGACCGCTCGAGACAATGACCGCTTGGCCAGCGAGGAACTCGATCTTGCTAATGCCGCCGCCAACGCCTCCACTAGCAGATGGCGGGGGGCCGTGAGCTCCACGCAGAGTGCCCGTCTTGCGACCGCCCTTGTTCAGGTCCCAGAACGTAATGTCTCCACTCTCGTGGCTAGCAGTCGCCATGACACCATCTTCACGGCCATCTTCGCCAGCACCCAGCCCATCAGTTCGGAAAGAAATGGAAGTGACTGCCGCCTTCTGCGAGCCGCCGGTGTTGAGTCGCAGAGCTTCCTTGTCAGCGCGGATGTCGTGGATTGTGACGGGACCGGACTCGTACGCGATAGCGAGGAGCGAGAGCGCAGGTGTGGGCTGCAGGGCGGTGACTGCGCCAAAGTCTGCTGCAGGTGGCAGCAGTGTGTAGAGCAGCTTGCCGGTGCTGACATTCCAGATTTCCACAGAGCCGTCCTGTCTGCCGACGAAGATCTTGTTCAGGTATGTGGGCATGTTGGTGACGCAGCCGGACAACCTGCTCGAAGAGGCGCCCTGCAGGGTGGTGTAGTGCTCCAGTGTGGATGTCTTCCAGATCTCGATCTTGGTGGCGCCGCATCCAACAATCCACTCTCCCATGACGACCAGGCGCGTAAGGCTCTCGATGCCACCCAACGGCAGCTCCAGCTCAGCCACTCTCTTTCCACGCTGAAAGACCCAGACACCGCGCTCAGCATTGCGCCCAGCGCCACCCCAGGCCGCAAACACGAGCTTCTTCCATGCCAGCGTCGCGGTGATGTCCTCGGGAGTCTGCGGTCGGGTGATGAAGACGAGGTTCAGTCCCCGCTTGAGGTCGTAGGTCTGCAGCGAGCGCCCAACGGAGGTGGTGATCTGAAAGGTCGTCTTGCCGAGCGGAAGCGATGTGAAGGGAACGGCAGTGGGAGAAACGAGTCCGACAGTCTGGGAGCATCAGTTGCATGTTCAAAGTGTTTCTGTCGGCTGTTTGAGCTCACTCTGAACGGCGCAAAGATTTTGGACTGGCGCACGGCATGCGCAGAGCTCTCCTGGCCATCATTCTGCACTTTCTGGCGCTTTGAGACTGGGCCAGCGGCTGCGGCATTCTGTTTGGGGCCCGCCATAGTCAGCAATTGCGTGCGTTGCTGCGTTGCTGCGTTGCCGCGCGTGGTGCTGGGAGGCGCTACAAAAAAAGTTCAGCGGAGACGCAAGGCCCCACATCTGATGCGCGCAGGGATTTAGTCGGCGGGAGCTGGGCTAGCATTGCATCGAATGATTGAGTCCTCCATGCCAGCAATCCAGTCAAGATCGTGATTTTCACAAAGATGTCGCTTCTCCCACTCATGATACCTGATCGATAGTCCTCTACTGCGAACTGCTGCTCATACCTAGGTAGCCTCCTTGTGATGTGCAACCGCTTACCCAATGACATCCTCCATCGTGACACGCTACACATGCGGCGTACTATGTGCCGCGTCGAAGCCCAAAAGGCCCAAGATGCCCTGGTCACGGCGCCGAACTGGCCTCGACGTGGCTGCTGAGGCTGGAGCAGACGTCATGGGCGCTCGCCTCGGGATCTGGAAGATGTTCCAATAATGTTGTTTTGATACTGCTCCCTGTGACCCCGCGAGGAGCGCAGCCTCACCATGGCCGACCATCAGCCGCTCTCGCGCACCACGTCGACCGAGAGCACGCCCTCGCAGCCCAGCACTTCATCATGGCAGCCCCCGAGCGGCCGCAAAGCCCGCGCCTCAGAGCCCCAGGCAGGCACAGAGAGCATCGAGGTCAAGCTGAGCCCACTGGGGACCTCCGCGCTCGCGCCCATGCGGCCCATTGGACTGACTGCGCGAAGGCCTTCGAAGGCGTCTGATAGCCTCAAGGACTACTTTGGCAGGAACAACATGCACAGCGGGTCTGCCATCGACGAAGACGGCGATGCAACCCCTCTAGCGGCGTCCCGTTACCCGTCTTCCTTGTCGGAAGCTAAGTCGCGGTCTGACGTCGATGCTGCGGAAAATCGGCTCTCTTTCTCTTCGCTGTACAGCATCGGCTCAGCCATATACGCCAACACCAGAGGCCACTCGTGGAGCGGCAGAAGCTCAGTCGTGGGCAGCGAACCAGACGGTATGCATCGAGTAATTGCTCGCGTGCACCAGAGCTGACCCTCACAGTCAAAATGTCCGAGCCCACTGCCCCACACAGCACCGGCACTACAGCGACGACTTCGCTGAATGTGACTACCCAGAGCCAGCATGGCTCGCTGGGCCCGAAAGTGTCGCCCACCCAGCTGCTCTTCCCCCAGGATCAGCAAGCCGCACAGCAAGCGCTCTCGCCAAACACCAACACCGTCACATCACCCACCACCGCCGCTGGCGCCTCGCCTCAGCCTTTGAACCCTCAGGCCGTCCCGCGCCGTTCGCGCAGCCGTACTACACATCGACGAGTCAGCGGGAGCACCGCCGCCAGCAGTAGCCCTGCGAGCATTGGCATGCGCGAGCCCAAGAAGCCCATGAAGGGCATCATCGGAGTCTGCGCTCTCGAGAGCAAGGCCCGCAGCAAGCCCGCCCGCAACATCTTCGGCAAGCTGGTCGACGACTTCGAGGTCAAGATTTTCGGCGACAAGATCATCCTGGACGAGGAGGTCGAGAACTGGCCGGTGTGCGACTTTCTCATCTCGTTCTTTTCAGATGGCTTCCCACTCGACAAGGCCATTGCCTACGTGCGTCTGCGCAAGCCCTTCTGCGTAAATGATCTGCCCATGCAGCAGGTACTGTGGGACCGCCGCTTGTGTCTGTCCATCCTGGACAAGCTGACCGTTCCCACGCCGAAGCGCATCGAGGTGAACCGAGATGGCGGACCCAAGCTGCCCTCAGCCGAGTTTGCGAAGCAGTTGTATGATCGCACTGGCGTCAGCCTGCCTGGCGCAAGTGATGGCACAGGTGGAGGACTCGAGCCACCGAAGAAGATCGAGATGATGGACAACAACGACACGATCTTTGTAGACGGTCAAACGCTGACCAAGCCTTTCGTTGAGAAGCCCGTGAGTGGCGAAGACCACAACATTCACATCTACTTCCACAGTAAAGACGGTGGCGGCGGCCGCAGACTATTCAGGAAGATCAACAACAAGAGCTCAGAGAAGGATGACACCCTCTCTGTCCCCAGGTCCATCACCGAGACCGACTCGAGCTACATCTACGAGCAGTTCTTGCAAGTAGAGAATGCCGAGGATGTTAAGGCCTACACTGTAGGGCCAAGCTTCTGCCACGCCGAGACGCGGAAATCGCCTGTTGTGGATGGCCTTGTTAAGCGCAACCCGAGTGGTAAGGAGGTCCGCTATGTGACCAAACTTAGCGACGCAGAAGCACAGATGGCATCGAGGATCTCAGAAGGGTTCGGTCAGCGTGTCTGCGGCTTCGACCTATTACGGGCCGGCGACCAGAGTTACGTTATCGACGTCAACGGGTGGAGCTTCGTCAAAGACAACGGCGACTACTACGACAAGGCAGCAAACATTCTCAGAGACATGTTCCTGAACGAGATCTCGCGCAAGCAACGCAAAGAAGCCGCTCAAAGTGCCGCCAACAACGCACGGGAAGAATCAGACCGGAGCGAGTCCAGAAAGAGTATGTCAAGCCACCGCCAGGCGCTGAAGGGAATCTTCAAAAGTCCTAGTATGTCCAAAATGAGGGACGGCCACCGTCATTCCTTGCACCTGCCCCATATCCGGCACGCCAGCACAATGCCATCTTCTCCTGAGACTTCGCTAAGTACCACTCCCATTGCAGCTAGTCCCAGTCTCGAAAAGTCCGATCCCACGGCCGTACTCAGTCCGCCAACCGTTGGTTCCATACCACCTGCGCCCGCCTCTGAGCCGGATTTGTTGCCACCGCCCGCCGTTCGTGATGATGAGCACGCCCTTGAGACCGAGAGATCACACTCCGCGGATGACCAAATACCCGTACCTCCGCCGGCATCGAAGGCGCAGTGGAAGCTGAAGGGTGTTGTGTCTGTCATCCGCCACGCCGATCGTACGCCAAAGCAGAAATTCAAGTATACGTTCCACGCACAGCCATTCGTCGATCTACTCAAGGGACACCAAGCCGAAGTGTTGTTGATCGGCGAGCCAGCATTGCAAAGTGTCAGCGATGCCGTCAAGGTCGCCCTGGACGAGAAGCTGGAGGATCCTAAGAAGCTCCGTGAGCTACAGCTGTACCTCCAGAAAAAGGGTCCATGGCCTGGTACAAAAGTACAGATCAAGCCTATGTTCCGTAAGAGGAGGAAGGATGAGCTGCTTCCGGGAGAGACGCTACCCGAGGAGTCGCCCGAGAGACAGAGACAAGGTTCAACATCAAGCGTGCTTCGAGACACAGGCAATGAAAGCAGCAACGAGAACGACCCCGAACGACTGAAGAATAGGAGCGATTCAATGTCCGGCGTTACACTGTCTCGCATCACTGCGCAAGACAATAACATGGTGCTGGACAAGCTGCAGCTGATCATCAAGTGGGGTGGAGAGCCTACCCACTCGGCTCGTCATCAGACCCAGGATATGGGCGCTAACTTGCGCAATGATCTGCTTCTCATGAACCGCGATGTGCTAGACGAAGTGCACATCTTCAGCAGCTCAGAACGCCGAGTCACCACTAGCGCGCAGATCTTTGGAGCCTCGTTCTTGGAGAAGGATCAATATCCGGTTGAGCAAATTCACGTTCGCAAGGACCTGCTGGATGATTCCAATGCCGCCAAGGACGTCATGGATAAGGTCAAGAAGAGGCTCAAGACTCTGCTTCGGGCTGGAGACAAGGCACCGCCGCAGTTTGCGTGGCCGAAGGATGTTGCGGAGCCATACATCGTTGTTCGCCAGGTTGTGGCTCTCATCAAGTTCCACCAGCGTGTGATGAACCACAACTTCAAGAAGATCGAGTCTGAAGCTATCGCGTCCCTCAACGCTGTCAGCTCGCCACCGGGCCCTGATGGCCAGCCAGGACAATCGAAGTACACGAACGTCAACCACATCCAGTCGCGCTGGTGCTGCAACGAGGGCCCAGAACTGTTCAAGGAGCGCTGGGAGAAGCTCTTCAAGGAATTCAAGGATGCCGATAAGGTCGATCCTAGCAAGATCTCTGAGCTCTACGATACTATGAAGTTCGACGCCCTCCACAACCGCCCCTTCCTCGAGTGGGTGTTCACCCCTGACGACACTTTCATTGACGAGGATGCTATCGCCGACGGCTCCAAGCAGAAGACGCCGGACGAGCCGCCGGCACCTGAAGTGAAGCCGGAGACTAAGGATAGTGAGAAGCCACACGAGCGCGGCAGCATCGCTCGCCGTATGGGCTTTAGACGTCCATCTGAAATCGCCATGAAGCCTGCTGCACCTCCTTCCTATGTCAATGAGTCATACTTCAAGCTATACACAGGCATGGGTAACGCTGCCTCCAAGGCCGCTATGGACACTCGACTCGTTAAGTTGCGGGAAATGTACCATCTTTGCAAGGTGCTCTTCGACTACATTGGCCCACAAGAGTATGGAATCGAGTCTGAGGAAAAGCTGGAAATTGGCCTGCTCACCTCGTTGCCCTTGCTGAAGGAGATCGTTGGCGACCTGGAAGAATTGCAGGCGAGCGAAGCACCGAAGGCATTCTTCTACTTCACCAAGGAGAGCCACATCTACACGCTCCTCAACTGCATCTTAGAGGGTGGAATCAAGACCAAGATCGAGCGCAACGCCATTCCTGAGCTGGACTATCTTTCCCAGATTAACTTTGAATTGTACGAGTCGGAGAACGCAAGCACAGACGATGCACCGCACACATTCAACTACAGCATTCGCATCACGCTTTCGCCTGGCTGCCACGCGTTCGCGCCGCTCGACGTACAGCTCGACTCTCGCCACATGATAGGCTTCTCGCCCCGCCGCAGTCTCACAGCCCATCAGGACTGGAAGGAGGTTCTTGAGACGCTGCGGGCGAAGTTTCACACGTAAGTCCCGTCCTTATTCACCCGTCATTAATAGCACGACACTAATGCAACGCAGTGTCAAGCTCCCGAAATCATTTGTGGCCATCGACCTCAGCGAGAAAGAAGCATTCGAACGCCGTGGCAATGGAACCAACGGCAATGGTCTGAAGAAGGATATTTTTGAGCCTGAAGCAGGCGAGAGAGGCAGGAGCGAAGAGAGGAAGGCAAGTGCGAACGCAGACGTGCCGCCCGTAGCCGATCTGCCGCCGCCGGCTCTGGATTCGTAATGTGCTGGAGGAGACGTTGTGCATCAGGTGGTGTTTGGAGACGGCGCTTTAAGATAGATTGTAGAGATGCATTCTCCAGAGGATTTGGGCATTCATTGCATCGATAATAGCACGTAACGTCAATTCTCTAGATGCAATCAGACCAGACTCCAAGCTGTAACGTATAGCCTTGCTTCCCAGACGGGCGGTTCTTCGTATTGATTCAGCTCGCAGACTTCATATGTTTCAGAAATTTGAGGCCCCAAATATCATCAGCCCCTGTTTTTCTGCTCGTCATAGCTCCTCTTCTTTCATCCAATAGTGTGCTCGGATGTATTGACTTTCCGGTTCCGTGCCATCACGCAGTGTCTCGCAGCCATACCAGAGCATTGATTCGCGATCATCACCATCAATGGTGATGCATTGCACATGCACTTATGCAAAATTCCCTCCGTCGAGCGCCTCTCGCTCTCGCCAGAAAGGAAACGATTCAAGATCTCAACCACGTGCGCGTGACCATGTTCCTGCTCTGGCGTCTTCCCCGCAAACGTCATCTTCTCAAGCGACCGCTCAACAGCATCCAACGTCGCCATCTGCTCATCACACGCCTGCTTCTTCTCCAGCATCTCGCCCCGCAGCTCGGAGATCGTCGCACTGAAGCCCTCCAGTGCCTCCAGTAGCGACAGTGTGGTGTTGATGGTGTCAAGATGCGATGATGCTGCGGACTTGGCCTCGTACAGCGTCGCGTGGACGAGCTCGCGCGTAGAGAAGGTGCTGATTTCGAGCTCGAACCAGGCGAACGCCTCGCTTTCTGTTACTGAGGGTGTGTTGGGGCGGGTATCCACTTCGAGAATGTCTTCGAGGCCGAAGGGCTCGGGGGTCTTTGGGGGCAGTGGTCGGGTGTTGGGAGTGGTGCTGCGTTGGTTGTTTTGGTAGTTCGCGGTCTCGTGCGTGGTGTTGGTGGTGGGCTCGGTTACTTGGAGCTTCAGCCCAAGTGGCAGCGTGTCTTCATTAAATCTTTCTCGCGGGCCATGGCGGAAGATGTTGCGGAGTAAGTTTCTGGTTAACATTGTGCGGGCTCGTAGTTCTCTGTCTGAGTTGCGCAGGCGGGGTCTTGCGATCTTTTGGTGGTGGACGATGTGGGGTGCCAGCATTTCCGAAGTGAAGGAGAGCTTATTGGACGAGAGCGTGAGTGAAATTCGTTTTCAAGGACTATTGACGACTATTGGAAAAAACATAACGAAGATCTGGAGAGGTTGAAGGCGGCTCCCAAAAGCAAGCAATGATCGCTGAGACCCGAGCGGTAAGGTAAGACAACGGGGAGGAATGTTAAGACATCTTCGAGCGCTCACCATGAGGTCGTAAGACAACAGGGCAGATACTAGTTAATCATCGCAGAACTTCGTCAGGCGACACGAGACATTGTGGTACTCCGAGATCTTGGGCCCTTCTACCCTACGCTGGGCCCACCTTCAGGCGTGAAGGGTCGCGGTAAAGGTTGACAGTAGATTTCGATAGCAGACAGACATCCGAGATACTCTGGTGCGCCGTCAGTCCCCATCAAAGGTAGACGCGTTGAGCTGTTCTGATAGGACGGCGAGACGCGTCGAGTCGTCGCTAAGGTGTACGTTTGCACAAGTCAAGCCAAAGCATCCTGTCTCGTGAATATGCTGGGGAAACTGCATGATACAGTATGCGGAACGTGGAACGACGGCGTGCTCGATGGCCTTGGTTGTGGCGGTGTACGTGATGTTAGCGACCTCGAAGGTTCAAGGGGGATTTTCGCCAAGGCGCCAGAGCGCCGATTGAGTTTTGGCCCCCAATCTCGCAGACGCAATCTGCATCCTTGAACGATCAAGAACTCTTTTCAGACGGAAGTCCGCATACTTGATGATCGCTCACGAACACGAAGTGCCTCAATCCGCTCTACACGTTGGACCGTCGGGGTCATAAGTGCTTGATGAAATCGCTGCGATGTCTTGATCCCTCTCTGGCCAGTGGGCCGGGCTGTACAATCTCTTTATGCCCGCTTACATGCTAACTCTATCGCGCGATAGGCAAGCTCATTCGGGCTACGCTGTCTTACTCGGAAAGATCCGAGTTCAATTGTGCAGGCAATGCCTGACCCTTGTGTACGTTCGAAGACGAGCTTCTGCGGCTGCACTCAGCCTTGTCAAAGCAGTTCACCAGAAATGTGCCCAGGAGTACGTGAATTGGAGGTTTCAGGATGCCAATCCCTGCGGTCAGCTCCAAGCCTCAATCGCGGAATTATATAGAGACGATTCCCTGTGATTTCCAGGACGTGACCTCACTCGGCCAATTTTCGACCTTCCATCGCCACTACAACAATATGCGCAGCATCACGTTCGCTTCGGTCCTCCTTGGTGCATTTGTCGCATCAACGCACGCAGACTGTCGGCATCCAAATGGGAACATACAAACTGATGCATACCATGCACCATGTAGCGAAGCACTCGGCAACCCTCTCAACACCATGTGCTGCGCAATCGATCGCCCCAACCCTTCCGGAGGCTATTCAGCAGATGGACTTGCTGCAGACTTATGTCTCCCGAACGGACTCTGTCAGCAAAAATGGACGCCGGACGAGAACAGTACAACTAGAATCGAATACTACCGCGAAGAATGTACGGTTGAAGGATGGAAGAACGGTAGTTGCTTGAGTGTCTGTCTGTCCAACAGCGTAAGTGTCGCGCGGACTGGTATTTGATGGACGACATTGACATGTCATAGGCCAGCAGCAATGTTCTTATGACGCCCTGCGACAATACTGCCAATTCGACCAGATGGTGTTGTGGTACGAATAAGGATTGCTGCGCTGGCGACATTGGGGTCGAGACTCTTGCCCAGACGTTCTTGGGTGCCGTTGCTACGCCGACATCTGCGTTGAGTTCTCCAGCATCCTGGACTGCTTCCGCAACCGCTTCCTCTACAGACCCTTCTACATCGAGTACGGGTTCTGCCGATCAGTCTCAGGCATCCTCATCATTGTCTGGTGGCGCAATTGCAGGTATAGTCATCGGCGCGGTAGCAGCTCTCGTGCTCATTGGAGCCGCATGGTTCTTCATTGCACGCCGGCGTCGGTCTGCTGGTCCTTCCCCACCAGCATATGCAGAGGAAGGTCACCATACAGTCGCCGCTCCCAAGACGCACTACGCCTTTGAAGCGGATGGTACTAGCCACCAAGTTTCCGAGGTCTCTGCTGCCAACACCAAGGACCACGATGGGAGGGCTCAGGTATATGAGATGTAGAGGTGCACTACTCTTGTGGTTGGGTTGCATGTTACAGCACGACAGATGTCCACAAGAAAGCGAGGTAGTCAGTCAAAGTTATGGCTCACGATGGAGGCAGTCAACCAACATGTATGCACCCTCCACCAGCTTCGCGACATTGATTGGCACTCCCACCCCTTTCAGTTGTACATTGCAGAAATATCGTCATCGCCTCCCAATACCCGCAAGATAAGTCTTTCGCACGATCTGATGTTGTTATTGTATCAGAACTTGCTCGCGCCGGACAAGCGCTCCCTTCCACTTTGCACACAAGCTCAGCCTTGGAACAACGTATAGCCGGCTGCGCCCGCCGGATTAATAATCCTCATCGAGACTCCCCTCTAGTAACCTACCGTCTACCCGCTCGCCAAGTTGAAGTCACCACAGAACACAGCCTGACACTGGATGGCCTTGTCTCCAAGAAGCGAAAGCGACCGGAGGGCGATGCCGAGTCATTCGGTCATAACCACGATCATGATTGCGTCTACAAGGCCGAGATGGAGGATGCGGCACAAGTCCTTCGGGATAAGAACAGTGATTATCGTATTCTAGAGCGTACGCTCATGGACAAGGACGCCAAGATTCGCACCCTAACGCACGAGTCTACGTGGCACAAAGGCGCATATAGCGTGGTATTCAAGCAGTACGGCGAAGTGAAGCAAGAGCTTGATACTCTTTATGACGCCTTTGATGACTAAAAAGAGGAGATGCTGCAGCTCAAAATGGGAGTCGACAACATTGGTCCAACGTTATCAGGTCTCTCTACTAATCTTGTAAATGACCGGTACTGTGCGTAGTTCCACCGATGGACCCTGCTACTGTCAACTGAGGCGGTGACTGACGAAGTTCTGCTTCTGCATCGGTGAGACAGCGGAACTGCGTGATCCAATACATGATTGACATTAATGTAGAAACTGTTGTTCTGTGCATACCACTCAGAGTCTCTCGACACGTCACGAGTGAGGGCGAGCGAACCGAGTGGTCACTGTCTAAGCTGGAAGATGATGCGTCTCGGACGTGGTTTCTGAGAAGACGAACAGTGCGATCCGCTGAGCGTCTTTGTTATGGAAGAAGATATTGTAATGTGCTACATCGGGCGCTTGAGCACAGGTTGTGACGTTTCGAGTGAAACCACTGACGCGAAATGGCACGCGCGCAACCACACCGTACGCAAGCTCACGCACTCCAAGCCACGGCGCACACACATTCACCAACATATACATTCCGCTAGTACCGTCGTTTTTCTGTCGCTATGCATTTCAAAATTCTCGAAGTTCTTGTCGAAGTTCTTTCAAACGATAGACGTACCATACGGCCCCCTAGAACAATGGTGGTAGTCCAGCCCCCAAGAACAACGATAGTAGTCTATCCCCCCAAGAGGATTGCGGTGCTCCACACCATAAAAACCCTGGATCGACTCCAGGCAGCGCGCATCTTTTTGCTTTTTTCGTTTGCTGGCTTGGGCACCGAAGGGCTAGGCACTGTAGGCTGCCACTTCATCTGTGCGACAGGGCAACGCAAACGCAAGACTTACTAGCAAGACTTTTTTTGCACGCATGCTACTCTCTTCTTCGGGTCAACAGAGTGCTACAAAATGCAAATCTTCGGTTTGAAACTGCTGAATGCGCTTCTATTTTCGTCGTTGGGTGACCCGATGCACGGCAAAAGCAGAACAGCTGCAGTGGCAGCCTGAAGGGACAGACAGCAGATATCGACTCACGGAACTGTTTGAGCAGCATATCAACATCCTGGCATCCGTCTACCAGCGACGCCATGCCGTGTCGTCCACGCCTACCCTATCTCACCATCCTTCGACCTGAAATTCAAACACCCTATCCCCTTCTCCCTTGGCCACAGGCCGAGCGTCGCTGTCGAAAAGCGTGCGCTCTAGATAAAACGCCTTCCCCTGCCTATCAACCAGAACTACCGCCTGCTTCTCCGTTCCGTAGCACCCGCTCGTTGCATCCGGCGCCTTGTTCTTGACGACATCCCCAACCTCATGACTCGGCATCTTATGCAGCTCCAAATGGTCCCTCCCAATCGCCGGGATGAATATGCTGTGCCGCAGCTGCGTGAGATACATATCCCACTCCTCGTTGTCTTTCTGCCGTGGCATAGTGTCAATCGACAGCACGCCCAGTAGGCGCTCAACAAGCTGCTCGCGCGTCTCGTTCGCGGCAACGGATGCTTTGATCGCCTCCTCGGTCCACTTCTCGCCGTTGGTGACCTTGGGCCATGTCCTGTCGCCATACGCCGCGTTGCTAAGCGCAGTCGTCTCACCCTTCTCGCGCAGAAGATGGACCACACCATCTATGTCCGGCGTGCGATTGCTGACGATGACGAGCCCCTCGCCCTTCGCAACGTCCTGCACGAAGCCGTAGCATAAAGAGAACCCTCCAACGCCTTGGACACCATCTTCTTCGATCATCTGCCGCGCAAAATCTGCCGATGTCTGAGTAGACTCCGGGTCGGTCTTTAACCAGGCGTTTGGGATCAGTCCCCGACTCCGCGCGCCTTGAACGATGGCCTGGTTCTCCTCGCGGTAGTTGGTGAGCACTGCCAAGCGGCCTTGACGGGTGATGCCGAGCCAGGTTCCGTGGGCGGGGCGGTGCAGGTCATATCCTCCTAAGACTTGCGAGTCGGGCGATGGCCACCATGTCGCTTCGGCTGTTGGACGGTGGAGGTATTCCTGCGTTGTAAGAAGTCACGTTGTTCGGTTAGTGAGAGGTGGCTTACATCGCGGTTGTTCAGCAGGATGAATGGGTAGTCAGGGTGCGCGGTGGTGAGGATGGCGATACACATCGTCAATAGTCGGTATGTCTACAGAGGTCTCCTTGGGAAAGAAGAGGTTCTAAAGATGTGACGTCCAATTGATGCCAACGATACATGCAGGTCCGGCGCGGGCGGTGTGGCTGCCAACAACGACACTATATACGTGTCTCCAGGCTCCCCAGATGCGAACACGCTGCACCATGTGGGGTGAGGTGGAATCATGCATATTCAGCAGGTGAGGAGAAACGAGGTCTCCAGGCCGTCAACGGTCGACAAGTCCTGGGCCTCGGGTGATCGGTCCCAGCCTTATGTCATCGTTCCTGCATCACGCACGCCGTTCTTCACATGCGGCAGCCCGCAGCCGAAGAGCTTGGATCCCTGCCCTGCCACACGCGTCACCGGCGCCATCGACTGTGGCTATCTAGCTAGGTAGCCTAACGTACAGTCCACCGTCTACCACAACGCAAAAACAAACAAAAGTCAAAATGGCAGCCAACTTCGCGCCCTACCAAGACATCCCCGAGACGCAACGCGCCCTCTCCCCCCTCGCATCCCCACGTACCTCGGTCGACCGCACGCGCAACATCTCCTCCGTCACCTCGCCGCCAACGCGCGCCTACGAACAACACGACTACTTCGGCGCCGGCGACGAGTCCCCCGATACCGAGCGCGTCGCATGGAACACACCAGCGTCGTCGCAGCCGCTCGGGTTTGGCGCTGCGCGGGAAGATGTCGACATGTTCACGACGAGTCTGGGGCTGCGAATGGACTACGAAGCGTGTCTGGCGTATGTGTTGCTGCCGCCGGCGGGAGGGGTGCTGTTGTTGGTTATGGAGCATCAGAGTGATTATGTGAGGTTCCATGCGTGGCAGAGTAGTCTGTTGTTTGCGTTTATCTTCGTGGTGCATATCATCTTCAGTTGGTCGAGCTTTATCAGTTGGGTCATGGTTGTGGGAGATGTGGGATTGATAGGGTGGCTGACTTATAGGGCGTATATTGACGGTGAGTTCAGATGCTTATTGCAGAGTGCTGGGGGACTGACGTGGAAGCAGCGGCGACGCTGGATCGGTACGAGATACCCTTCTTCGGGTCATTGGCAAACTCAATTCTCGACGACGAGTAGCCTCACGCCAATTCTATCTAACGAGAACCTCACCCAAATCGCTCCTTGGCGATCTGTTTCAAGAACTCCATGGTCTGCGCCTCCTTCGCCCTCCTCGCACTGAGCGCCTCCTCCCGCTCAGCCGCCCTCGCCCGCGCAATCTCCTCCCGCCTTATCTCGCGCTCGTTCTTCACCCGCTCGTCCGCCTTCTTCTTCGCCTTATACCCCTCAACTCCATCGTCGCCCATGAGCTCGCTCTCTCCGACCTCCACGTCTCCGCCCTCCTTGGCGTCGCGGAACGACTGCAAGGCGCCCGTCGTCTCGCGCTTCTTCTCGAGTTGGCGCTCGCGGGACCCAGGGTCGGCGCGCGGCGCGAGCTCCTCCATGCGCTCCTTCTGCGTCTTGCGCTCGGCTTTGCGCTCATAATGCACGTCATCTGCGTTTGTAGAGCGGTTCCGCGCGTTCTCTTCATCGCGCAGCTCGTTGCGGTGCGTCAGGTCGTCGAAGCGTGGAATCGTGGGTCCGTGGCCCTTGTGCGTCAGATGTGTCGGCGGCGCAGGCCCGAAGTCGTCATCGCTATCATCAGACTTGTCGCCGGCTTGCTGCGCTGGAGCGGCTGCGTCCTGTTCGTACTCCGGCGACCTGCGCTTCCCTGGTCTCGGTGACGTCGAGCCCGCACGGTACGCTGCCACAGTCTCTTGTGCCGTCTTCAGCATCGAGGGATCGTACCAGCTGCGCGCTAGTTCCCCGTGATTCCATTTCGACACGAAGCTCTTCCACCGCCCACGCGCTTCTCGCTCGTCTAGCTCGTCGAGTTGGATGTGCTTCTGTATGTCCAGGTACGACTGGAACAGCGGCTTGTATGCATCGAAGTCATGCTTGGACAGTGGCTTGGCTGAGTAGGGCAGCTTCACTGGTTTCGCGGGCGGCGAGCGTGAGCGGTGCGAGCGGCGCGAACGATGCTTCTTGTCGCCGTGTCTCTCGTCGTCGCGGCGTGGGGAGCGCGAGCGGCGCGACTTTTGCCTTCTTTCGCGATCGGAGCGCTCGTGGCGATCGGAGCGGTGGCTATGCGGTGGTTGTGCCGGGTCCATGATTGTTTGTGGTTTGGTGTTTAGTCTGAAAGGTGTGATGTCAAGCTTCAAGTTTCGGACAGGTGCGAGTCAGGAGCACTTGCCCAAATACTCAGCCCGAGTCATGATTGGCTGCACGAATCTACGAATACACAGATCATTCAATTACCACGTCAACCAAACAACAACTCAGTCAAGTTAAAAGATTCTTTCCATTGAAAAAAGGTTTGAATTTCTTGTTACAACTCGCAAAGCATGCGTCACATAACGAGTCATCCGCTGCCCGCTTACCTTCCAACGATCTTCTTCTCCAGGAACCTCGCAGGAATATAGATCAGCCCCGTAACAACGAATGTGAACTCGTTGGCGATGTCACCACCATCCGCACCAATAAGCTTGCCGAGCGGACCGACATACCAAGTCTCGACCATACCCATGATCCAAGCAATAATTCCCACCGCGAACGCAAACCCGGCAGCAATACCCAGCGGCAGTCGCTTGGGATCATTCCACGCATCCAAATCGTAGTTGTCAAAGTTCATCTTGCGGAAGATGACGTGCTCGCTGAACAAGATGATGAAGTACTGCGTACTCCAGTAACCCAACAGACTGAGGAAGTTTTGCAGGTAGACAGACAGCTGCTCGCGGCCACCAATAGCAAGACCCAAGATTGCAGCGAAGCAGAGTATCACCCAGATGAAGCGGGGAACGCGCGCAAAGGGGCGCGAGAACTGCTGGCAGGAGATGGCCGCGCTGTAGATCGAGATAACGTTGACGTTGATACCGGAGAGGACGAGAAGTGTCAGAATCAGCTTGGCGAAGCCACGGGGGTACAGCATGGTCTGGATAAGGAATCCGAGGCCGTCGTTCTCGTAGACATCTTTCCAGTCGGCACGGTTGTTGAGGCCGGAAGAGACGACTGCGCCCGCGATCATACCGATGGAAGTTGGGATCGCAATACCGAATGTCGTCATGAGGAAGACCTTCCAGCGGTTGACGTTCACGGGGTATTGTACATAGTAGTCCGATGCCATAGTCTGCCAGGATGCAGAGCTACCGTAGACGATAGCGATCAAGCTGAGTACAGCGCCGCTGAGGTCCAGACCGTGGACTGTTGGGGTGGCAGAGTTGTCTGCATACTTTCCTGTCTCAGCGAAAAAGATGATGAAGATGATGAAGAAGACGATCCAGGCATATCGCTCATACACCAGGATAGCCTTGAGGCCGACGAAAGAGATCAGTGTGGCTACGACTGCCAGGATGACGATACCGACGATGAGCGAGATGTGGCCATCCGCAACAGCAGTCAGTGCAAGACCACCTGTAATACAAGCAACGGCTGCCCAACCGATCTGTACAATGGTATTGAGGGCTGCGATAACCTTGTTGGGCCACCATCCGAAAGCATATCTGCTGACGGAGACTACGAGGGATCAGCCATCAAGCTCGTTCAGTAGGCGTCACCCGGTGTACAAGGACTTACTCTGTCGCAGACCTGTAGGCGCACCGAATGTCGCCGCGAAGCCAGTCGCCGCACCACCAAGGATAGAGGCGAAGATGATGATAACGATAGACTGGCGAAGCGCTGTTCGAGGTCAGGTCTGAACAGCTGCACAGGCATGTGCGTGTGTTCACGGCGACTTACTCAGGCCAAACTCCCATCCCAAGAATCCCGTAGCAAAGCAAGAGGTGTTCATGGTGCCACTGGCCCACAAAAAGAACATGCTCAGTTGGTGGGTCCAAGGTACATGGCCCTTGTCCTCTGGCAGCTTCCTGGTAATGGCATCGCTCTCGATGCCGAATTTCGCGTCCATCCTGGCTTCGAATGTGCGCAGCGCACCCAGGAAGCCGGACTCGCGCTTGATAGTCGCGTGACCGACATTCTCGCCGCTGGAGGCGGACACACTCTCAAGATCCCCAGTCTTCTCGTGAGACATCGTGGGACGGGCTTTAAGGGTCCTGAGGGGTGCGGGGAAAGGTGACCGACAAGAGTGTCGGATGCATTACGGCTGGCAGCTGCATTATAACGGCTGTGACAGATCGGCGCCGCGTCATGTCTCTGGCGAGACCCGGCGTAAAATCTGAGTGGGAGATAGGACGGTGCCGTGTACGAATTAGTCGTAAAGCCTTCTGCACCCCACTCTTATCTGGATCAAGCTTTCCTCGGCATTGCTTCGACCCACGGCAAATCTTTCTAGCGCCGTCGCTCCTGCACTCCAATTTGTCCAACCCCTTCCAGAACAACACCAACGATGGATCTCGGCTGCTCTGCTTATCTTGGCGGGTAGTAGAGCCGTTAGAGGGTAAGGATAGCCTCGGTCGTAAGATTGGCCGCTTTGTGACCTGCCTCTCGCGGTGTTCGTGTCGACTGGGGCGCGGGAGACCTGTGTTGTGCTGAAGGCATCAAACAAGACGGAGCCCCTCCGCTTGCAGAGGCTCAAGATAGTGGCGCGTCAGCTGAGGCGCCACAAGAAGAGGCGTGGTTCTACGGCGCACGACTGGTGGACGGTAGGAATTTTGGTCGAGGGCGGGGTTGCGTGAGCTCCGAACGGCGACGACACAAGAAAGTCGATTTGTTGAGGGACGAGAGCTTTGTCGACGCGAACAATGGAAAGCGCGCGCACCTGGAAGGCTTGCCTCTTCGCCTCGTTCCCTCTCTCAAGAGATGGACAGTGACTGCACTTACGTTGACGCAATCCCTTTTCGAGGAGGTACTCGCCCGTGAGCCAGAGTTAACGCATGTGCAACAAGAATACTATTGGATGCTCACAGCTAGGGATGCTATTTTCCTAATGGGTTGTACCCAAGCTCTTGCGCCTGCAGCCTCCCGAATCTCAACACCGTCCTTCTTGTCGAGTACCTTACCAAGAGCGTACGCAGCGTTATCATCGCCGAAGATACCTGCGATCTCCTCCAATGTCTTGCCGGACGTCTCTGGTAGACCGAAGAAGTAGAACACGGCAGCTGCGGGATTAGTTGGGATGAACAACGAGTAGTAACGCCAACTCATGTTCGCAATCGCAACTGGCGTGATCTGCGACAGGACGATGGCTTTAACAGAGTCAACGGCTACTGCGAATGCCAGGCCCTTTGTGCGAAGGAAGAACGGAAAGAGCTCAGTCGGAACAACCCAAATCATGGCGTTGAAGAAGATGGCGTAGCACATCGAGTAGATAAAGATCGATGCGATAGCGCCTCGAGCTCCTGCTTGGTCCGTACTGCCACCCGTACCGAGATTGAGCGTCAAGGACCATGCAGGTGGCGATCATGACGCTCAGCACGAGTGAGCCAGACCACAGTGTACGCGTGCGTGGCCACTTGGCAGCGACCACCAGGAGTTATGTGATCTGTCCGAGGATGCCCATCATACCGTAAGCGCCACTGATCAGCAGTGAGGTGTGTCCGGCAAAGCCGACCTGTGCATAGAAGATGTTCTGGAAGTTTCGGATGACACTGCTCCCCGACAATTGGCCCATCGTAATGATGAAGGCAGCTGTGAGCGTGCGACGAACGTATTTTCGAGAGAACATGGCTCGCAGAGATGTGACCCAGTTCAAATTGCCTTATTCACGCTCGAGCTGGATTTGTTGCTGGATTTCGAGGAGCTCGCGATTAAGGAACTCCTCGTTGTCCGCCGTACCATGCAGGCTCGCAAGAACACGCTTCGCTTCGTCGTGTCGATCGCGAAGAACAAGCCAGCATGGAGAGAATGGAATGAAGAAGACCAGAACGCAAAGGATGGTTGGTACAGGTAAATGCAATCTTAATACATGTTACTCGCATCTTTGCGAATATCTGTCATGCGTTGGGCAGGTCCAATCTTGTCGAAAAGTACATTGACGATGCTGCAACAGTCGAGACCAAGTTTCAACGTCGATACATTACCCGGAAGGCACCCTAATAGGTACTCCACAAACGGGCATCGGCTTAGCCGTTCCGTACGGTCTATACGCCAACAACGTCGAGCAGAGAAACACTGCCACAGATGCTCTCGACAAGCTGGCTCGCACCGCTCGGTTCCACGTTTCCACTGGGTTCGCTGGTACGCCCATCATGTTGCACGCGCTCACCAAGATCGGCAAAACGCAACTGGCTTATCGCATGCTTCTTGAGCAGACTTGTCCCAGCTGGCATTATGCTCTGAGCATGGGCGCGACTACCATCAGCATGTTGCCAAACGGATACATCAATCCAGGCCAACTGACGAGCTTCAATCAATACGCTTACGGCTCTGTTGCCGATTGGCTTCACACTACAGTCGGCGGCAGCTCACCTCATGAGCCTGGATGGCGAGTCGTACGTGTTCGACCTGTGTCTGGCGGTAATCTCACTAGGGCACATGTATCGTTTGATGGGCCATACGACTAGTGGCCTGCTAATGGACGTGGGTGGAAGGCAGGTTCAAGATGAGCGTGCTAGTGCCACCCAATTACTTAGCCGTCATCGCACTACCGGACGGGCTGAGTACCAGGCACGAGATCGCAGGTCATAAATAAGCTTGCAGAATTGTCGGTTCAGGTACGCACGAATTCGAATGCAACTTTGATGCTGGGGAATGGCCGCCCAAGCCGCTTGTAGGAGCCTTAATCGACACGCCTGAGGATAACACGCTGTCTAGTGTACAGAACTTACCAAACTCACGACACAATAAAGAGGAAGTGGAGAGATTATATGGTCGACGGAAGAACCGAACACCGTGCGCCATATGAAAGTTCGATTTTTAATCTGAGTGAGGTGGCTCTTCAGCAGGGTCATTTTCGGTGCATAGGTCAAAGCTCACTCTTCGCTATCCCTCCCCTTGCGAACTTCTCGTGACTGGCAGTAAAGCCTCCGCTGCGTACTGCTGCTAACGTGCTGATGTCTAAAGCCATTGCAAAGCAAGCCACCAGACCTGCTAGTCGGTACTTCGATCCAGGACCCGTGCAGTTCAGCAGTCTCAAGCTGGCCTTCTGACCAGGATATGCTGTTCCCCCTCCGACTGTTCCGACAGGAAGGCTAGGAAAGAAAACGCTCACTTTGAGGTTGCCAGTCTGCCGATCCATGTCTATGGTGAGATGGCTCCAGCAGCTCTCGGCAACGCTGGCGGCATCTTGACCACAAGCTATGAACATAGCCGCAACGATGTTCGCGGTGTTGATGTTGCTCCCGAATTGCCCGTTGCGAATTTGTGCATCCTTAGCACCACGCAGTACGTCATACAATTGCTCCGCTCTGACTTTCAGCACCTTCTCGCACACTTCGTTCGTC
The DNA here is from genome assembly GCA_022225945.1 of Didymella pomorum. Classification (NCBI taxonomy): domain Eukaryota; kingdom Fungi; phylum Ascomycota; class Dothideomycetes; order Pleosporales; family Didymellaceae; genus Didymella; species Didymella pomorum. The sequence goes on along the minus strand of JAKJXN010000035.1, from coordinate 321,912 downwards.
AGCTCGCCCCATGCCATGACTTGAACCCCACGAGGGGCATTGACATTGCCCCGCGACGCCTTCTTGTCTGACGCCATCTCGCCCTCGATGGTGAAGTCGCAAACACCAAGCGTGGCGGCAAGATCTGTGGCCAGAAAAGCATCGCAAGCGGCTTGCGTCGCAATGCTGACCATGTTCTGACCCGATGCATCGCCGCAGAAGAATTCGAACTTGAGATGCACATGCGATCCAATAACGTGCGGTATCAAATTTTGTAGCTTCGCGAAACGACTCGTCTTCTCTGCATCTGCCGCGAATTGTGTGAACAGCGAGGGCACGCGCTCGGCGAATGCTATCGCTTGGCCTGGATCTGAGAAGGAGAACACTGGGGCGCGCGACATGCCCTCTTTGAGCACTTTGAATCTCAGGCCCCCGCAAGAGTTGAATGCTTTTGCGCCGCGAGAACAAGAGGCTACCAGGGTTGACTCGGTGGTTGCGAGGGGTGCAATGAAGGTGCCATTCGTGCTCGAGCAACCTTGAATCTTGAGTGGCCCGGCGAGGCCAATTGGAATGCGGACGTAGCCAACGTGATTCTCGATGGTCACCTTGGGAGGTGGTATGGCCTCTGCTGTCGCATAGGCTTTGGACATGAGGGATGAGAAGTCCTCATGAGTCTCGTATGACTGAGATGCATCCATGCTCGAGACTGAATAGAGTTTGCCAGAGAAGAAAAAGGGTGTCTCAAGTGTCGGGGGATTTTCGTTTGGATACATAAATCACTGACCACGGGAATCGATTCGACTTAAAAGCAGCCGCTCATCTTGTCTCACCAGTGTGCTCACGCCAAGCTGAAGTTCAGTTGAAGATCGACCTGCAGCCATTCAAATGGTCGCTTCACGGCCCTCTGCCAGCTGTATGCAGCCACCTTTGGTCTCGACCTGTACTTTGGTCATGTGAACTAAGTTGTCAGGCGCTGAAGAACCTGTCGAAAGGCTGCATGCAGATAAAGCAACATTTGGCGTTGGAGTCTACGGAGTGGTGTGAGACCAGGCGATTGTGGCTTAGACATGCAGCAACGGGCGGGTTGCGGCTACACAGCTTTTCTAAAGACTTTTCTAAGCTCTTTCACGGAGCCTAAATTCAATCAAGCGTATGGTTCTGTCGTTGTTTTGAAAGCTGAATGTGCTGTGCTTTTGCAAGAAGATTGGGCTCCAGCGAGCGTCCAGAGGGAGACTTTTGCTCGTGAGGCTGGGCTTGTTCAGCTGACAGTGAGCCGCAATCTTCTTATCCAGGGTTTTTCATTCGCTCACAAAGCGTTCCAGACACACGCTGCTACACAACACTTGCTCTGACTTGCGCTGAGCTTGTGCGACTTTGTGATCGTCAGACTATTGGTTGTGGGCGAGGCTAGATCGTGTTTTGCCTAGATCGACTCCGCAGATATGTGCCTACTATTCGACTGCCATGGATATTTGAGCAGTCTTTGATAACGGTGACAGCAGCGAAGTGGAAATTGCTTTTCTGGAGTATGATAAATGGGTGAGGCTTCGGATGGATTGCTCGTACTCACCCCACATTGCTGATAAGGCTGAGGAGCTGAGCGTGAAACGTGGCTGGACGTGGCTGCACCGGCTTTAGCGAACAATTACATTCTGCACTTGAAGGTCCTCGGAGGGCCATGCACGTCACTCACGAACACTGTTGCAGCCTGATCTAGCTATTTTGCGAGTCGATGTCCTCCTTTTCAGCTTGAGTGAGATGGGAGAAAGATTAAGAATGCTGAGAATGGATCCGATGCTTGGAACTCCGCGATGCGGGCCGGCGAGCTTGGAAGAACTGATCTCGACTGGCGCACACACCTCTGGACCGTCTTTGCAAGGCTCTCGACATCAACATCGACATGTCGATGTCGTTCAGAGTGGAAGGAATGGAGGACCGCACGGATATTCGGCGAAAGTCAGCATATTGAAGGAAATATTGCTGCTCTTTACAGTAGCGGCGATGTCCAGTATCGCCTTTTGTGATGGTCCTAATCGCGGCTGCATGATTCTACAACTATGACGTCATCAATCCTCCGTACCCAGTCTCGATTGTCCTCTGACCGAACCATTCGATCTTGAAGTTCGCCCCACAGCCAATTCTGCTGACACTGCCTCTCATGCTTGCCACAATTCTTCTTTTGATCATATTGGCTTTGCAATTTGATGCCATCCCGACTTCGAACCTCCGAGTGTAAGACGGTTCTCGCGAGACAGAGCACTGGCATGACATCTGTAATCTTTCCGCCCGAGTTTCGCATGCGTAGCTGGACAATGTGAATACATCCAGGACAGGTGCAGGGCCGATCTGGGGCAAGTAAGCACCAAAGCGAAGACGACAACAGCCATGCGCCATGATTGCCGTAAGCTAAACCATCCCGAAGGGGTCCGTAGATTCACCCGCGTGAAGATGCAACGCGCATGAGGTTTGGCGCATTTGACACTGATGAATATGGAGAGCTCAATCTTGTCGTTATATTCTGCCTGGACAGCGTTTCTTATGTCTGTTGAAGTTATCTTTGCGGTTGTATTCCTTGCCAGGTGTGGAACAGTGCTGATTTGAACAGATGAGTCTAATTTCTAAAGAATGATGACAGATTGCACATTTGTAGCGAAGGTTGTGCTTGCGGTTGTAATGAGTACTGGTAAATTTTAGCTTAATTGATCATACATTTTCGGAACGTCAAGGTACTGACTTCCTTTTCCCCGCTGTTCTGAAAGTCTTCCCCTAAGTTGTGCATGCATGGGCTGGCTCGTCCAGGCAGGTAGTGGTGGTGGAAGCTGCCGCTATACTAGTCGTAGATTTGCTTGCTTGCGTTTCCAACGAAGTGAAGCTACCGTTCGATGATCTTGCTACTATTTGTTGTACTGACAAACCAAAACTTCTGATCGATAAGCGTATTGAAGAGCTATGTCTTGATGAAGTTGACAACTGGACAGGCGAGTGGTGTGTCAACGCTCCTCCGTTGAAGGTGAGACCGTCCCTGGACGTAAAATTGACCGGTGATTTTGACGGGTGACAAAATCTTCTAAAATATTTGTCTTATTGAAGGTGTATGGTCGCTAACCTACTCGCAAATGAGATATCCACTTCGAACCAGTCGGTTGGAGGCAGCTTTCGATTTTTACCAGTGTTTCGTTGCCTCGTGTCCCGTTAGTAGAGATCTGCGTTGTTCGAACGGTCCACCTACCATGCCCTGACTGGATCCGGGAAATCTCTGGGTTGAGGTGACGATGGTGGAGTTGCAGGCTGCGAAACCGGCGCTCCCGATTGTCTTCGCCTTGCTGTATCGACTGCAGACAATCTCACACCTGACTGAGGAAATTAGCACTACAGGATGAGTAATTGACGGACCCAAAGGGCTTACGATCAAGCGAAGACATCGATGCACGAACACCGCGGCGCTTAGGACTTCGTTTGAGTTGTTTATCAGAGGAGAGTGAACGTCGCTTACGCCCTGACATCAGCTCTGCTTCGACATCGAAGAACATGCGATTTGTAGCGAGAGTTTTCTCCCATCGAAGGTGAACACCGGACGCCATATGCATGGGCTTACTATTCCAGCGGTTAAATTCGCTCACAACCGCGTTCATCTCATACCAAAGTCGCATCGAAGCCTGCAATTCTGATGCTTCTGTCTCAGGGGTTTGCGGCAGACGCTGGAAAGTGCGTGACAGCCCGCGTAAGTGTGAGAAATGACAGGATTAGGTTCGTATCCATCGTACTCCAGACTGGGAAATAAGGGAAAAAATAGGGCAACAAGGCTGGGAGAGGCATACTCATGGTTGTACTATCGTGGCGCAGCTGACCTATCAGAACAGCAGTGGCTGCGTTTCCTGATCTTGAAATCTCAATGGAACCCGATTGGAAGTTCCAACGTTGATCCGTGCTTCGTCGTCAAAGAACGACTCATAGCTATTCTCCGAACAACACATGTATGGCTGCGTCGTTCTTGGGTTTGTTGTTTGTGTCCCAGGGAAAGGTGATCCGGTTCAACTGCAGGAGCCGGCAGGCGCGTACAGATGTGCGTGCGTAAAACGCGCGGCTCCCACGTCGAGACATACACGTAGGCTTCCAACGTAATTCTGTGTATTCGCAGATTTACAGATGCTCTACACAAAGTGCCGACTCTGTTTTGAGGTCGCTAGCGGGTGGGCTAGGGAATCAGCTTCAGAGCACCTGCCCACACAACGGAAATCAACACCCATGATCAGCACACACAAGACTCGTACTTATCTGGCGGTGAAAGGACATCACTATACAGCTGCCATGCTCAAAAAGTCCTACTAAACACCGGGCTAATCGTTGGAAGGTTGGTTCAGAGGGGTTCAAGCAATGATAAAGGCCACTGACGTCATGAACAGGACTGACCTTAGACTTGCATGTCCACCTCCATCGACTGCACGCTGTATAGGGAATCGAAGCGCTTGAGAAGTAGAGTACAATGTGGTCACTGACGGTATTGGGACGTCTGCAAAAGCGTCTCAGATCTCACAAGGATCTGGTGCGGGCTCGGGAGATGTGCGCCGTCCCTAGCGCCCGCTGGCGTTCTAGATCTGGCAGCAAGCCCAGATGCCACTTCCACATCCAGGTGCGCAAAGAGAACCCTGATATCGGCCTTTTGCCTTCAGGCAATCGACACAGACCTTACTCGTAGCCTTTGCTGAAGGGTTGCTGTGACAGACCGGGGCTTGAGATGGAGTGAAACCCAGGCACCGGCATCCGCGATTGACATGATCACCATTCATAACGTGGAGTGTAACTGCAGCTAGTAGTAGCTGCTTTTCACGCCTCCAAAACGATAGGTCGATGGCCAGGCCTGGACAAGATGTGCGCTTGAAGGCTCGGACGCAAAGCGGAGGCCCGCTCTTCACTATCTCAACAGGTACCTCTACAGATCAGCCTCACGTCGACTCCACAACAACAAGCGAGCAGTAATTGCGAAGTCTTCCGCAACACGCCATGTCGACCACTGTTCCCAGCACTCGGAAGCTCAGCTCCTTTGTCAAGTGCAGTCGCTGCCGACAAGATAGGCAGAAGGTGCTCCTTCAGCCAGAGCGGTCATTGAGAAAGTATCAAACACTTACACATGTGTAGTGTGAGCGACCAGACCCTTCGCAAAATTGCATTCGATGCGCGAAGTTCAAACACGATTGCGATGCTGGACGGGCATCGAACCGCGCACAACGAACTCAGAGACTCTCTGCTCGTCAGCGCGCAACTCCTAGCGAACGACTGATTGCCCTGCCAAATAGAACGCAGCATGTGCTCTCGGCGACAGGCACATATCCAAACGTCATGGGAGAGGCTTTGGGTGTGAAGGTTGAGCAATCAATATCATCTCAGACATCCAGCTCATCTCCTTCCGAGCAATTTACGCCATGGACAATTCCAGACAAGGAGGACGAGCTGCAGTACCAACATAGGCCCAACACACCTCCATACGTACACCGCTATCATTCCGAATTTTCCACGCGCTGGAGCTCAGTCTCCACCAACATCTCTGGAGGTTCTTCCGAAATCGTCGATGATGCATCTGATGAATGGGGGCCAGCGACCGGCAACAGCTTCGAGGTGATGCAGAGGCACAACGTATACCCTGATGGCATTGGGGAGCTCGAGATCATTCCGTCACAGTCCGGATATCTCGGCTCTCCCGCGTACATCCTGTCTGGTCTCACGAACGTCCGGCCATCTCGGCATCGTATGGCGACTCCTTTCGAGCAACGTCTGGATGATAGGATCAACCGACTGTGGGGCAACTACAAGACCTTCGCCAGCGCTAGTTCCAAAGGCTTTGGTGTGAGCCCGCTGTTCGGTCGAACGCTGTCAGAGCTGTTTCGTCAGTCCAGACAGATGGCCGAAAATGCAAGTCCTGGGCACAGTCCTTCGATCGATGCTGACGCTGTTTAGGGCGACGACCTGGTGGCAGACGTGCGAATGTGCTGTGGTGCTGCGGACGCATGCATGAACACGAAGCTGCCCGCAACGACACGGGCGCAATACATGCAAGCATACAACCGCTACGACGCCCAGGCGAACGTCAAGTATCGTCGCGCAGTCGACGAATTTGCGAGGAAGATCGCTGAAGGCGAAAGTCCAGACGTCCTTCCGCTGTATACTGCTACATTTCTTTACTACGCAGCCGGAGTAAGCCCCAAACGATGCCCATGGGGGTGAGAATATACTGACTTTGCATGGTAGTCATGCATGAGAGGAGCTTCCGATCTCGTTGCAGCAACATACGCTTTCAAATACTTCGATCGGTACACCGCCTGGTTTCCTATTCGTATCGAGGTCTGCTCGACGCCCGAAGGCACATGGTCAGTAGACATGCTTGTAAGTCCCAACCCAGACCTACGTGTAAACACGGACTGACCTACCACAGCTTGCGAACAATCAGTCAGACCCAGGAATGAGAATAAACACGCTCATGTTCGCACTCGGTCGAGCGAGGCTGGAATTTGATCGACAGGACGGACTTTGTTGAAGCCAGTGATCTAGGTCATAACAAGAATGAAGCACGAAGCGAAGAGCTTCTGTTCTTAAGTGGCAATAGCAAGCAGTGAAGCGACTTGGCATACCTCCCATTGGACGTTCGCTGTTCCCGAGATCGCTGTTCGCTGTTCGCTTCTCAACCCCATCGAGATCGCCAAAGAACACCACAGCAGGTGGTATGGCTGAGTACAGGCGAGCCGGAAGCTCCTTCTACCAGTAATCGGGGCCGATCGTGTCCTTACTCTACACTCATTTGACTTCCTTTCACGCCTATTTTCTCTGCAATAGGTGCTTGCATGTACACTTTCTCTGCTCTTCATCTGCCAGCGAGTTGGACATCTTGGCTACCATATCCAAACAATTGTATTACTCGCTACATAGTCGTTTCTTGGCTCATACACGTGCCGCGCCTGTCGCGGCTTGTCGAGAATGTAGATGAAAATTGACCAAGACCCAGACGCAGGACTCAAAGAACTACTGCAGAGGGCCCTCTGCCTTTGGTCTTGTTGTACTTCGATTACTTCGCTTTGCTTGATTCAGTTCCACACCCACGCTTCCTCGACAACCCACTCAAGTCCTCCTTGCCTCACTCGCCCACCCAGCTGCACAATTTTCGCACGAAACGTGACCGCGCAAGGAAGAAAAGCATCTCCCGTTCTTGCCGTGCGCTTCCACTTCTTCTCATCCTGCACATCTCCCCTGTCTTCTGCATCAAACTCCCACCGCTCCGTCGTCGTGTCCTTCCCATACTGAAGTATACCCTGACAGTACCGTCCAACCCTTACAACCACACCTCTGATCCCCAGCTCTCCATCCTCACACCTCAACACCACACAAACTTTCTCTCCCTCCCCGCTCTTCCCAGAGACACTGGTCGACGCCACCGGTACATCGCGCCACAGCTCCTCATGTCCCGCAACCCTCCCAAGATGCGGGTGGAAAGCATGCCCATGCTCCAGAAACAGTCCTTCTCCGAGATCATACATGTTCCCTTCGTCCTTGGGAATTTTCTCCCCTACTCTCACCCTCGAATCCACCCAATGCGTCCACACGTGATGTCCATACACCCCATACTGCGGATGCGCTTTCTTGACCCGCGTTGACTCAGCCACGCCCGCAAAACCCCACTCCAGCCTCCCACTCTCACCGGTATTTGGCAGTACGGCCTCACCCGCCTTGACGGGCCGGAGGTACCGCAGGTCCACGAATGTTTTGCCGGGCGAAGTAAGGACGAGGGTGCTGGTTGGTTCGAAGGGTGTGGGGGGTAGGTTTAGCGGGTTTGTGGTGGGCAGGCCGGGGGTGTAGGGGATGGGTGTTTGAGCGGGAATAGGGTGGGGGAGGAAGTAGATGTATTCCCGGATGGAGATGTTGGCTGTGCCGGTGGATGGTGGGGATGGGGTGGAGGATGGACCGGAGGGTGCGGTGTAGATCAGCTCTGGAGCTGTGGACGCCATGTTCGCGAGTTGAGTTGTTGAGTTAGAGCTGGTGATAGGGCTGGTTGGTGATGGTTTAAGCTTTGCGCAAACCGTGTTCTTGCTGTTGTTGTGCAGCGGATAGAGGTGTCCAGATATGTGTCAAAAGCAATATTGATATGGCCAACTACGGATCGATCTTGTAGATTGTGTTTCTTAGAGAGGGCGGGAAGTGTGCAGAGTGCAGAACCGAGGAGCACGGGATCTGTGGGGAAATATCCTGGCGTGACGAAGTGAAAGCGAACTGGCTTGTCGTATACTGATTGATCGAACACTACTCTTCGGCGATATGGGCGGTAGTAATGAGATCGCCAATGTCGATGGTTTGTCCAGTTGAGTTGACACAGTAGGAATACACAAAGACGACAGACAAAGGTCGAAGGCAAATGCGATGGATGTTGTGGTGTTGAAGCAACATCGCGGTGAGTACCCGCCCCACCTGCGATAGAGGAGCGGCAAGCAGTCGCGTTAGACGCCTGTTTGTGCCTAGTCAAATATTTTATCACTCATTCGAACCACTTCGAGTTTGAGCGTAATTGGAACATTTCACATGTGATGGGAGCGGTATCATGGGGACGAGTTTGCATTTGCAAAACTAGGTATCATTCACAAGCTGCCTTTTTGACAGACCTAAACGCCGCCCATGCTGGGAGTATCCATCACCAGACCCTGACTTTTGAATCCATCGTAAGGCATAGCACAGAACCGAACCACTACTTTAGCGAGTAGCTTATTTCTTCTTGTTCTCCTCCTCCTCGGCCTTGGCAGCAGCGCGAGCGACGCGCTTGCCCTGGTAGCGGGCCTCAGAGCGGGCGTCACGGAGCTTCCTGTAGACGTTCTCGTCGCTCTTGTAGTTGGAGATGGGGCCCTCCTCGAAAGCAGCAACGTTCTTGATGGGCAGGATGTTGGTGCGGACAACGTTCTCGCCAGACTTGGCGGCCTTGACGTCCTCGGCGGAAGCGTCACCCTGCTTGGTCTTGCCGTTGCGGCGGGGGAAGAGGATGAGGCGCTTGCGGTACTCCTGGAGGCGCTCGACGTTGGCCTTGAGGGACTCCTCAGAGAGGTTCTGGCGGCGAGGGTCGACGGAGATACCGATGGTACGGGCGAACTTGCGGGGAATGCCAGCAGCTAGACAAGTTAGTCGATGTCGAAGCCATATACAGGGTATTGCGTACCCTTCAGCTCAACGAGCGAGAAACCACGGCCGGGCCTGACGCGGCGGTTGTACTTGACGGTAGGGCATCGCACGACGGGGCGGAGGAGGTCGACGGGGCGAGGAGCGACCTTGGCGGCCTTCGCAACACGGGCGTTGCGTCTGGACTTCTTCTTGCCAGGCTGTATCGAGCGTTAACATCTGAAGACACAGGCGCCACTGCTCTCAGCGGAGTGAGAGGGGATTTACCTGGTCGAAGTGCACGCGGACGTAGCGTTGCCTGTTAAAGTCAGCAAAGTTTGCGCAATTGAACGTCCAGGGTCGCATACCAGTCCTTGTGGAAATGGTTCTTCTGGATCTGCTGGTTGTGCTTGATGGCCATTTTTGCAGACTATAATCCCAATTAGTCCTCTATCGACTGATTTCCGGCGATGCGATAACGTACTTGTCGATGGACTGTTGGTTAGTACTACGAGCGACGGCTGACGAGCGAGGAAGTTGCGAGGCTCGATTGAAAGGTTTGTGGGTGGGTCTCGCTTACGATCAGATGGCCTATCACACGCATGTATGCGCCCCACTTGAGGGAAGTGCAACCACCATTTCGCCAGTCTTGGCAAGAACCTCAAGTACAGCAACGACACACGGGTTCAAGGGCAAATGTTAAGCCAATTGCGTTATTAATGCATCTCACAACGCATGTGCGCATGTCCAATGCCTTGCGTACCTAGAGCGCTGCTCACGCCAATATCTCACAAAATAAAGCAACAAAGGCCGGCGCGCTACAGCGCCAGCGAACTGAAGGGGATATCATACAAACATAGCAAACCAGATTTCCGTCGCGTATCCAAGGTCATAATATCGTAGCTAATAGTAGGCGCCCTGCACGGGTCAGGAACGTTACTCCCGCATGCCTCCAATGCCGAGACCTACTCCGTGATCAACGCGTCCTCGCGGACTGGCATGATGCCCTGCGGACTCAGATTGCCGCTTCTCAACCTCCTTGGGTCGTGCCGAGCTGTTGCCCTTCTTCACGTGGCCGAAGATCTTGCTTTGAACCAGCTTTGCGGCTGGAGTGGCATGCATTGCTTTGGGTGGAGGTGCTTGTCGCAGCATGCTGGTGGCCATTTGACTCGCTTGGGACTCGTTGATCCGGTCGTCCTCGCGATCAGTGAAGGCCTCTTCCTCGTCAATGCTGGAAGCTGTGATGGTTGAGTTGGAGCTCTGGCGTCGCTCAGGTGCAGGCTTCTGCTGGTAGTGAGCGGGTGGTGCAGACTGAGGAATGGCCGCGGGCATGTAACTGGGTGGGGTACGTGGTGGCCTAGCATAGGGATGCGATCGCCTGTTGGGGGTGTTGGGTAGGGAAGACATGGACTGCGCACCTCTTTGGTGCCCTCGAGACCTGGGTCCATGCGTGGCCGTCCTGGGCGTGGTGGGAACCGAGACCGTCTCCTGGCTCAGCATCTTGTCAGCAAGGAGGAGGGCCTCGAAGTTGCTGGGTCCGCGCATGTTCTCGTTTGACAGGGGGCTCCGGTGCAATCGTCGCGGAGTGATTTGATGCGGTGTGCCAAAGTTCGATCGCTGCGGCGAGGCATGCTCGTTCATCTGCTCAAGGAGGGGTGCCATGTGGTCTCTGTTCTTGCGAATGCGTGACTTCAAGCGGTCGTTCTCGTCGATCAGGCTGGCTAGCTCGCCCTCTCTGTGTTCAGTCAGGCGTTTCTGCTGCTCGAACATGTCGCGGAGTTGCTCGTTCTCTGCCTGCAGAATCTGGTTCTGGCGATTCATCTCGGCCAGAATGACGGCGTTGGCTGCGTTCGCGGTCTCAACATAGCTCTGTTCTGGTGCTGCAGCCTGGCGGCGCTTCTCCTCGGCCTGCTGCAGCACATCCAGCTCTCTGTGCGCCATGGCAAGCTCGACTGCCATGCGGCTTGCGGATTCCTGACTCTCCATGACGGTCATGTTATGTTGAAGCTTGTAATGAGCGGCAGAGAGCCTCATGTCGCGAAGAGCGTTGGTGAGATGGTCGACCATGGATCGCAGCTCTTCGGCGGAGGCATTATTGACCTGGTCGTGCGAGTAGAGCACTGCCGCAGCAGCCTCGGCAAGGGCGGTGGTGTTGCTGAGCTTTGAGGTGGGCGGCGGCGAGGTGAGCTGCGGTGTAGGCGGGCTCGGGGTGCGCACGGCGACGGACTGGCTGGTAGGCAGTTGTGACGACGGCGGCGGTGTGATGGAGGTGGAGCGCGACTTGAGCCCAGGCGTCTCAGGGTGCGCGTCCTCGGTAGTCGGTATCAGTGAAGCCTCCATGGTCCCAAAGTATGCCAAAAGCAATGATGTTGTCCAAGGGTGCGGGTAGGGCTTAGAGTTTGGGGTTGGAGGTGGAGCTTCACAGTGACGTTCCTAGCGATCGCGTACGCGGCGCGTGCGGGGTGCGGGAGTGTCGCGAAGGCGATGCGACCGTGATGCGCGCGGCACAAGCTCAGACAAACGTCGCGATGATGCGTGAAGGACTGCGGCGCGCGGAGGGAGGGTGAGGAAGGTGGGGATCGTGCAGCAGCAGGAAGGCGCCGTTGTGGTATGTAGCGCATCAGACGTCTCCACTCCTGCGAACCATGCCGTCGCTCCAGCAACGGGCGAGTGCAGTGACATCAGGACGGTCCCGACGCCCAGCATTCGAGCCATCCGCCTGGAAATTGTGCGAGACAAGGGGAGGCCAATCCCTGCGCGAATGTTCCAACAGCCCTCGGGTGCATCCGACCACGCATGAACTGCGACGTTGACCGCTGAAACGCCCGCCTGAGGCCATGGACCAGTCCTCGAACCTCCCGAGGCCCTCTGGCATACCGCGCCCAGCGACCTCGCGACTGCCGGTGCTGCGTCCGCAGAGCAGCCAGCCCCAGCTGCGGTCGCCCGCGTCGAACACCCAACTGCGAAAGAAGCCCTCCGTGTCCTCGTTCTCGCGTCCAACACCGCAGCAGCAGCCAATACAAGCACCGGCCCGAACAGCGTCGCTCATATCCCAGTCCCAGCCGACTATCCAGCGCAAGTCCTCGAGGATCTCGCTCGTTCCCTCCTACGAAGCCCCGACTGCCTCCAGAGGTGCCGTTCCCGCACCGAAACCGAGTGCGAATGCAACGCTCACCAAGAAGCCCAGCCGGGCCTCTCTCGTCCCATCTTCTGCCAGACGGGTGAGCAGCATCCCCTCTGGAGTGCCGCCGCCGCGCACGAGCAGCCAGAATGCTCCTGCTTTCAAGAAGCCCTTTGCACGCCCTCCCTCGCGCCAGAGTAGGACACCCTCACAGCCAGTCCGTACACCCAGCATCAGCAAGGAGGATGACGTATTAGGTAGTCTCAATGGTTTCCGCTCGGCGTCACGCGCGTCCTCGCGAGCAGGCTCGAGAGCTGGCTTCCATGAGAGCAGCTCTTCGCCCGAGTACGCGCCAGAGGTGCAGCCTGAGGAGCCCGAGAAGAGGAAGTCGCGGCCCTCGCTCTCAGAGCGGACCATGGAAAGTCTGGCCCAACTGCCTTCCTCACCGGCAAATGGCAAGAGCAAGGGACGGAGGTCGAGCTTCTTCAACCAGGATAACAGCATGCCACCACCCCTGCGACCTGCATCCGCCATGTCGAACAAGAGCAACCCCGGCAGACCCACGACTAGCGATGGCACCGGTAAGCGTCTGCCAACGACGCCTAGCAAAGCCGGTGCACCCTCTTCGCGCATGTCGATGACAGTCCCTAGCAAGAGGATTGTCAGTGCTGCTGCAGCAACGCCCACTGGTACACCCAGTCGCATCTCATCCATATCACGCCCTACAACGGCTACCAAGAAGCCAGCATTAGTACCTACGCAAAACATCCTGACTCCCTCCAAGCCTCGAGCACCTTTGTCAGACAGCAAGAGCATTGCATCTCGCACACCAAAGGCACGACCATCCGTAGCTGGTACATTTGGCCAGGCAATCTCGCCACCAGGCGCCGTCAAAGCTGTATCTCCGCCTCCACCAACCGGTAGTGCTCGCAAAGCTCCTAGCTCGTCGCTTGCCCTGCGCAACTCCATCGCCCAGGCTAAGGCGGCACAAAAGCAGGAAGCCACCGAGTCCCCCAATGCAACGCCAAAAAAGGCCGAGAACTCCTCGAATGCCCTGCGAGAGCAGATTGCGCAGGCTAGGGAAGCTGCGAAGCGCAACAAGCCCGGTCCTATCAGGGCAGATACACCGCCTAAGGATGCCATCATACCCGATCCGGAAGAGATTGCTGGCTTCGATTTTGGCCTCGGGGATCCTTTCAACCAGAATCCGAAAGGTGGCCAGTCGGTCCTGCGTAAGCGTGTTGATGGAGCGCGGACGACCGGTCGACTCAACATCGCGGGCATGCAGCTGACCGAGATGCCGGACGAGGTCCTACGAATGTACGATCCCAACGACACTACAGTAGCTTGGGGCGAGATTATGGATGTCACGACCATCGTTGCGGCTGACAATGAGCTGGAGACGCTGCCGGACAGCATGTTCCCAGACGTCGATGTCAACGACGTTGACGATGATGACGCAGGGCCCCAGTTCGGCGGTGTACAGACTCTCGACTTTCACGGCAATCTACTCCGAGAGCTGCCAATGGGTCTGAGGCGTCTAGCGGAGCTCACCAAGCTCAATCTGTCCAGGAACAATCTTACAATGGAGGCTCTTGACGTCATTGCCCGAATCGCTTCTTTGCGCGAGCTGAAGCTTGCAGAGAACGATCTCACAGGCGAGCTTTCGCCGAGCATTGCGGATCTCGCTCAGCTTGAAGTCTTGGACGTTGCGAACAACAAGTTGATCAGTCTTCCGGTAGAGCTACGCGAGCTGACCCAGCTACGGACGTTCAACGTGGCTGATAACCAGCTGAGGTCTGTACCAATGGAGCTGTTCACATCAACATCTTTGGTCGACCTCAACGCAACGAAAAACCGCTTGGAAGGCACTTTCTTCACCATTGAGTCTGCACCACATCTCCAGGAACTGCGCCTGTCTGGCAACGCGCTGACATCTCTCGCTGATTCCACCGACCTGAATTTGCCTGTGCTGAAGTATCTGGACATTTCAGCGAACAGGATGTCCTTGTTGCCCGACGTGACATCTTGGGCAAGTCTCGGCACTCTTCTGCTCGGCGACAACAAGGTTACGACCTTTCCTGAGGGCTTCTTCTCACTTAAGCAATTGCGCATCGCAGATTTCACGGCGAACGACATCTCTAGGGTGGACGAGCGCATTGCATTGATGGAAGCTTTGGACAACTTGACCCTTGCTGCCAATCCCATTCGCGAAAGGAAGTTCTTGACGATGAGCACCGACGATATGAAACGCGATCTGCATGCACGACTTCAGCCCGAGGAGAATGTGACTAGGCCTGACGAAGACGACGAATTTTCGGTCGGAGAGCAAGCACCCGGAGTGTCGAACGGTTGGACAGTGACTCCCTCTGGAACGCTTGATCTGGTCAGCAAAGGCTTCTCTGATTTCGATGATGATGCTCTCATTACTCTCGCAGAGATGAACGACATCCGTCAAGTGAACCTTCAGAACAATCTGCTTCAGACAATTCCTCTCTCGTTTGGGCAAATCGCGTTTTTGACCATCCTTGACCTATCCAAGAACAGTATATCGAACCCACTCACGAGTCCGCTCGAGCTGCCGAAGCTTCGTGAGCTGCGACTGTCCGGCAACAAGCTCAGCTCATTGACGCCCTTGACTGCGCACTTGGCCGCGCCCTCGCTACAGAGTCTCGACATCAGCCAGAACCGCCTCACAGGTTCTCTCCCGAGTCTTCACGATTCCTTCCCCGCTCTCATTACTCTCATCGCCAGCGATAACGCCATCACTGATGTTCCTGCTGAATCCCTTTCCGAGCTCAAGATCGTCAACCTGAGCAACAACAATATTGAACGCCTCGATCCACGCATCGGCCTGCACGCCGGCACCCTGACAAGCTTCATTGTTGAAGGCAATAAGTTCCGCGTCCCGAACTATCAGGTCTTGAGCAAAGGCACCGATGCGATCCTGAGCTGGCTGAAGGACAAGATTCCCCGAGACAGCTTGAGGGGAAGAAGTGAGAGTGCGGCAAGCAATGTAACTCGGACAACGGAGGGCGGGAGCGAATTCTTCGATGCTGAGGATGGCGGCGTCGCGTGGTAGGGCACGACCGGCGCTTTTGGAGGGAGGGACTTTTGGAGGGAGGGACTACTGGTTATGTTGGACTGTCAAAAGAGCTAGCCCCAGTTTCTTTCGCCTTCTATGTATGTTCTTGTACATCTTTACTTCTTACTGGTGGAGAATTGAGTCATTGTAGAGTAGCTTCTTCTTGTCATTGTAGTGTGTATAATGCACATGGCGTGTTGCACATGCCTTTTTCGATCTTGACTCTCTAAGCCTTCCGCTTGTACTACTCCATAGGACATTCAAGCTCACGGCGTTCAGACGCAGCTCTGTGCGTTTGTGCTCAGGCAGGCAAGAACATGACATTATCGTGGGTCTTATATAGTATTGAGAAACAGCAACGGACAGATGGTGGCCATTAACCTTTCTGTTGTAAGATTCTTATCATGAACAGCATTGGGTTGAAGAGAACGCCAACTTTCAGGTCCTAGAGTTGCGTAGGAAGCAGACAGGAGACATGAACCGTATAATCCGTTGGTTTGACAAATGAGAAATCTTTGTGTCGCTTTGGTCGCATATGACAAGCACGTACTGAATTTGAAATGAAGAAGAGGAAGAAGTGCGTTCATCAAGAACAGCGGTGTTTTGAGTCCAGAAGCACAGGACATGCGCTCCCTCGTTGAGAGATTTTGATTAAAGAGCGTTTAAGGAGCAGAAGAAGAACAAGACATAGCGAGTGGCTGAAGGCCATTCTACTTTTGAGAGAAGGAGCAGACGAGCCGACTACACCGGAGACCATCACCTGTACTTTGATCGTGGTTATACACGTAAAGACTTCGAAGAGCATATCTTGTCCCACGCCAATCTTCTGGTCATGCTCTGAGCCCATTGAGAGTTAGCGAGCTGGAGACCATCGCCCTCTTACGCCGACTTGTGACTTGATTGATCGAGATCAGGAAGGATGCTCCAGAACATGATTTCAAAATATAGACTTTGATTCGATGAGCCTGATTTTTGGAAGGACAGAAAGACGGGACATTGTGACCTTTAGCGAGCCTTTGAACCGAGAAGACAGCAGAAAGAGAAATGCAGACATGGTACTTTAGTAGAGCGACCTTGGTAAGATTCTGCAGGAGCAGGTGCAGATGCGAGATAGGCATGTTCAAGCACGGAGCTTTTGTACTTGACCCGATGCTGATGCGTGATGCGGAAAGTTGCCTTGACGAGAAAGCATACCGATCGAAACGAGGCAGAACAGTCGCATCAGCGTAGAGAGTCACAGGTGTAGAGGGCAAAGTATGTTCTTTATCATCATCTCATTATTATCATTATCAACATCCATTACCATCCTCCTCTTGATTACAAGGCTTGTAGGTCAAGCCGTTACATACAAATACATGATCGCTAAGCCACGATTCCTTGCTCGCGCTCAGCATTTAACCAGCCTGGTAAAGACCAAGAGCAACAACGTGAGGGTTGATCATGGACAGGTTGAAGGGGGTAAGGTAGAGGTCACTGTCGGTGATAGCCAAGAACATAGTATCGTTCGAAGCGGGGTCACCCTCGTAGACCTGGCTGGAAGGCTGGTAGGTGTAACCAGAGTTGTTGCCAGTGACGGTCAGGGGAGTGTAGGTGAGGTTGAGCTGACTGACCCAAGCGGCGAACATGGGGTGGCCGGCAGAGGTGGCGGTGATGTAGGAGTTGTTGGGGCCGACAGCCTGTCCGGGAGCCTCCCAGGTCAGGTTGACGAGCTTGCCGGGGAAGGAGAGAGGCTCAGAGCGGTTGCGGGTGATACCGGGCGCGCAGCTGTAGCCGGGGTTCTCGTTGGGGTCAACGTTGACGCAAGACTCATCGGCGGGGATGGTCGAGTCAGCAGGGTCAGCGATGCGCTGGCCAGTAACCTCGTTGGGCTTGGTGTCGTTGGGCGAGAAGCGGTTGGGGTTGGCCTGGTTCACGATGTGAAGAGTGGGGAAGTTCTATCATTGTTAGTACTATAAGTAGCAATGGAGTCATTCCAACGTACCTGCCACGCCAGGCGGGTGGTGTTCTCCGGGCAGGAGCTGATGTAGGGAGCAAGGTAAGTCCAGGACCAAGACTGGGGGATACCAGTCTCAAACCAGACAGGCATGGGGTGGAGACCAAGCATCTGGCGGAAAGACATCTGCTGGCGAGCCTCGGTGGCGATGGACTGGGCAAGGAGCTGTCCAACCTCGCGAGAGTCGAGGTGGTTGATGAAGCCCCAAACACCTGACTCACCCCAGCGGGTAAGCTTCTGGTTGAAGTCGATGAACTCGCGAACAGTGCGGAAGGGGTAATTGTATGTGCACTGGGGAGCAGCAGTCTCGCCAAGCATGTTGGAAAGGAGAGTGGAGTGACCACTTTCCTGGATGGCCATGAAGGCAATGTAGGCGCGGTCCTCAGCAGTAAGACCAGCCTCGATGAAGTCCTCGTCAGAGAAAACGGCAAGACCGTTGTTGAACAGGTCAAGCTCGATCCACTCTTGGTAAAGACCAAGCTGGATGGACTCGTAGTCGAAATCGGACTCTACCATATAACGTGGCTCCGAACCGTTGGTGCCAAGACCACCAGCCGGTGTGTAGGGAATCGGCATGGGGTTCTGGGGCGAGCCATTGGTGTTGTAGTAGGTGGCGGTGGGGTTGGGAGGCAGAGGAGCAATGGCAGTGCCGAGTGTGGCAGGCGCCTTAGCAGCTCCAGTGGTGGTAGGAGTGCCAGAGTAGGGACCGTGGCTGGTAGCACCAGTAGGGTTGGGGCTGATACGAGGATACGCAGAGCCGGTCTGGGTGGGCACAGCAGGTACCTGGGAGTCAGGGCCGAAGACACTGGCAGGTGTGCCAGTAGGGTACTCGACCGAGAACGAGGCGTCGGCGTCGGTGTAGCCGGGCACCTGGGGCTTAGGTGCAGCGGCGGCGAGCGCCGAGAGCAGCGAGGTGCTGAGAACTGCCTTGGAGAGCATCTTGACTTCAAGGTTGACTTGTGGTGAAGATGGAGGAAAATAGTAGGCGGCAGCCTCAAATCTATTATATAGACATGCTGCTCACTGACCGCATAGACCGCGCTACAGTTCTCACTAACAATTCAATGACACCAGGCGAATTTCTCGAAAGCGTCTAGTGCCATGACTTCATGACCATCTCAATGAGGAATTGGATCTTGCAGGCATCGAGAAGCTGGACAATGACATGGGGATCTCGGGAGTTTTCGATCGGAAAGGTGACACGAGCCAATCGCAGATGGGGTCGTAGACTTCCCAAGCTGCAGAGAGCTCCGCGCGCACGCACGAACGCGTAGTTACCAGGGTAGGCTGCCATCTGCCGACTGGACGCAGCTCGATGTTTGTTTGTGACGTCTTCCTGACATGGTGGAGAAGTCGAGCTTTCTCAGCCGCTAGCGCTCCCGCTGCGACCGATCAACGGCCGGACGCTTAAAGCAGTTGGCTTACAGCAAAGTCAGCGAATGAGCATCCACTCCAGCGCAAGGCTGTCCCTATTGTTCAGCACTCGCATCTCGACTTTCGATATCCGCGGAGCGCAAGTGAGTCCGCTCTCGTCCAAATTCGCATTGTTCCTTGCTTCCGCAAAACCTGCAGGTACCGATTGAGCTTGCCGTGTCAGCTCCACCAGGCGTGGCACGATTCTTTGCCTGTCACAAGAGATTAGATCCTGGGGTATTGTACCCATTGTATTACACCAGTCCTCCGGCGAGTTCCAAGTGACTACTAGTGCCCTCACTTTGACGACTGATAGAGACGGGCGAACGTCCCGGCGCAGTGTTCAACTAACGCACACACCGTCCTGAAGAATTTGTGCGTATGATGTAAGATGCGCGCAATGATCTGAGATTCTAGCTTATTGCCTGCTAACCGACTCAGACGCGTAGTCACGTTACAAATCGCGCACAGGACTTATGAGATGAGGATAGGCGGATAGAGAGCGGAGATAGTGATGGCGATAGTTGTGAATTTGAATTTGTTTGAATCGAAGATGTCGAAGGTTTGGCCGGTCCACGGCATGCCGTCTTACTACTTGCCAAGCGCATGCTTGAGCTGCGGTCCGGCGTTGAGGATTACAGTCCGCCAACGGTTATGACGGAGCGCTTTCAATAGCGCCGATGTTCAAGCAATGCCATGGCTGCGGTGCGTCACTTGTGCGCTTTACTTTGCGCGCGCCATGGGGCCCCAGTTCTCTCGTGGCGCAAGCTGGTAGCGCACGTACTTGCCTCTGTCGTGGTCCTTGCCTAGCTTCTCATCGAATTTGACCTCGAAGTTGGTGCCCAGGTACGAGGGTCGCGAAGGGGTCTCCTGCTCTACCGGAGCTGTGCTGCTCTCAGTATTTGCCATCTCGACATCAGCTTCCTCGCTGTTCGGCGCGGTCGACTCTGCTGCCGTGGCGACTGCTGAGCCGTTGGTCTTCACTGAGCTCGTAGTCGGTTTTGACATGATTGCGCGGCCTGCAGTATGTTCCTTTAGAGGATTCTTGAGCGGTGCCTTTTGGCGGATCCACTCGGTCATGATGTGCCAGATATCAGTCCACGACGCGTCTGTCTTGATCGACCCTGGCTTGCAGTGGCTCATCGTTACCCTGAAACCAGCATGTCGGAGTGCGCCACGCAAGGCTGCAGTAGGTGGCGCGGAGCAGTGCAGGACTCTCGACATGGAGCTGGGGATAAAGAAGAAGGGATGGTGGTCCACCTCTGCGGGATCAGCCTTGGGGATGAGAGGGTCGAGTGTCTTTTCGATCTTCCCGTCTTTGGGCTTTTTACCAAATGTAATCTCTTCCAGCGCTGTGCGCAACATGCCTTCTATCCTGTCCATAGTCGGGTATGTCTTGCGATCGACTTCGTTCGCCTGAGCCAGGACTCTTTCAACAAATCCTGTGTTATGCAGGGGCCCGCCGTACATGGGTCCAACGAGGTGCGTCTTCGTCCCGCAATGTCTGCAGTGTTCATCTGCCGTAGGGCCGGCGGCAAAGCTGTGCTTGTAGAACAGCTCGCCCTTCTTATTCTTTGTTGCTTTGTTGCGCGCGAGGAACTGCGTTGTCCATGCGCCGCAGCCATTGTCGCAAGAATACACTATCATGGTCTTGCCTGCGAGCAGCTTCACGTCGTTCGGCTGCTTCCTTACTCGCACGAAGACTCTGA
This sequence comes from Didymella pomorum, assembly GCA_022225945.1. Lineage (NCBI taxonomy): Eukaryota > Fungi > Ascomycota > Dothideomycetes > Pleosporales > Didymellaceae > Didymella > Didymella pomorum. Next base: position 301,489 of record JAKJXN010000035.1, on the reverse strand, counting down.
GGTAGTAGTCGATCGAGAGCGAGAGCAAGGGCTCAATCGCCATGCCGTAGCGCCCGGCCGACTGTGCAATAGCATGCAGAACAAGGCGTAGACCTCCCTCGTGGCAAGGCTCACCCTTGAATGGCAGTCCGCCGTACTGTGAGTACGTCTTCTCAAGGTAGCCGTGGGATGCAAAGATGGCTGAATCTGTGCATGTCACGCAGAGCAGGCCGTCGTCTTCGATTGCTTGTATGGCAGCATCGATGAAGGGTGCTGCTGTACCATACGGATCCAGATCAATCACGTCGTAACCCTTCTTGTCGCAGTAGCTGTACATGTAAGCTATGGCGTTGCCTGTGTTGGGCTTGATGGTTCCTTCCAGCTTGTTGTGTTTGACGTTCATCTTGATCGACTCGACTGCATCTTTCGACATATCATTGGATGTGATCGAAGTCGCGAAAGGGATCTCCTTCGCGTATCGCAAAGCGCGCAGACCGGTCGCTGAGAGCGCATCAAGGATGGTAAACGGCGCTCTCCAAGGCTTCGGCTCCTTGGTCTCCGCGGGCGCATCTGGTGCAGGCGCAACTCTACCCTCTTCCAACGCCTCGCCGTTGTCTACAGCCTTCTGCTTCTTAGGCAAAGGTGCGGCATCGGCAGTCTCGTTCTCTGCATGCTTGCGCTTCAGTGTGTTTTCGTCTTCTGTGGTCGCAGCTTCCGCGGGCTGCTCGGTCTCCGCTGGCTTCGCATTCTCCTCCGCCGTCTCCTTAGGCTGGCCCTTCGACTTCTTCGGTCCCTTCTTCAGCGACTTTGCGTGCCTCTCCTGCTTACGCTGTACAGAGTCCAACCCAAACGTCTTGATCGCGAGCACGCTAAGATCGCGATTGAATTGCTGGATGGGATTGTAGAAGACCTGCTGCTTCTGTGTATCCTCCTTTGACATGCGCGGATCGGTCGACGTGGGTGTGTCGTGCGGTACAAGAATGTGCGCCAATCCCTCCTTGATGGTTGTGTACTCCTTCCCTTCATGGCTGATATGCTGTCCTTCTGCAGGCGTTGCGTCAATCGTCTTGATCTGCGGCTCAGCCATCGTCGCGTCGGTCGAAGCCATTGAAGGCGAGTTGTGGAAGTTGCGATTCAAGTTGTAGAAGCTATGGAAAGCCCATGGTCGACGTGGGGTTATTTGGATCGTTCGCGAGGCACAGAGAATGCGCAAAATCGGGGTAAGTGAAGCCAGCTTTGTGGTGACCCGGTTCCAAGCTTCCAACCCAATATTCGAGGTCAAGTGGAACCCACAGAAGCTTAGAGGTGACTCGCATTGCGACGCGCAAATATTTGGGTTTAAGGTTATCTTAGCGCCATCTGGTCCACGAGGCTGGGCAGTACCCTTCCCCGCATCACTCACATGCAACACAGCGCGCGCACAACGCCAGGAACAGGGTAGAGCGAAGCAGCTTGTCTCACTGGACCTGTGATTTGATCACTTTGCCGCCTGCTTCGCGGAAGCCAAGACAATGCGCGCACGTATACCCGCCGTTGGAACGCCGATAGCTGAGTGGTTGCCTGATGGCTCCTAAAACAGCCTCCACCAGGACGCGAGTCTCACCGGCGGCCCCTAGAGTAAGCATAAGAGGCTGAGGCCGGTCTTTCCGTCTTCCATTGTCGTCTGGTCTTGCCTTCGTCTGCCGCGCATCGCTTTTGTAAATCACGAAGTCCACACTTAGCACAAGCCCTCATTGTCTGCCTCGATCGCCACCATGGGCAGGGCAGCTCCCCCACCAGAGTATAGAGACGACCCAGACGCGGTCAGTCTCCACACCACGCCAGACGATTACACCTACGACGACGCGCCCGAGCTGAATGAGCCTCCCTCATATGCAGACAGCGAAGCAGACGCTGCTCCTCGCCCAATCCTTCAACACGTCCCTCCACCAACAACCCGCACCGACCACAACAAGCCTGCCTTCCACAATGGCAAGCCACAAGTACTCGACACCATCACGTACATGGATCCGCGTTACGATACAGACCCTGTCTTCCTCGAGGACGCTCTACGCTCCTTCGCAAGCAGCGCCCCGGTACCGCTGATATACATCATGGGCACGCACAAAGAGACTACAAAACGCGGCGATAAGAAAGAAACTCACGACGTGACCGACTTCCGCATCGTACTCAACATATCTTCATACATACATCCGAACTTCTCCGCCACAGACTCCTCGTCCATGAGCCTCGTTACCGCCCTGAACGGCGAGAAAACACACCGCGGGACAATCTTGAAGAAGCGCGCTCCGGGCGTCGTACAAGACATCGAAGTCGGTACCCAGGCACCCACTCTGACAGAGTGGTGCCACCGCTTCTGCGCCAGCACATCTGCGCTGCGCATCTTCCGGCTCAAACGCACTGTCACAGGGTTCGACCAGACGTTTATGACGAATCGCATCGAAGGGCTCATTCGCTCGACAAACTACCGTGGGCAAATCAGCATCACGTTTCCCGTCGAGGACGAGAATGTGGACATCTACACCTCGCACAAGGCCAACTCGTGGCGCAACACGAAGTGGATTTGCTGGATGTTCTATCTTACGTTCCTCTGGATCTTCACGTGGCCCATCTTGTTCTTCTGCACGAAGAGGTACGCTGTGGTGCGCGCCGAGTGGCCGTTCAGTGTAAGTGCGAATGGTAGGAAAATATACACCACTGTCTCCGAGGAGCAGTACTTCGATCGCTGGTGTGTCCCTATCAAGCGTCTGGCGCTGGATAGGTATCAGGGCGAGGCGAGCGAAGAGATGATGCGTGGTGTTGCTGACCGCCCTGCGGATCCGCCTATGCCAGGGACGATCAGCACCGGGCATGCAGGTGTTGACAATGCTGTAGGGTTGTTGTCGCAGGGCTTCCAGGTCGCGAGGGCGTTGTCGAATGGGAGTGGGCGAGGTCTTACGCAGGCTACCCAGGGCGGTTGGGGATACGACGCATGAAGTCTGGTGCCGGATCTCTTTGGCTGATGCTCGATTCATGTATTCCTCAATGTCACGTGCACCTATTTTCGCTTTTCTAAATAAGTACGCTCTGGACAAGCAAACTTCCTTCGTCAACTTCTGCATCACAATTGATCGAAAACATAGGGGTCACCCGCTATGTCCTTCTCTCTTCTGCTCCTTCTTCTCAATCCGAATACACGACAACGTTCCTCTTATGCTCTGCCAACTTGGTCCATCCAAATACTTGCCTGCTTAGATTGGCAAACGCCGTTATCGGAAGTTTTGTTCCTTGTATGATTTCCCGAAAGCAGGTATCGTCAATGATGTTTTGTCCTTAAGCCCGTTCGAAACGAGAATTGCAAGCGGTCATGATCATGTGAAGGACACATTCCACTCACCACTTCCGAAGCAAGACTGGAATAGCGGACATGGTCTTGCACATATCTCAATGCAAAGGTAGTGGCCTTTAGTACCTGTCCGTCATCGACTACTTTACTCCGATTCCGAAAAAGCGCATTGGGCCGATCATATGTTCCGCGTCGTCGCTCGCTCCAGAAAGTTCAATGCTCTCACTCGCAAGTGCTCAGCAATCTAGACGAAAGTATCGTTCATCATATGATACACACGTCCATCGTGATATTCATACGGCATCGACCCTCCCTGAATGTATGCATCAATAGCTTCTGCATATCAAAAAGTTATCCGCAGCCATCATGTTTGGGGATTTGCCTGCACACTATGTCAACAAAAGACGCAGCCCTACAAACGAATCTTCCTGCCTTCTTCAGCCACGTCAGAGCTCCTTGAGCACTACAAAGCCGCCGTAAATCTCAGAATGTTCGGGGCTTGACTGTTCCTCTCACCCTTCCTTTGCAAAGCACGAGAAGAAAAAGGCTACGTTTTGTGCCTCTCCTTGCTCCCAGATACGTACCCCAACTCACTCATGGTGGCTGAGAATATCAACGAGACTCTCATATGAGGCTGGAGACATACCTGTCTACTTTTGTGCCCGGCATGATTGGGGGGATAAATACCCCGGTGCTTGAGCCAGAATATGCTTCTTCTGAATGAGCTTGAGACATCTTTGAAAGGTCAGCATGCTCTTTCGCGCTTTCTTCCATCTAAAGCTAGGCAGCAGCGCTCTATGAGAACTTGGAAGAAAATACGAAAACAACATCTGCTTCCCCAAATGCCCAAAAATGACGGCATTCTTGGAGCATGTCTGCGCCACCTCTCTGCACCATTCAATCATCCAGAGACGATGCAGCAGCTCAGCCAGTGTCCTGCATTCTAGTCCTCAAATCACAACATTATCAACTAGTTTACATGGAGTCTTCCACGCAAGAAGTATGTCCTCCAAAATCTTTGAATGGAAACCACAGTGTCTGTGGAAAAAAAGACGTCCAGGAGAATCATGTCATCTGCTTGAGCTGTTGAGAAACATGGTGTCCGCACAGGACTTTAGAGAGGCGATAGAGTCGTATTCATGGACTTGTGTATGACTGTTGCCCCATCGTGGTATATATCCTTACTCGCCGATCTCTCATCTTCGCCCACCCTTGTTTTTCTGGAATTGAAAGCTATTCATGCACAAGAATATGGCTGCTTGACTCTTGCGCCCTCTTGAACAACGTCAAAAGTACTCAAGCTCTGTAACATGTCTCCTGATCGCCCTCGGCTCTACTCACACTTGATCTCCAGGGAGCTATGATCCTACCATGATGGGGGCTTATCAGCGCTACCTCCCTCCCAAAGGCGGACTATCAACAAGTGTGTCATGTTCTGAGATTTGCACAAACACATTAAGTGGCTGCTGTGCGCTACTTTCTCAAGCCAAGAATCAGCATTGCCATGTTCTTCGTTTGAGCCCGCAGCTTCTGCTCGTCCGAACCGACCGAAAAGAAGCTGGCGGAAAATCATGTGCTGCGCCTTTGTGATTGTTGATAAGACATTCGAACAGCCCCATGGGATCGAAGTGGCGCTGCAGAGGTTCTTAAGGAATTCTGTGGTCTGATATCTCATATATCCCAAAGGCAAAAGTGTCCAGAATACTGCGATCGCTCTTGCCTCCCCTAAAGTTTTCAATACTGCTACTGCTATTGGCGGGCTATGGTGCATGCAGCCGCTTCAGTCCGTGTACAAAGTGTCGCGCCTTCTCTGTCTGACTTCCCCATACTCATCTGCCTTTGCCTGTTTCCAAAATCAAGATGGTGGTGTCTCATGTCTGTTCTTCTCCTCTCCTCTCCACTGCCCATCAAAACCTCTATGAAGGCTGTCTATGATTGTCTCGAGTCCTGAGACCTGGAAAACCCTTTAATAAGATGTCTATCATCGACCTTAGTGTTGATCGCATTCTGATATCGCTCGTCGCATTTCGGCCTCTCTTCCCGCTGACAAGACAGATTCTAAGACTACGGTTCCCTGTTCTTTCCGTGTCTTTCGCGCAATTTCAATACTGTCTGAGCAATGATACATGTTCATCTCAGAGTTCCACTAATTTTTCATTGCTTCGCAGCTCAAAATGGTCCTCGAAATATTGACTGGGATCGAACCCTCGGAAGTACGTACCGGATTGGAGAACTCTAATCAAACATTCGAGGGAAGTCTTGAGTGTAAACCACACGTCGCATATTCGGGAAGCTCAAGAAACTAGTCCTTCCATACGTGGCGAATTACGTGAGACATCACAACCGGTGATCGAGGACGCACTGTGGCTTGGAAAGCGTGCGAACGTGAGCGGTCAATGCATACCTGCGCGCACCGCGTCTTGTTGGTTTGTCCTCCCTCAAGGTCGGTCTTCCCGAAGAATTAGTTTTTCTGTGAAAGTCTGTCATATGTATTCACAGGCGATGTTATCAACGCTGAACGGTCAACCGCGTGCCACCCTGCCGATCGTGTCTGTCACACTAGCCTAACCGAGTATAATGCGCCGTCTGCTCCGTGTCGGGTTGCATGACGTCGGGCTGCTGCTGCGGGCCGCCTTATGTCCAAGCTTGCAACCGCGTATCTTAGTGCAGATAAGAGATTTGGTCAATTTCTTCAGTTGCGCCTGTTGCTTCTTTCTGCACAGAACGGAATGCTTGCCTGCTGACATTCATCGACGCTGGAGGCGTCGACTTCGTTGGAAGTTTTCACACGTTTTTGATCGCACTAGCGCACCCGGCCCGGAAGCTGCCAGCCGCCCAAGGAACTCCTGCCCGATGATGGCCGCCCCACAAACGGATTTCGAAGAAGTCATCCCAGGCACTCGTCGCCTTTATGATGAGAATGGCAACAATTTACCTGGAGATGCTTCGCTTTTAAAACATGGCGATATTGTCCTTGTGCCGCAGCCTACGGAGTCGCCAAATGATCCACTGAACTGGTCTAAGCCAAGGAAGATCTGGCACTCCGTTCTAGTCTTATATGTCGTCGGTCTTACAGCTGCGACATCCAACAACGCTGGATCCGGATCCGACGGCGTCAACGAGGAATATGGCATCAGCTATGATGTTTTCAATACTGGCGCCGGTGTCCTGTTCATTGCCATTGGTTACTGGACATTGCTGAGTTCACCGCTGGTTCATTTGTACGGTCGCCGACTCGGGTACCTGATATCTATGCTGGTCAACATTGGTGGTCTCATCTGGTATGGTCGCATTACCAACGTTGCTGGTGTTGTCTGGAGTCAGCTTTTCGTCGGCGCAGCAGAGTCGGTCGGCGAAGCTACTGTCCAGCTTTCGCTTCTTGACATCTGGTTCGAGCACCAGACAGGTAGTGTTCTAGGTATCTACACCTTTGCGACTGCCATTGGTACTTACTTGGGACCGCTGATTGGTGCCCACTTAGCCAGTGGATTGGGGTGGCGATGGATTGGCTACGCAGGTGCCATCATCTGCGGCGTCAGTCTTATCGTCCTTCTCTTCGGGCTTGAAGAGACGGAATTCAATCGCGACCGCTATGTGAGTGGAAACGGTGACCGATACCTGGTAGATGCTGCTCATCCTCTGCCTGAGAAGACCATGGAACATGCCCCAGTCGGTATCTTACCTGATGTCGAGGAGACGACTTGTGTGGACCACAACATGGAGAACGGAGAAGGCACCGAGAAAGTTGTGCAACCTGTAGAGAAGCACAACAGCGCAGAGAACTCCTTCACCAACGATGAGGACATCTACCCGGACGAAACAGCCCGCAGACGCATGTCCACATCATACAGCCGTCGTAAAACCTATTGGGACCGCATCAAGATCATCACTCCTGCGCCCAATCTCCGCGGTACAGGCGCAAAGCAGTACTTCCACCGTCTGTGGCATACGCTGCGCGTCTTTACCTTCCCAGCTGTGTGGTACGCTGGTCTGCAGTGGGGTCTGCAGAATATCTGTCTGACCTTCTACTTGACCGTACAGGAAGACTGGTGGTATAACGAGCCCTGGAACTACACACAGACCGAGGTCGGCAACATGAATTTGCCCACCCTCATCGGAAGTCTGATTGGATGTGCGTACGGCGGTTACGGCAGCGACAAGTTCATGCAGTGGATGATCAAGCGCAACAAGGGTGTCATGGAAGCCGAGTTCCGTTTGCATCTCATGGCGCTTTGCACATTGATCTTCCCGACCGGCATGTGGCTGTTTGGCATTGGGTCGGCGCGCGGCTGGGCTTGGCCTGTGCCGTACGTCGGTTTGGGATTCATTGGCTTTGGGTATGGTTGCGCTGGCGATCTGAGTCTATCGTACCTTGCAGACTCGTTCCCGTACGTCCTGCCTCTTGATATTGATATGCAACATGCTAACAAGCTGCAGTGACATGGTTCTTGAGGGCATGGTGGGTGTTGCTGTCATCAACAACACTATCGCTATGTTGTTCACGTTCGTTGCGAGTTATTGGATCGACACCGGAATGGAGAACTGCTTTATTGTTCTTGGTGTGTTGAGCTTCGTGATCATGGCGTCCAGCTGGCCTATGATCGTGTATGGTAAGCGCACGCGTCGCTGGGCAAGGGACAGGTACCTGAAGTTTGTGGAGATCCGTGATGGATTCTCCAAGTAGAAAACCGGGGTGGATGAGAGCAACCTGCTTCATAGGTGGCAGTGGCTGAAAATCGTGACATGGACGGACGATGCAATAGAGGGTCCGTTGTAAACAATGTAGCAGGGTTCAGCATATTCTTGACACGGCTGCCGCGCGCTGGTGTTGAAGTCGTCAAGTGAGGTCCTTTACGCATGTCGATAGTCTTGTATACGTGCTCCTCGGGAACAAGTGCCGACATGCGTAATTGCCGGCTCCCCATAAGCCACAATGGGTATTATAGACAGCCTTAGATGGGGACCTGCTCACTTTTGTTCGTGGGCCACCAGGACATCAGTTTTGTTGTGCTTGATTGTCCTGTGCACTCCAGTCGTAATGAACGCGTCCATGGCGTCTGCTAGATGATCCGGTAGAAACCATAGGGATGAAGAGATGTGGAGCAATGCTAGTGACAATGTGGTATATAAGACCCATACGCGGCTGCCACGCGTTTCGTTGGTCATGAAGACAGACCTTTTTTGGAGGACATTCCCCGAGCAAGAGCACGAAGGCGCACTCGAGCTTCGCAAAGCTCAGAAACCGTTGTGCAAAGGTGCCAGCATTTCGAACCCAGGTTGCATGTTTTCCGTGCACATGGCAGAGTGAGGTTCACTTTTAGGGGAGTGTCTAGGCGGTGGAGGCTCGGCAGATCGACCCATTCTCCACTTGAGCACAGACTCTGCCACGTTCAGGAACGCGACACTCGCCTCGCGCTCCATTTGCGAATCAGGCGTTCTTCCAAGACGCACATTCTTCCACATCACGTTGTCAGCCGCTAAAGGCCCCTGCACCATCGCGCCTTTGGCAGTCAGCACCGGCTGGGCGGCTTGCTTGTGCGGATACCAGTATCCTGAGAGTTGGGGACATTCTCCAGTACCTACAGTACGAGTGCAATCTTGCAGCTTGGGTCTGCCCGGCACAACACGACTGCTTGATCACTCGCATAGCCGCAATTCATTCGCTGTTCCGTACAGCTTAGACGTTCATCTGAAGAACCCGCGGGGCTACCGCTTGTTACGGCGTTAAAGCTAATAGCGGCGGCTCCGAATCCCACCGTCACAGCGTCAGCCTTCCAAGGCTTGCATGAGGAGGCTAGCGAATTTGCTGCACGATGTGTTCGAGGTACCGAGCGCGTCAACACACTGCAGAACACAGCCAGGACGTTCCGGCATGACTTGCAGATTCAAGAAACGGTCCAACTACGACTTCTTGCCATGATCGAATAGCCTCTATTTCGAGCATACTTCACCGTTCACGGCACTTGACCGCCAAAAGGAAGGAGCTCGCCATGGCCAGGGAAGGATGACTACAGTCTTGGTGCTAATGAAAACAGGTGGAGTCTCAGAGCCAAGACACGAAAAAGATTCGACGACGTGCTAGATCTCAGCTCTGGAGAACCGCCACCAGAACTCATCTTACCACATTTGGTTAGAGTTCAGCCCAATGTTGATGTCCGCTTCTTCTGATGTGGAAATTATGGGAATTCCTACTGGGCAAGTTTGCACGATAGTCTAAAAACAATCTTTGCTTCGCTAATGCTCCATTGAGACTTGCTGCGACTGGTAAGGCTCTTGTCGTCGCGGTCGATGCAGGGTTGTCAGGAGACGAAGGTGCCTCTCAATAAAAGGCCTTTGGTACCCCAGTGCGAAGAGCAAAGCATACTTGCCAGCAGACAGATTCTTCGGTCAGACTTTCGCTACATACACATCATCGCTCATTCCCATACTTTGGAACAGATCATCGTTATACTACGTTAAGATTAACAATCGAGATCGACAGTACCTACCCGTTCGCTACCGTCGTCACTGCGGTGCACATACCTGGTCATCCCATCTTACCGCCCTATTCGGTCCTTCAACTGAAGGAAGGTGCTTCGAAACAACAATGGCCCAGCTACAGATGGGCGTCTGGGCTGGCATTGCCGCCAGCGGTGTTATGGTCATGCTTGTGCTCCTACCAATCTTAGGCTGCATATTCTCGCGGAATAAGAAGACGAAGAAGGCCGTTGACCTGGAAGAATCGGCAGCGGAGAAGGGAGAGATCATCTACTCGGCGCCAGCACTTGCACAAACACCAGCACCCACAAGACCAATCAACGCCATCCTGCAGAAGCCTGCCACGCATTTCAGTCAGCATGAGATTCGCACACAACCGTCAACGCAGAGCATATCTCCGAGCTATCAGAGTCAGTCGTCGACACTCGCGCCAGGATCACCATTGAGAAAATCGACACCAAGCCCACCGCTGCAGCCGCATCTGCAACCGATGTGGACCAAGCCGTCGCCATGAAGAAAATGCAGGATCGCAGAGGAGTGTAAAATGGCCAGCTCATAGCTCGCATCCAAGAGCTTTGGAGTGAGGCAGACTGAAAAAGACATCGTGCACTCCACACCGCTTCCTGTAGAAGGGAAGCGTCACTGTCAGCGCGGCCACGGCTGTCTGTGGTGTAATTGATGCCGGCGTTACCGTGCAAAGCCCGATAGTGGCACAGCATATACCCTCTCGATAGGGAGAGAGAATCTATTCCATTTTCGTCCGATCATTCGTACACTCGTCGTCTCGCTGCTCGGCCCAACTCTAACCCGTTTCGAGTTGCGCAGATTCCGAGCCTCCGAATCTTACATCAGCACCCCATACCCAATCCCCACTCAAGAAATGCAGCAGTCCTAATTAATTTTGCACACGTTGACAGAGCCACAGTTGACTACTACCATTTTCCGGCTAAAGCCGACTTGCTTCCGCTATGGACAAGCAGCAGGGCGAAGTGTCGTCTCCAGAGCAACTTAGTCATAAGCACTAACTCTAGGCGCCCATCATCACCATTCAGCTCCACCATACAGGTGCACACGCTGCGTAGTACCTGGACGTCAATCCCCTAAGTAAGCATAGCTTCTGGCAACGCGATATGGAAGAGTGGGCGCCGGGATGGAAGTAGAGGGTATGCGTCTTACATGGTCAGATAGGAGGTACCGGCGCCAGACGATTGGCACGAGTATAAGAGTCCGACATGCAGGCACTTAGATTCTGCTGATTACCATCATCAGCAGTACATCGCTCCTCCCGCAACAGCAACATCCAGACATTTTTCTCCACAATGGCCGAATTCAAGCCCTACAGCGAGCAGCCGCACCTGCATGCTCAAGCACCCTACCGTGCGGCTATGCTCACATATCCTGGAAATCTGAAGAAAGCTTTGAAGGACGCTCAAGCAGACCCAGCAAAGACACTGTTCGGTGTCGCTCACGGTATCCCGAGCACATTTGTGACTAAGCTTCTCGCATCCACAAAGCCCGACTTCATCTGGATAGATGTTGAGCATGGCATGTTCAACAGGCTCGAATTGCACGAGTAAGCCAGGGTCCGGCCAATGTTGGTTGTCGAAGCTAATTAAGGAAGTGCTATCCACGCGGCGCAAACCCACTCTGAAGGCCGCGCTCTGGTCATAGTGCGTGTGCCCAAGCATGACGAGCTCTCGCTCACCACCGCGCTCGATGCAGGTGCATCGGGCATCGTCGTTCCACACTGCGAGTCTGCACAAGAAGTCAAGGACATGATGAAGGAGATGTACTACCGTCCGTCTCCAGTCCGATCTTTCCCGAATAACTCAGCTGACACTCTACAGCACCCCTTGGCCACCGTTCCTTCAGCCCCTGGACTTTTACTCCAGGTGTCAGGTCCGTGAAAACTTATTCTGCCATGCCTCCGCGCAGTGTTCTGACAATCCAACAGCGACGCCTCGCTTTATCCCAATGATAACTACAACGTCGCCACCAGCAACAACCACATCTGCATCATCCCGCAGATCGAGTCTGTTAAGGGCGTTGAGAATGCCGAAGAGATCGCCGCCGTACCCGGAGTAAGTGCACTGATGTTCGGACCTGGCGACTACATGATCGATGCCGGTCTAGATTTGTCGCAAGCTCTGGGCGGCGAGCCTCACCCGACGTTTGCGAACGCGATGGGCAAGTTTGGAGCTGCGGCGCACGCGAACAACTTACCGATCTTTGGGTGAGTACCTCCGAGCTGTGACTCTGGCTATGGCTAATGCGTGGTAGTGGTGCGTTGAGCGTAGAGATGGTGCCCATGTTGATCCAGCAGGGCTTCCGAGCCATTGCTGTCCAGTTCGATGTGTGGGGTTTGTCGAAGCTGATTCACGGGTCGTTGACAGAAGCCAGGGCTGCTGCGCAGAAGGTGGCTGCTGAAACAAATGGAAAGTCTAACGACGCGCAGTAGTAAGTTTTTGCATTGACTTAATCAAGCTTACAAATCAAACCATTGTCCGCTATCAGACCAGAATCAAATCGGGGAGCAGCTGTATCCTGTTGTTTCAAGGACCTCCTCATCAAATGGCTTCACGTGGGGCTGCGCACCCTCCATCACACGACAATAATCACGGTCCATTTTTGTTGAAATCCTTAGACTTGACTCACGTATTAGCATGACATTGTGGCTGTTGTTGGAGCCAAGGGAAAAGGTGAGATGGTATCTTGCTTGTCGGAGGAACAATCGGTTGACGAACAAAATCTTTGTAGCCAACCCACAGATGAACCCACTACATTCAGCATGACGTATAGATGTATTGTGACACTTTCTGCATCTTCCGGGGGCCTCTTTGTTGCAGAGACGCCAGACACAATAGCAACACTTCATAGCCAACAAGGTGTCTAACTACGTGCAACACACGCAGTGATAGGAACTGACTACCCCCCATTTTTTCTGGATTCAAGGCTTGTATCCGACTTTTTCCGCAACATAGAGGAGGGAATTGCACCAGATGGCCGACGCTCATTGCGTCGTGGGACCCTGCTTCCTCGATCACAGCACCAGTATCGGTCTTCCAGAGCTGCGGGAAGAGGGTCCACAGCCATCAGGTAAAGCAACCATTTCCCAAACCCTCGCCCTGGAGGCACCCAGGCGCCCGAAACTCCAACAATACCAACTCCACCTGTACCTAAGTACCCTCCAATGGGCCAGCCTTCTGCCTTTGGATGGGCAAGTGACTCGCGACGCGCTCCGCCAGGTACAGTCCTGCTCGGTGCCCCGGCACCGACACAACCAGACGCACCATCAAAATTCTGCTCCTCGTCCAACAGCCCAAAGGAATATTACGACCTACAGGACTGTGATGATATTTGAGCAGTACGGAGACGAGCTGAGAATTGCCGGTGTTAGTATTGATGTATAGAGCGAAATCCCTCTGTCAGCGTTAGACAAGGGAGCAAAACAATAGCTCACAAAATCGTTGCAGATAGCAGTTGAATTGTCTAACGAAGGTTTGCAAACCTAAGTACAGCCCGCATAACCGAAGCTCAATTGCCGTATATGAGACAAGCGGAGAGCACCAACACCACATCTGTGCCTGTACCATGATGTGAGAAACTCTATCCAACACTATTTAGGGTTCCGAGTGACTCGGTGGGGCCTATATGTCCCAAGGCCTTCCACGCTTGCATGACGAGCACTTGTGGCCAACGCGCTCCTTGAAACACTCCTCGTCCCTGCAGTGCCCACCAAAGTAGTGTGAGTATGCGCAAGGAGAAAGCTCGCTATCGGAGGTGCAACCGCAGCCGTAGTATGTTCGTGTGAAAGTACACATGTCGACGGTCTGATAATGTTTGTTAGCTGTTGCTTTTGTGTTCGTAAAGCGTGTTCTGATGCAGTGCTTATATGCAGGATACCCGGAGCGTTATATGGTTGCAAGCAGTCGACACTGTTTGCCAATAAGTGAGTGCACATTGACGGTCCCGAAACGTGGTTGAGCACAGTGTGCACGCGTTTGTCGCTTTTAGCCGTGAAGCTGGCTGGTGAACAACATGAGATAGCAATGAACATTGTGATACGATCCCTTGAACTACCACAGAGTGATTGTATTGTGAACAGCCTTCTGGAGGTTTCACATGCTTAGATCAAGACTCGAATGACTGCTCATGCAGACGAACTATTTCATATTTTTCTACAAACGGCTTGTAGATGCTACTGAAAAACCATACTCGTGAACGCCTCCATACCTGCTGATGTAACAAGGTCGAAGTCAGTCAGTAAAGCCCAGACCAGGCAGTATAGCTGGGTACAGGTGGGATTGACCAGCTCTGCGGTTCGAGTCTCATGACGCCTCGGGCTCCTTCTTGATCTCTGTCTTGATCTTGGGCAGCGTCGACATGTTGAGCTGCAAGCGCCCCGCTTCAGATGCTGTACTCGACCGCGTCTCTCTGCCAGTGTTCGACCTTACAGTGGCAACTGAATAGTCCTTCTCCGACTTCACACGAGCGCCTTGTGCCCTGAGACTTCCCAGGAGGGCTAGCCGCGCATCTGGGTACTCTTGCAGGGCGACATCCCATTCTTCCAGTGTGCCATGGACCCGCTCTTGATTCTTGAAGTTCTGGGCCAAGATGTCAAGGAGGAGCAGTCGCAGTGGAGCATTGACAGCAGTCTTTGCGCACACCCGCAGCAACGTGGAGGTAGTCAGAGGTCGGTGGAGCCAGTCGTACTGTGAGAAGATGTGTGACATGGCAAGATCTTGAAATGCCGGAGCTTCTGCCTTATCTCCTAGAATCCAGGCATCGATATGATGAGCCCCGACAGGCGGTCCAGGGACCTCCAACTGCGGATCGTAGGTGCCATAGTACATCCACTGGACGAAAGTAGCGAATGCTGTCGGATTGAAGTCCTCCAGCTTGATCGATGCGGAAGCGCCCAAACTGTCCTGAATCACGGCTCTGAAGTAGGGCGAGACGTGTGATAGGAGGGCTCTCGGGAGATGCCAACTCTTCTCGAATGCCTCCATGGTAACCTTGACCTCGACGGCGGGACCTTCAAGGCTGCGACTTGTCAGACCCGATTATTGTCTTGGTAGTACCACTTACAAAGCAGCGGCAGGTGTCTTGCAGGTGTGTGGGCCGCCGTCCTTATCTTGACCAGCATTCTGAGCTGCCGACATATTTGGTGGAGACAGGGCCTGACGCTTGGCTGCAGGCTCAGCTCCTGTCGCAGTGCCGTTCTGAGACGATATTAGCCGTGTCCTCAGGAGGTCTGGGGCTGAAGCATAATGGGAATTGTTGCGGCAGGCCGTTGCATATGCCATTGTATACATCATAAGAAACTATGCCCGAGCGCTGCAATGCGAGGCTAGGCAAGACTGGAGGTACTCACAGCGTTCTGAAGCGTAGGCTGGACAAATTGTGTGCTCGAAGTCGGCGCCACTGCTTGCTGCTCCCGCTCTAGAGGTCGCTTTGAGGGCACGACAGGCTGCGCAGTCGGCATCGACAGGGCCGGAGGTCCATTCGAACGGCGATCCAACCCTCCTCTCTGGAGGAAGCTCTGGTGAGCATCAGGTTTAGGCACCGCATTTGATTGAGAAGCTGCATAGACACACGGCACGCTTGGCTCAGGTGCATGGTAGTTGTAGCAGTCTCCCGGACGACCTTCGCAATACGGGTCCGGACGGACTGAGTTCGCCCATACGAGATCGTGGTGATTGACGGGATGGTGAACGTGCACTTTGTAGTACGGAGCGCCATTGTTGCCAACGTAAGGCCCGCCCTGAACGGTACTTCGGTACCATTGACCATCAGGCTGGAGCACTTCGCAGTAGGCGTTTCTGTGAAATGTGATGCTACAACCATGTTAGTACGATACAAGACGAGGCGAGAGGCCAACTTACGGCATGCTGGCAGGTGACTCGCCTTTAGCTAGCGGCGTAGGACGAACGGCGTTGAGACGAGCGATTGTCGACGGTACGGAGCAATGTCTGGTCAAGGACTCTGAAAGCCACGTGTGACGTAGGCGAGGTGCATTACGACGGTGAGGTGAGGTGAGAGCAGCTCGAACAAGCTGGGCAGGAGCGAACCCAGCAACGGACCCCACACCTAGCAACGAACGATGGCACAAGCCACACCACAACACACGCACCTTTCGAGTTGATCGTTTCTTTTGATTGGCCTTGAGCTAGCTCTTCTCTTCCTTGACATCTTCTTTGATCTTCGCATCGCCCTTCGCAGGCCTCTCCCCAAAGATGTCACTCCCAACCCTCACCTCATCACTCCCCATTCTTATCGCGCCCTCGAAGTCCGCGCTCATACCCATACTCAATTCCAGCTTCTCCTTCTCCCACCCCAGCTCCTGCGCAACCTTATCCCTGGTATCCCTCAGACTAACAAAATCCTCGTTCTCATTCTCGGGCGTAGTCTCCTTACTCCTCGCAATAGCCCCAATCGTCATCAACCCAAACAGCTCCAAATTCGGACAC
This sequence comes from Didymella pomorum, assembly GCA_022225945.1. NCBI lineage: Eukaryota > Fungi > Ascomycota > Dothideomycetes > Pleosporales > Didymellaceae > Didymella > Didymella pomorum. The sequence goes on along the minus strand of JAKJXN010000035.1, from coordinate 285,238 downwards.
TTATCAATAACATGGCGACACAGCTCCGCTGCTTCGCCCGGCTCAACGCCCGACTTTGCTTCCTCCCCGCTTGTGTTGACCTGCACCATGACGCGCAGCTTCTCTGCGCTGCTATCCGATTCCCTTAGCGCTTTCCGCCCTTTCTCTAATTCATTGGCTTTCTTTGCGCTGTCGACGCTGCTCACGCACCACAGGTTGGGGATCTGCTCGGCGAGCTGCTTGCATTTGTTTGATTGCAGGCCGCCGATCATGTGCCAGCGGATGGAGCGAGGGAGGATCTTTGATTTCTCGAGGAGCTCCTGGACGTAGTTCTCGCCGAAGTGGGTTTGCAGCGGGTTTGGGGCTTGGTGCAGCGCGAGGATGTCGTTGGCTGGCTTCAGCTTGGACACGGCGATGAGGCGGACCTGGGTTCTCTATCAGCATTGAAGAAGCTAGAATTGGAGACGCCGACGCACATTCTGTCCGCTCTTGCTCGCGGCAGTGATGCGCGATGTGATGCTCGCGATGTTCTCGGTGAGTTGCTTCGCGCGTTGGGGGTTGATGTGCATTTCTTCGGCCATGGTGGTTGTGAGCGGAGAGATGTCGCGTATGACGCGGGGAGATTCCGTGGATCGCGACGTCAGGGCAACTTTCTGTGGCGCCTTCAGCCCTGCAGGGCTGAAGCACTCCGCGCGCAGAATGAGAGCGGAATTTCTAGCACATTCACCTCCGCAGTCGACACTTTTGCAGAACTTACCCAAAGAGGAAGGTTCACATCACTGATGTGCATGCATAGCATAGCCGCTTGGTGCAACAATGTGATGATGATATCCTGAAGGCAATCATGGGTAAAGGCTATGCTCGTCATTCGTGTTAGAGCACTCCTCTCCATGGACCAGACCCATTTTTCGTCCAGTCGGCTACTATGCTCTATGCAATCGCTAAATCTGTTGCTCCAGAAGGGTATCCCCAAATTCAGTCTTCCGAAATCCGTGCCTCTCATATTATTCTCCCTTCTTCTTGCAGCAATTCTCGACCTACCATGCTACTTTCTCTAACGCCGTCATCTCCGCCCGTCCCACCACGCCTTGTCCTTCGGGTTTCTATGCGGCATCGTCTCCCTGATCTCAGTCTCACCTCCATCATACACACTCGTCCTGGGCCGACTCCTCGCCCGCCCATTGCGCTCGACCACACTCCGCCGACGCGTACTCCGCGCATCGGCCTTCTCATCCATGGGAAATGTGCTCCGCGGCGTCATCGGCTCCCTAATCGTGTCTCTCCTCCTTTGCTTGCTCACGATGCTCGCGCCGCCGGGCGTCGTCGGCGCACGCGAGCTCATGTCCGCAGCACTTGCGCTCATGGGTCTCTGGCTTCTTCTCTTGCTATCGCGTGTCTTAGTCGGCGGCGGGCTTTTAATGTAATGATACGTGTCCGGGTCTTTTCTCGCGAGTTCCCTTTCAAGGCGCCACAACGGTGCTTCGGGCAGGATCTTGACCGCGTCCGTATCGCGGAACTTGATGCGCCAGTAGATCTCTGGGTCGGACGCACGCTCACGGTTCGGCCCGTAGTCGACGATCAGCTTGTAGCTGTCGGTCAGGGCTCGCGCTTCGTAGTCCCCGCGGTCCAGTTGCCCTGGCCCTTGGAGTCGGAAGCGAGTGCGCACGCTGGGATGGATGTATTCGTTTGTTTGGCGTAGGGGCCGGTCTGTTGTGCGGCCTGTGTGCGGATCGACGGCATGGTATTGCCCAGGGGTGCGAATCTGAAGATATCTGTCAGTAAAGGATGTGGCTTTGAGAGCTGGGTGAAGTTGAGGGGGGAGAACGTACTGTTCGTCCTCCTACGGCCATGACGCCCTTCTGCTCATTGTAGATCTTGCCAAATGACCACGGCCGTATCCCTTGTCCAAGATCCTTGTAGTAGTCCTCGTTCAAAGCATCCTGCTCGAACAGAAACTCGTCCCGCATCTCCAGAAACGGCTCGAGCTGGCTCATCATCCACGCAAGCGTGATGTTCGCAAGTTGCATATCATCATACCCTCCACCGACATTAGCATGTACGCCTGGGAACCAGACTTGCCTCAGGGTCGTCCTGTTGCCTTCTGGTTTCTCCCACACGGCCGGTGAGAAAGAAGATCTGTTTTCATCAAGCGCAAGAGCCTGGAAAGCGTTCTCGATGCAATTACTCAACTTCGTGTCATAGAACGCTGTGGCGCGGGACTGTTTGTTCTGCAGCCCCGCGCGCTGCAAGAGCCCGATGCGCGGTATCCCCAGGCTGCCGACTGTATCCCAGACCGCGATAGCCTTGATGGGGATATCGAGTCTTGTCAGTCCGCGGCGTTCCAGCTCCTCTGCATACCGAGGGTCATTCGCGCTGGGCTTGCGCGGGAACGGGATGTCGGGGTGTTTGGGCACATAGTTTGGATCTCGTCTGTGCTGGCAGTCCTCGTATACTTCGGGTAAGTCGTTCAGCCCCTTTTTGGTAAGCAGGCCTACTTCCCCGATCAGACCCGCGATACTGCGTGCTGTGAAGGCGCCGCGCGAGAAGCCTATGAGGAAGATCTCGTCGCCGTGGTGGTAGTTGTTCGCTAAGAAGGCGTACGCTTCACGGACGTTTTCGGGGACGCCTTTGCCCGTGGTACCGGAGATGAGTTTATACAATGGACCGCCCTCTGTTCCTACGCCGGAGGTGTAGTTTACGATTTGTGGAATGCCATCTTGGCTGACTGACTTGATGGCTCGAGATATCCGGGTGACGTTACTGGGAATTGCGAGGTCACCATTTTTCTCTCCGTCGTCCGAGTTCAGCCATGTCCCGTCACATGCAACAATGAGTCTTTTGAACATGCCTCGCCCTCCACTCAGTCCCGGTGTGTCCATAACCGGTCCATTTTGACTCCGCACACTCCTGGCGCCAATGCTTCGTGCTCGACTAACGGATCGGACCGGCATGTCGATCACAATTGGCGTCCGTGGACTCGATAGTAATTCGCCATCAACGACAATCGGTCCTGGAGGAGGAGCTCGCATGCTGGGCGCCCGACTCCGACTCCGTGCTCGCGAAGGCGCCACAGACATCTCGAGGCTCTTCCTATGTCTTCGCTTGGGCGTCAAATAAGAAGAGGCGCTGGACGGAGACGTGGGCTCGTAGCCCGACTCCGAGTCGCTGCTGGAGGAGGCCACGTTAGATGATTGAGCCACGCGCGGGTGTGGCCGACTGTCTTAGGGAATTGGGCGAGCAAGGCTGGTGGCTGGCTTGCAGTCTGGTAATGCCGTGCTTCGTGCGCTGAGCTGCAGTCGTTGTTGGCTCTGCGCGTGTAGCAGCGAGCTGATCAAAGTCGTAATTAGGGTGAAAGTCCGATAACACGTGCTCAATGCGGATGGCCGTGTCGTTGCAGTCCCCGAAATATCTAACTCTTGCAAAGGCCGTGGCGTCGTCAATTAGGTGGCCCTCTCAGCCGTCGTAAGCTCCAGAATCCCAAGTCCCGTTCAGCCTCGCGCGACCCTTGCAGCTCCGGGTATCTGCAGCAGCGTTGTCGAGTGCGATTCGCCAATCTAACCGGTCACTCTTGCATATGCTCAGGGCGAAACAGAAACAAAGGGAGACTGCGCGCATGCGCCCTCTTACATGCGTGGTTGGGCTGTCTTTTCTTAAATTCGCTGGCTGGCGCCCGAGCATTGGACTCGCTTGCTGATCTGAGCGCTCGGTTTCCCAACCTCCTCATGCGAACAAGCGTTCGCAACAGGCACTGTACCACGGACGTCTGATCACAGAGGAAAGAACACGAGTTCTGAACAGAATCACATCACGCAGCCTTCGAGTCACAAAGTTTTGCAGACGCTGCGCTGGCTACCCCACTGTCCAAGGCGGACAAAGTGAAGCTGCGCGGACAGCTGGCAGAGCTTCTCCATACTGAGACTGACCGCCATCTCCAGTCGCCAAGCGTGTTCCCGCATCCACCAGGGATCGCCCGGCCGTCAGGCACGATTCGCGGCTCAGGCTTGGGCTCTAGTTTAAAACAGCCGGTGAGGACCCAGAGCCGCATGCATAAGTGACCTTTTGGCGGCATGCAGCCCTCACTTAACAGGTGAGGTTTCCATGTGGGGAAGACCCATCTAACGTGCAGAAAAGTCCCTAGCGACGCTGGCGGCGGAGAACATCAAACGGAGCAAGCAGAGTCAAAACAATGGCAGATATTAAGGTATCAACTGTTTTTACAATTTGGAGACGACTTTTATCTAGATGGTCCATATCTTCCTTGCGCGTGAATTTGGTCGCAGCCCCATCACGACAGCTCGCGATACATAACTCCGTAATAAACATACATGCGCCCAGTAACAGCCGGTGCCTACAAGCAAACGTGACATATCCAGTCAGACCCATACACTCGAACACGACAACTATCGTACAGTATCCTAAGGACTCCCACATGGCAGGTGGGGTGCCTCCACTGAACTCCGTTGCTGTATGCCAACAGCCAGAGTGTATGATGCAACGCAAACGACTGATGTAGAAACCTCTACGGAACAAGACGCCCGCAAAATAGAAAGTGAAGAAATGGAAATGACTAGATGAGAGGAAATAATAAAGATGAAGCCCATAGATAAGACGGATGATGGGTAGGAAAATCGTCAAAATCGTGTGCTGGAATAGATGGTGGTTTGGTCGCGGTTGGCCTAATAGCCGCCAAACATCTCGTCGAGCTCGTCGAGCTCGATGTGTTCCGGACTCCGCATGTCTGACCAGCTCCAGTCAATGTCAGCAATCTCGAGTTTTACCTCGTGGGGCTTGAACATTGGTGGGGGCATCTCCAGGTGGAAAGCTTGCGACTTCAGCGCAGGGCTGTCGACTGAGAAGTCGAAGGAAGAGCTAGCCATGTGACCAAAGAGAGCAGCGGCAGCTTCTGAGTTCTTGCGCGCAGCAAGCTCCTCTGTCTCTTCGATCGACTGGGCAATGTCGTCCATACTGACGTCTGAGGTCTGTGTGGATTCCGCAGACGTGCTCGCAGAACGCTCGCGTTCGGCCTCTGCGCGTTTGCGCTCCTGTTGCAGGAAGGAAGCGGTCAGGGTGAATTCACGCTCCTCCTTCTCGAGAGGCGGTGATTGTGCGCGGCGGTTGTGGGAGATGTTCGCGATTGTGGGAGGGTGCACTTGGCTCGAGAAGGGGTCTGCGCTGCCGCTCTCGTCGTAGTCGGACAGGTCCAGCTCTGGCGAGGGAGACATGCGGGCTCTCGCGCGCGCATCCATGTCCTCTTCCTCGGAGACACCTGATGACAATGACGGTGTGACGACGCGCGGGAGGGCAGCGCCACTCGAGCCATCGGCAGGAATCGGCTGGTGAGGCGTGGTAGTGAGGAAGTAGTAGACGCGCTTGGGGTGGGTGCCAACAAGCTTCTTGTCCAGGGGACACCTTGAGAGCGCAGTCCAGTTGCGCTTCAGGTAAGTAGCCAATCGCGAGGAGATGATGGCGGCAGGATTTGCAGAGCTATGAGACGTCAGTATGATAGGTTCAAGACTTGGCGCAGGGACGACTTTGGTACATACCTCTCGACGATGGGGATGGTGGGCGACAGTACAGTCGCAAGCTCCTTCAAGAGGTGGGGACGGTTGCCGGTCTTCTCGAGCTGCTCAATCACGCCGACGACGATCTCGTCATCGATGCCTTGGGTGTCGACCTTGGCCTGTCCGGACTCGCCGCCCGGTGATGGTGGCGGGGTGTCTGCCACGCGCCCCGAACTCTTCGGTCGCTGTGCATCGAAGTCGCGGAGAGGCAGTGTATTCGATGGCGATGTGAGCGACGATACGCTGGACCCCGAGTGAGAGCGCTTCTGCTTTTTCGCGGGCTGCTGCATGTCGGTGGTCGAGGGCGGTGAGCGCGCAGACCGAGGCCCTCCAGGAATCGCTATGCCCAGCGACGGCAGCGAGAGGGATTTCCGGCGTGTGTTGTAGCCCATTGTGTGTGTCGGTGGCGATGTGGGATCGCAGAAGGGGATGGAAAGCGAGCCTTCAGAGAAAGAGGGAAATTATTGAGGCTGGAGACGAAACGCAGCAGAAAGTGTTGTTGCTGCGCGATGCCAGGGGTGACGATTGGTTCGCGGAATGCACGACCAAGCTGCAGCCTGTACGTGACTGGCTGCGACAGCGAGTATGCAAGGTCGGGTAGCGTGCGACGCAGCTATGCGCACCGCTGAGGTGATGATGATGGACGAAGGGGGGTTGAATTAAGGTAGATGAGGTGATGGGCGGTATGAGGGCCGTGAAGATGCAGTCCGGCGGCACTCTTCTGACGACACGCCTCCTGAGCAATGGTTGCGTAACTGGGCGACGGCGACTGGTTGCCTCAAGCACAGTCCAGCAGCAGAAGCAACAGAAGTTCAGTGGCAGAGCGAGACAGCTAAGTTCGCAAAGACAACACCACGACGTTCACAGCGCAGATGGAATGCAAGTGTGTTGAACAGATGAACGGTCCCTGAGAGAGTTCGTGGGAGATGAGAGGGGAGGGGTGCGATGAAGGGAAGGAACGGAGGGTAGGTGGAGCACTGGTGAAGAAAGTGCGACTAGGCTGCCTAGTGAAGCCGTGCGTCGACGTAGGGTGAATGTGTACGGGCGACTTCAGGGATGCTGCTTTCGGTCCGGGAGACTTATGACAGCATGCTAACTTTAGAGCCCTTTTGGCTTCCTTTTGGCACCGTTTTTTGCTTTGCTGGCGCCGAACGGCCAGGCTATTGCCAGGGGCTAGAGTGCGCTGCTGCTGCTGTCCACGCCGTGGCTGCCAGATGGCTGCGTGCAGGTCGCACCCGCGCCTTTCTTCAAGAGGACGGCCTCACCGGACGCCGCATCTAACGTCTTGCGCGTGGTGAGCGGCCACTCGTCCTGACCACTCACAGCACAGCCAATCCCGGGCTGCCGGCAGACGACAGCGAGTCTTCTTCTCTTCTTTGTCCTCCAACAGAATCACCGCGCAAGTAGCAGGTGGAGCGCGCTGTACATGGTACGTACTCAGATCTACGGGCACCCACAGTGCAAGATGAGGTCCATCCTTGCAGTGGGGAGGTCGTCCCAGGCGACGGCCGTTGCCCAGTGCCAGCGCAACCAGACGTCGCGCAGGTCGAGCAGCTCTGGAGCTCCCTCACCTCCTTCTGTGACCTCATGCGCCGCGATGCTCATCTAAACATGTGCAAATCCTTGCCGTCTGCATGCCGTCTGCACCAAGGCGGGCCGCCTGTTGCTGTCCTGGAGCTGACCGCCTCACCTCCCCTACCTGTGCAGCACATTGCGCAAACGGCCTTCACGCGACTGGAGGAGATCTGAAGCTTCGTGCATATCATTTTCCCAGCAGCCTGCACAGGTCTAGCCTGAAACCGCTGGCTGCATGCTTTAGCCTCCTCCACCTGTAGGGATGCTCCCTGGTCGGTGAGCTAAACGTCTGAAGAAAATCCAGATGGAATTTTTTCCTGGCGTTCGCCATGCGGAAAGGCTTCGGCAGCCGAGCCTTGTTCGTGTGGCCGACCCAGCGACTGATGAGCAGACTTTTCTGACCAGTTGCAGGGACTTCAATTCAATCAATTGATGGTTCTGCGTTTGTGTGCTACATCAAGGTCGACAAAAGATCGTATGCGCAACGCCAGACGGCCATCCTGCAACGGTGTTTCACGACCACTCCACCCGCAGCGCTTCTTCCGCGACGCACGCGACGTGCCACCACGTCCGGCGATTGGCAGGGACCTGCAGCTTGTGCAAGCCCACGCAGCGTCACTTATGTGGGGAGCGCCGAACTTTGGGCTGGTGGGCAAACAACGCTCCAGCCGGATGCGCTACGCCGCTCCCCGAACGAAGCGGAAGATGGGAAGAATCGGGAAGCTGCGTCTGCTCACCGCGATCTTGACGTTCGAATCCTGCTGGATGCTGTGTCGCAAAGAGCGGTGTTTGCTGCATTTGCATACACGCCGAGTCAGTCCAGCAGTGCGCGATGCCGAGCGCTGGATGGCGCTGATACGCATCGCGATTTACGAGCTGTGAGCTCATCGTCGGCAGAGGTGCGTTATCAGCTTGGAGCTTGACGCGCAAGCTATCGGTAGGTGCTGTTCGAACCTAGGATGAGTCGCCGCCCGCATTTGGGGTAGGATGATATTTATTACCGTATTCGTCGACGGCGAACTTCAGCGAGCTCGCTTGACTTGCTGGTTGTACCCAACGCTCGGTAAGAACTCAGATCAACCCCTCTTCACAGCAGAAATCGCCTCAAGTTGACGTCGAATCGACGTCGACTACCACGCCGGCACCGAGCAAGCGCTGCGTCGAGAACTCTATTCCTACGGCCAAGCGTTTGTTTCCCAGATGAGATTGATTGATTGCGGTTTGCATGCATGTCACCCCGCATCCCTAACGTCGCTGTTGCGGTAGAGGTGACACAACAAAGACGACATCTCATCTCATCTCCACAGCGACCACCACGGTTTTTGTGTCACCGAGGACTCGGTCTGCGGCACAAGTGGCTGCTCGCCCTTCACAGCTCCTGTCGCGGCTTCCGCTATCTTCTTCCGCAGGCCCTTCCGGGGCTTCAGCTCTAACCACCATGTCGTGCCGAAGTTGTACCTTTTGATGTTCACGATCTCAAGTCCGCTGTCCTCCACGATCCTCCCAATGTCTTTGTTCCACCAACACCCGTGCTCGTCTGCGTGGGCCGGTGCGGTCCTGTCCAACAAACTATTGAGCCAGTCGTAATGCGACTTGCCGTGCTCCAGGAGCAGTATCTGCCCATCCTCATTGGTGCATGCCTCAATATTCTGCAGCAGCTTCACGGGCTCTGGCGTCGAGCAGAGACCCATTGTCTCGATGACCGTGTCGTAGCCTTCTTGGGCGTCAAAGGGCGGTGTGATGGGGTCTAGAGCAGATTGCCGCTTGAAGAAGACGCGGCTGAAGTACTCCTTGTGCGTGTCGTTCCACTTCCGCCGCGCGACTTCCAGCATGGGCGTGCTGCTGTCGAGCAACGTCACGGTTGCGCATTGTTTCGTGTTGTAGTAGGGTATGTTCCTGCCTGTCCCCACGGCGACCTCCAGCACATGTCCTCGCGCCAGCTTGGCCAGCTTCTTGCGCTTCGACGTGAGCATCAGCAGCGTCTCTGAGTTACCGACCTTCTCGTCGTAGCCCTCGGCCTCCTTGTCGAAGCGATCTGTGAGGTCCGCTGGCAGGTCCCTGATGTCGACTTCGCGCGTCAACGAGACGTACAGCATCACGCCGTACATTCCCAGTCCGAACGCGACCGCTCCGACTCCAAACATGGGCCATTGTCTCCACCTCCGCAGCTTCGCCTGGTGCTTTTCTGATGCCAATTGCTCGTCTGAGAGTCGCTGTAGGTCCCGTAACTTCGGTCGCGCAGCCCAGACTTTCCGAATCGCCTCCTCTGGTGTTTGCTCGGGACTTGGCTTCGAGAGGTCATACCCCATTCGTATTGGCTGTGACGGTGCTCGTCTGTTTATGAGGGGTGCTTGTCTGACCGGCACTGCCTTCGTCGTAGGTAGTGTTCGCGGCGGCTTCGGTATCTTCGCCATGGTGCGTGTGCGGTGTGCTAAGAATTAGGAGTGCAGGTAGGGCTCGACATTGAACATGTCCAGATTCTCGGGTCTACCCTTTGCAGTCCGAGCTTGAACCGCGCCACACCACGAGGCTGAAGCCGTCACCCGCACTTTGCCGACGCGCCCTGCGACGACATCGGAGTAAAAGTTAGTCCACTTCGTGAATACGGCAGCAGGACTCCGCAATGTAGATTTGGCTGGACTGACTCTGCCATAGACTTCGTACTTCCTCATTGCTGCTCGTGTGTGCTTTTGCGTTTCTTCTTGTGCAATGTCTCCCCCCGGGTCTTCGTGGTCTGCTCCCAAGGTGCCCGAGTCCGTTATTATCGTCGGAAGCGGTGCCTTTGGTCTCTCCACAGCATGGGCGCTCTGCAGGAATCCTGAATTCACGTACACCTCAATCACCGTTGTAGATCGCCAGACGTTCCCGACGCCCGATGGCTCCAGTGTATGTCGGACTACCTCACTTAAGGACCACTTGCTCTTGCGCGCGAATATTACGCAGCGCAACACGTCCGAAATAGGAAGCATCGCTGACCAATTCACGGCAGATTGATACCTCGCGCATCATTCGCCCCGACTACGCCTCTGCACCGTACAACCGCCTCGCAAACGTCGCACAGGATCGATGGCGCACCGACTTTGCGCCTGAGGAATACCATGAAACCGGTCTTGCCCTAACAGCCTGGGGCAAGGAACAGAAATACGTCCAGGCCGCGCTGGAGAATGTCCGTAGAATTGGCACAGACAGGATCGAGGTCACAGACTCCCCTGAAGAGATCGGCCGGGCTGCAGGCCTCGAGGGCAACGACGCCTGGGGTAATGGCAGCACAGGCTACGTAAACTGGAGCTCCGGCTGGGCCAATGCAGAGGGCGCCATGATCTGGCTACGCGAGAAGGTCGAGAAGATGAACCGCGTCAACTTCGTCGTGAACAGCGTCAAGAAGCTCCTCATCGACCACAACACAAACACCGTCTCTGGTGTGCGTCTCACCGACGACTCCGAACTGACTGCGGACCTTACCATCCTGGCCGCCGGTGCCTGGACAGCATCACTGATCGATCTCCGCGGAATCTGCAAAGCGACCGGCCAGATCATCTGCTACATGCCCATCTCAGACGACGAGCAAAAGCGGCTGGGCAACAACCCAACGATCCTAAACCTCTCGCACGGCCTCTTTATCATCCCGCCGTCCAACAACCTCCTCAAAGTCGCCCGCCACGGCCACGGCTACATCAACCCCACCACCATTCCACACCCAGAGAGCACCGACCCGACGCAAACAATCACAACAAGTCTCCCCTGGACCGCAGTCGACGACCCCTCTCAAGCCGTGCCAGAGGAAGGCCAGCGCGATCTCCGCAACTTCTTGTCTGCGGTCCACCCCTCCCTCGCCACGCCCAGCCGGCCCTTCACAAAGAGCAAGATCTGCTGGTACACAGACACGCGCGACGGCGACTTCCTGATCGACTACCACCCCAAGTACACAGGCTTGTTCGTTGCAACGGGCGGGAGCGGGCACGGGTTCAAGTTCCTACCTGTCATTGGCGATGCGATTTTGGAATGCGTGATGGGCCGCACGCCCAAGGATTTCGTGGGCAAGTGGAATTGGCCTGAGGAGAGGCTGGATGAGGAGAAGTGGCCGGGGGATGGGAGTCGTGGGGGGCCGGTGGGGTTGGTACTTGCGGAGGAGATGGCGAAGAGTAGGGGGAAGTTGTAGATTGATTGATGGGTTGGATGGTGTGGGATGCTATATGGCTGGTACGAAGAGATGGGGAGGTTTGCATTGTATACCAAAGGTCGGTGCATTTGTTAGCGATCATCACAGCTCGGCGCATTGTTATTGTTATTGTTATGTACAAATTGGCACTTGTATCCCCACATGGGATGTTCGAAACCAAGTATCACTGTTTGACTGCTCCAGTTGTGGATTGACAGGGCACCGGGGTTCACCTATCACAAATTTGTGAAATGCAGATCATGTCAGATCAGTGAGCCAGAACTTCAAGTTCTGTAGTACCAAGTACCAGCGATGTTGGGGGCGTAATCAAAAGCTTTAGGACATTGCGCAGATAGAATGTATTGATGAAGAGTTCAAGCAGCGAGGCTCTGTCAGACAACTGCAATGCTACATGAGGTGTCCCCGGTTGCGATGTCAGAAATATAACCCTATCGTGAAGTTTGAATATTTTGTTTTCAGCGTGGCCTCGAAAGGAACCACTATTCTACAGGAACTCCCAAGCGCCGATACAGCGCGCGCTGATGCTATTTTGAAAGACTCTTTGTCTAGTCGACATTACACAATGAAACCGGACAGCCACCAGAGCCAAGTCCGTGATGACGGAAGGCAGGAAGGAAACTCGTGCCATGCATTGCTGATAACCTAAAAAATGAACCCAAACTCCATCTTACTTGCGTTTGAAGTTCTCAGGACTCTGCGGCCTGAACGGGTTGTTCGAGCCACTTGGTCCTGCGCCGTAGGGCGACCTGCCCTCCTCTTCCTGTTGGCGCTCACGCTCTTCTGCGGTCATAGGTACGCGGGGTCGGCTGTTGGATCTAGGCGGTGGTGCCATGGTCTGGAATTGATACTCCTCGATCTGACCAGTCGAGATCGATGTTGGCGAAGCAGGCGCTGTGCTGTGCATTGTGCTACGGTGCACAGACTGGCTTGGCTGAAGAGGTTGCGGCGGTGAGGCGTACTGGTTGCTGTAGCCTGACTGGGACGGGTTCACCGCAAGAGGAAGTGGCGGCGGTCGATTGAAGTCAGTTGATGGCCGGGTGGCGTACGGAGACAGTGTGGCGCCGCCCTTGCGCTTGCCAGCAGTGCTGGCCTTGTGCAGCAAGCTTTTGACCTCATCGAGATCGGGTCGAGCATCGGTGCTGGGTCGTCCGAGGGTGCTAACGTCGTCACGAGCGTTCCAGGTGTCATCGCGGACAGTATCAACTCCAGGCCTGCGTTGGGTCAAGGAGTTGATGGCAAAGTCTTCGCTCTGAACGCCAACGCCAAGGTAGTCATTGCCTGTAGACTTGCCCTTGTCGCTGGGGTCCTCAGGCTTGTTCAGAGGCACCAGGCGTCCCTTGTCGGCGTTCATCTTGTATGCCTGATATGCCTCACGTGCCTCAGCAGGTGGGACAGAAACGGACCATGTCGGCTTGTCAGCTGAGCCCAATGCGGCATCTCCACCACCAGGACCATTGATAGGAACCTTGCGCAGGGCGACGACCAATGCGCACATGAACTTCGATCGGCGGGAAGCGCGCAGAGACTCATTTGACCAGTTCATCTTGTGACGGATCTCGACGCGAAGCTCGAGCTTGTTCATCTCAGCAATGCTGACGACCTCGATGTCGGTATCAGGGTGGAATTCGCGGCTGTTGGCAGGGTCGCGAAGGAAGCTCTGCATCTCAAGCTTGAGAAGGTGAATGTCCTCGAAGGAAGTGCCGAAATCGCAGAAGACAGAGACCTGCTCGCGCATGGCTTTGCTTCGAGTGATGTTCTCTACCCAGAGACTGTTCAACACGATGTTGGGGATTTGCACAGTCTTGCCGTTAGCAACACGCTTGAAGACCGTGTAGAGAAGGGCGATGTGCTCAACGGTGAGCTGCTCGGTTGTGATGTCGACACGGTCACCGATGTCGTAAGGGTGCTTGGCAAACAAGAAGATGCAGGAACCGAGAATCTCCTGAGCCGTGGTGGCGAAGACGAAGGACAGAGACAGAAGGGCGGTAGCCGATGTGGTCAGAGTGCCAACGAAGCTGGGGCTGAGGAAGGCAACGAAGACGAAGATACAGACGATGAAAACGATGGTGAAAAGCAGGCCATCAAGCGCGCCAATAGCAGCGTCGACATCGTGCATGCTACTGTTAATAGCCTTGCGCTGCCTGGCAATCTCAGTGACAGTGAGGATCATCTCGTCCAGACTGATATCGCCGTTTCCATCGCGGTCAAGCGAAGAGAAACACTCTTCAGCTTCATCTGCGCGTCCCGGGCCCATGACCTCGATCAAGTCTTCTTCGAACAGTTCATTTTTGCCCTCGACCACAAAAGACATCCAGATACGCTTGGCCAAGGCTTCAGCTGAACGGTTCCTCTCGAGAGCGGTGAGAACAATGGAATGAGCGGAGTTGACGTCGAACACTTTCTTGCCGGTAATTTCAGATGCAATGTTGCCGAATACGGAGGTGATCTTGTCTCCAATACGTCCTGCATCGCGACCGACTTCGCGGACGAGGCGCATGGGAGTGCGTGTGCCAGAGCGACCCTTCTTGGAAGTACCTTTCTTGCTACCGGGAATGAAATCAAGGAGCGTCTCCTGGATCGTGTAGTCCTCCTCGGCGAACTCATTGCAGTAGGCTGGGAACAGAGCTCGAGATGCGTCATAGAGAATGCCCAAAAGGTAGATGTTGCGCTTCGACTCCTGGATCTTCTGGTCGAATTGCTTGCGGTGGTAGGAGATACTGATCAACTGAATCAAGACCCGCTCGGCGAGGATGATGACTGTGCAGACCAGGAGTGCCAGAAGTACAGACTGCATCTTGGGGTACCATGACGGAACTGGATGCTTGTTTGCATCGGTCTCATGTGCATCAGTGTACTTCTGGGTGACAACGACGAGCTAAGAATGTTAGCTAAGTAAATACGAGGAAGGCTTGCAGCACTTACTCCAGGGAATGTAGCCTGGTTGACAATCATCCAGAAAACGAAAGACAGAGGCTTCTCAACTGCGCGGAGCAGCAGAGCGTACTTCTTCACTCCAGGACTGACCACACCAATGAGGAACTCGAAAACGTTGGGAAGGAAGTGAGCGACGATCTTCATGACCCAGAAACTGAGCCAGACTGAAAACAGTGTTAGCAAAAGCACGAGGAAGCGGATCGGGCAGACTCACTGATTTCAATCCAGATCCAGAAACGCCTCTGGTCAGTACCACCAATATCTCCAGTGATGACCCTCGTTTGCGACAAAATGATAGGGATGGCCAAGCAGAGGGCGACCGGTGCGACGTAGATCATGTAGCGAGTGATGATGCTGAAGTTGAGGATCTTAGTGTAAATGCGACCCATCTTGTTGAGAGCGGTCTTCTCCTGTCCAGCGACCTCGCGAGGAGGCAGCGGCGCGCCCGTCCTCTCGTCAATTGGCACCCGCTGCCTGCGCCCCCTCGTAGACAGGCCATGGAACATGCCACTCTTCTCTGACTGTTTCTCGTCTGCTGTGGGTGACGGAGTGTGACTAACTACCGTCTGTAGCGGGATGTCGTTGCCATTGTGGGCCATGTTGTCGTCGTCTCTGACGGCGTTGAGTGGTTGGAAACCGTGGTTCGAAAGACGAAACGACCTCTGCGAAGGTGACCGTGCAGAATGTGCTGGCATAAGTGGAATCTATAAGTGGACGTAGCAGGCGTTGCCGTCACCGCGTGAGCGAATGTCGCGGAGCAGAGTGAAACGGGCGTGGGCAGCTGTGACCAGAAAGAATGGAAGGGAGAGTCGCAGAGGAATGTGCGTCGAGCACGATGCTTTGCGCGATTGGAGATCGGAGGCGGTAGTACAAAGGTACGGTGCAAACAAGACCTATGACGAATGAGGCGGCTTTGAAGCGAGGACCGGCCACAGCTCGCAGTACACCAAGCTCAGGGAAACAAGGAAATAAGGAAACGAGGGTCCGGCTCTCCAGACACACGATATATACAGCTGCGCGAAGTGAGCACGCGAGAGAGTGAGTGAAGCAGAGAATTTATTCAGGAGGACAAGTGCTTTCAAAAGCACCGCGTCGTTGGTCCCCAGACCCTGGGCAGTGGCTTCTCTCCCCTGCAGAAATGCGCACAGCTCAAACGCGCTAATTGCCGTTCAAGCGAATCATGGTGATCCCGGCTTGCGCTGCCAAACTCAAAGGGGAACGCCTACGTCGCTGATCGATGAGCCGCCTCTGCAAGTTCAGCAGTCGTGGATCGCGAATAATTACGAAAGGCACCGTTGCTCCACTGACAGGTCGTCAACCAAAAAACCGAGGATTTGTGCAACAGCGAGTCCTCCGCGCCCTCCGACCCACCAGAATGCGAAGCATCGCGAGTGGATGACAATCCCTGATGTGCATCCGATCTGGACTCGCTCCCCGAAATACACTTATCGATAAGCTTTTGCTGTTGGCCGCAGTGTTGGGACGACCTCGCGGACAGTGGGGATTCGATGTGTCCTCTGCTCCACAGTGATGCGCCGGTTGCAATGCGGGAGCAGACACCCACTGCGTTGACGTGTCACACGCTCACGGCGCAAGATCTGAGATCAATCCTACAAAACACCTCCACAGATGATGAGCTTGTCTGAAACCCTCAGGCTTCGAGATGAGGCAGCGAACAGACCACAGGGCTGCACGATGTGGCACATGAGTCGGCGCCACCAAATTGCCACAGACCAAACCGCCAGGCACCCAATGCTCAAAAAGCCTTGCAAGGTCGGCCATGCCCTCGGTTGCTGTGCTGCACACTTTCGGTCGCCGTTGGGGCGTTCAATCTTCATTGGCGCCGCGTACTCCCACTCCCGGACCGGCGAAGAAAACGTGGCGTACGTATCTCGCCAACCAAAAGGGGAAATTTTGAACTCTGGCAGTTCTATTTTCGGCAGCCACAGCCGTACCACCAAAATTCTTCTTCACAAGTGCAGTTGTCCTAATGACGACAGAAGGCCTATTGATAGCTTGCGCGAAGACGACCGTTTCGCTGACGATGGAGAGCGCATATAGCGACACACGAACGTCATTTCCCTTTTGAGAGACTCTTACTCGTCAGACACTTTTGCCGATCTGATTCCCAGGGACCCTTTTTTGATATGTTCCCCACCACTTCTCCACATTCCCACTCCGAGGATATTGGACATCGAAAGGCCATGATGCGAACGTCACAACATGCGCAGCTAAGATGACGTTGTCGGTACCGTTGAGATCTTGCAGCCCGCGGTTGCATCGAAGGTAACGTCTTCAGCCCAACGCTCAGCTTGATGAAATCTACAACATATCCTGAGTGCTGAGAGCGTCCCAGGGGATGGCGCAGAAGTTTACGTTTCCTTCGCGATTCATTGACCCGGGCTGCCTGAACACCGTCAATTGCGATCTACCAACTTACTTTTGGTTGTGCAAAAGCTGCATCTAACCGAGCAGCTTTGTGTCCAATCCTCCTTTCCCTGGCGGATACGACCCGCTGTCAGCAGAAGTGTTCGGTAACGATCTACAGCGCATCTCCCGCAAGATCACACACGAGCCCCCTACTGTCTTGATACAGACATTGGGTACGGCTCAAAGCACTGCGATGGCTTGAACACATGCACTTCCGCACAAGATTCGGAGATAAACACTGCCTCTTCCACATTGACTCCGGGATTTCAAGGCTCATGCCAACCATCTTCAACTGCTGCCTTCCACAGAGACATTTGCTTAGTCGTTCCCACAGAGCACCAACCCAGCAACGACACACCAATCCCAATTCCATCTTGTCGCACTTACCAAATCATCCACGTTCAACATCCCAACCCCCAACATCATTAAGTTTCTCCACCCTATCTCCCTCAGACTAATCGGCCAATGCGGCTCACCCCAGTATCTATTCTTCAATCCTTTCTTTTCCGCCGCCCTAATCTACTGCTCCAGCCTATCCTCCTGCTCAGCAGACAGCTGATCGAACCGCAATCTGCCTACAGCACTCTTCAAGTGCACGCTCGCATAGTAAGAGTTCATCGCATCGTATTGCTTATCTGCGACCTCCAAAAGCGGCGCGTCAAAAAAGACAAACCTATCCGTGGCATCCTACTGCACAAGGTCGAAAGGCGCCTTGCCCGTTCCCACGACCGTGACCGCCCCGCGGTGCAGCGCTGTGCCGTTGTAGTACGTCAGCCAGTCTCTCTCGCGTAGGGGCTGCAGGAGCGAGAGCAGTGCTTGTCAGGCTGAGTGACTGTCGCTTTTGAAGTCTATGAGCAGGATGACGGAGGCGGTCGGGTCCGCGTCGAAGACGCCGGTCTCTTTTGGGGAAGCAGAGGCTGGCGTGATGTTGCGCGCTGATAGCACGAATGTAGTTGGATCAAGGTACAGAGAGCAAAGGGTTCGGTGCCGAGTGGTGGTGAGCCAGGAGTGGCTGACTAGTAGCGAGCTTGGGGTCAGCCAGATACCTGCTTCCACACTGACACAGTCTGCTGCTAACGCAGCATACAAAGGCACGCGGCGCCAGTAGTGATTGTGAGAGTGATAGGCTTTAGGAATGATGAAATGGTCTCTCCATTAGATCTTGTATGGCCCGTTCTCGTCAGGCTCCCTCTAGTTCTCAATGACACGGTGAAGAACACTATGGCCGGGAGGAGGTGTCAGACCACTTAACAGTGCACTAACGAGCGAGATGTATACCCTGATACAGGGTCAGCAGTAGCTATAGGCGAGGTACGAGAACGCTGACAGGCCTGCGATCACACCCAACAGAGTCAGGACCACAACCACGATCAATACCCATGCACGTGTCTGCCTGTCTCTTGCTCGTCCCACTGCGCCTGTCCTAGAACGACAGCAGAGCAGGTATCGTTCCCAGAGTGTCTTTGGACCATAGCGGTACCATTTTGGATGGGCAGCTGGCTTACGGTGTTGATTGAGCTCTTGCTGAGTCTCAATTGGATCGTCTTCGTGGTCATGGTATCGTGGAGAGCTGGCCATCGTATATCGCATTGGCTTTAATATCATATTGTTGGTGTTCGCTAGTCTGTACATGATTCAAAATCAGTGAGTGCAAAAAGGGCAAGCACAGTTCGGTTGATGGAGCGTGAAGGTGTGTATCTCCCAGCTGAAGTGATGGGTAACTGTGGACGCCCTCGAGAAGGCACGATGTTCGTGTATCGACGTACCAAATCAGCATCAGAGGCGTAATTCGAGAAGCTACAAGCATCGTTGAACTGTCTTCAAGGGAACTCTACAGTCTGTCCACTGGGCAAAAGCTTCGCACTCTTAACGTATTCCAGCCTATTATGGAGATCCCGCATCTTGCAAGCATGGTCTAAAATATATGCCTTGAGCATACTGTGGTAGCCTGCCGGATATGTCTTGTCGTATCCAGATTTGCTCTACTATAGCGGAACTCGGTCATCTTGGCGGCCCAGACGCGCGGCCCTCCTGTTCATGGATCCAGTGAACAGTGGAATTCAGCACGTACTGTAAATACACTTTGCTCGTGGTAATGACTTTGCTGACCATTCTTTACGGCTACTGAAGCTTGGCCAGAGTTTGGTATTGCGGTGCGTTTGTTGCTATAGCGCGTTGTGAAGCATTAAGTGAGCACGGTGACATCATATTGTCCCTTATTTCGTTTCTTCGCTTACTGATATCGTCAATACAAGTTTGCAGACTATTTGTAACGCAACGACATCCTCAAGCATGATAGCATACTTGTCATTGTCGTGAGATTGTTGCAAAGATGCAGAGAGCCTTCAATAACGCGAACAAGTGGAGCCGTACTCTACGAACGATGGCCAGAGCTGGTGATCGCATGCGCTGACATCGTAGAAAAAAAGCATCAAAGCTCTTTCGGATCCTTCGGCTTCGAGCGTTTACCGAAAACCTTGCTTGAGTGTTCCGGTGGATGATGGAGGTTGAAGGCTTCGGCAATCCTCTTTCGGCCCTTCCTCAAACACAATCAACTGTGTTTCAGGTCATCATCAGCACATGCACGCCGTCACACCGAGCTCCGTTCTTGCATCTCACCAAATGCGCCATCATCCAACACCTTCGCACTTGTAAAGATCACCGCGCATCCAGACGTTCCTCCCAACCTCACGTAGCCTCGCATCTAACCACATGCACCCTAGCTCGAACCGCGGAAGACGGCCAGGTGGACAGGCGACCCCAGAACAGCACACAATTCACACCGCCGCACGCCCGCGACTCCACCTCGACGCATACCCGTACAGAAATCTTGCCACGCACAACAGATCTAACGTGATTCTGGTCGCTAGACGCTACGCAAGGCTGGGGGTGTGACCGCTTTCCTGTAGGTTTGTGGAGAAATTGAATGTGACAGGCGGCTATTTTCTTTATTAGTCTCAATTAAGGTGAACCGTGAGACGACATGGTAATCCCGCCATATATTAAAGTGGTCATTTGAGCTTCGCCACAACCCCATATTCCCCGTGTCCACTTCAACCACCAATACTCACAATAATAGCCTCCTCGCTGCTACCAATAACTCCATTTCTCCATTCCTGGGACGCAAGACGCAAGACGCAAGACCTACTTCTCAATGTTGACCGCAACCCCCAAGATGGCCAAATCTGACGCCTTCCGCACCTGCATCGCAATCCTGCTCTTCATCCAGCTTACCTGCTGGGCGCTGACACTCGTCGACCTGCTCAGCCCCGGGCGCCCCGTCGTGCTGCTGCGCACCTCCATGGACATGATCAGCCAACTCTTCGCAAAGCAGCAGCCAGCTGCGGTGCTATTGTACAAGGACTTCACAAGCAAGATTTTCTGAGCGCTGCTCGCTTAGGAAATTGGAGACTTGTGAGAGGGGAGAACAATACCGAGATCCTGCCCGAGATGATGTCGGCAGGGCGACGAGCCCGACTACGAGGCAGACTCGTGGTCAGCAACGCTTCAGAAGCTTCGTTGTTGCTGAATAGGCTTGGAAATACCTGGAACGTCGGCTTGACTGCCCCGCGATACATTGGAGTACCAGCCTTCCTTCTACACGCAAAGACGTGCGGTCGCAGTCAATGCGAGTGAATGTGGTAGTCTGCCACCAGCAATACCTGTGATGGTCGGGAAGCTGCCTCAAGCTGCTCCACCGCCGTGCACGCTGAGAACGCATTCACTTGAGGTCCTGAGCCAATATTCGAGCGCACCTGCTTGCGCTTGAAGAGAGCTAGGTGAAACGACTACAAAGGTCGCGACTGCCGCGGCAGAGGATGTCAGATGTGCGTATTCGATGCAAGATCAGGCTTGCGAGAGGAAATCAAGGCAGTGTGGCTAACGAGGATTTATCTGTTCGGGTAAGGCTATTGAGAAGCTCATTCGGTCTATACATCTTGTCAATCTAGCTTTTGTTAGTGTGCGCTGACGCCTCTGTTGCGAACGTGGTGTGGTATAGTTGCAGATGCCGATCGATGTCGACCTTGACGTATTTCAATTCAATACTACCATGGTGTGCCCGATGTGTACTTCGCCCAATCATCTACACATGATGCATGCATGCCAATCTCAACCGGACGGCCACTCCGTAGTGCCGTTGTGATAGTGTATCTGCACCCAGAAAAGAAAAAAATGAATGAACGAGATGAGAGCTGCCAAGTCCAGTAAGATAGCGGCAAGTACGACGATAACAATGCCGAGCGCGATGTAAACACCGCCGATGAGGACCGATACACCAATCGCTCGCCTACTGCCCCATTAACGCCGGTTCGGAATGCAATGGGATAAGATATAAGAGATATGCAAAGCAAAGGATCGATTACTGGGTGGCTTGATGGCTCAGACGGTTGTGGTCCAGCATCCCAACCTCCCCAATATGCTTTTGGTCATAGGTGTGATTCTCGGAAACAGGTTGAACTGGTGGCGCCGCTTCGATCTCGTCATCGTCGACATCAGTCTTCGAAGCACTAGAGTATTCGGAAGCCTTCAATGTCACTGTGCTTTCAGCGAGAGGCTCAGCGTTTTCCGAAGACTCAGGAACTGGGCTTGACGATGGTCCTGCCCCATTAAGGCTAAGCGGAGCAGGTTTCGACTCGCCGACATCTTCAATAAATTGGGCTCCGCTCTCGGCTTTGTCGTCTTCATGGCTGAGGGTCTCTTGCAGGGCGCTGAAGTTAAACATGGGCTCAGTGCTGGACAAGGCTCCAGGTGGCGTCTCCTCGCGGCTGAGATTGAGACCTGACGCGCTGGGGCTTGGCTCGTATGAAGAACCTGGCGCAAGGTTGGTCTGGCTCTCGTCGCGCATCGTCTCCTGTACAGACTCAGAGTAGGATGAGGCAGATGAGGAGTCGTTCGACAGATTGCGCAGGACCGACCGGTGCGACGGCGAATCTCCATGCTGCAGAGCATCAGACGGCGCCAAGTTGCTCGAGCTGCTCCCTTGGATCTGGGCGCGACTGTCTTCGAGGTGCCTCTGTGCGTCTCCCTTCAGAGATTCCTTCGAAGAAGGCGCGTTGATGGTCGAGGTAGGCTCGCTCAAAGGATTGAAGCCAACCGAGCCGCCGGACCTGTCCACTGCCTTGCCCTTGCCAGCGGCAGAGGAGCTGCCTGGAGTGTCATCCAGACCGTCAACATTGACAGGATGGAAGCCACTGCCAATCTTGCGCTGCTCTTTCGCTACCTTCTTGTTCTCCTTGGCCTTTTTCTTTTCTTCTTTCTTAGCTTCTTTGGCAGCTTCCTTGTCGTCTTTCCGCTTGCGTTCCTCTTCTGCTGCTAGACTGAGCCTGATAGCCTCCATCATCATCAGCTCTTCAAGATCATCAAGTCTATTACCTCCTCCACGTCTCGAACTATGCCTTCCTGGGAAGAGGTCTCCTGAACTCTCGCCACGGCCAGAAGATGCTTCGCCTTCTCTTCTCGGAGTACCTACGCCGCTGCTTGCGCCGCTATCTGTGCTGAACATGGTGCGTCGCCGTCTGCCAATACCGAACCCGCGGCTTTCTTGTTGTTGGATATTGCCCATCATGTAAGCAGCATTGTGCAATGCTGTTGCTGCAGCTGCCCTTCTGAGTGCGTGTGATTTGGCGTCTGCCAGCTTCTTCGCCCAGTCAGGTCGCACCATATCTGTTGTGATGACCGTCTTATCGTTCACCGCAAGTGACGTGGCTCTCCTTCTGCCTCCTCCAGGAGAAGTGACACCTGAAGAATTGACCGAAGTTGTAGAGGACATAGCAGAGGTCGCGCTGTGCATGCCATGAGTCTGATGCGCATAGATCAATCCGCGCCTGAACGGCGGCGGTTCGTACGTGACACCAAACTCGGGCTGCACACAGAACGGACATGCCGCAGGTTCTGAGACCAGCTGGATCTCCTCTTGCGGCTCCTCGCTCTGAGGCGGCTCTTCCCCGTGATGCTCAGGAGGATGTGGGTCAGGTCGCTTGATCTGTACAAAGCATTCCGAACAGATTGGCTGATCGCAGCATCTGGTCTTGTTCAGGTACGGTGGGTAGTATAGGAAGCAGATTGGGCATTCCGATGCGTTCTTGTACAGGAAAACCTCCACTCGCTGTCCGTTGACATATGGATCTTTGGGCAGCTGCAGCTCCTGCGGAGCCATTTCGGTCTGCGAAGCATTGCGCGAGCCGCTGGCAAGAGATGCTAGTGTCTTGGCTCGTCCGCGAAAGAAAGGAGACGAGGAGCTAGTGCTCTGAGTGTTCTGCGCAATTGGAGAGGCAGGAGATGGGAGAGAGAACGCAGGATGCGAAGGCGAGAGAGTGCCGGAACGGTCTGAGTTTTGCGACATGGTACGAGCGCCCATGGGCACTGTAAGGTTGTTGAGGGCGGAATCAGAGGAGCGTGGATTCCATGCAGGGCTGAGGTGGTTCGTCGGTCGAGGAGGTTCTTCCGGTGGGATCTCGTCGGGCGCAGGCAGTGGGAGACCATTTGCGACAGCTACGAGCTGATGCTCAGTCCAGGTGTCCGAATGGTCGTCGAGGCCCTTCCAAAAGGGAGCAAGGCGTCGCTCGATCTAGCAATTGTAAGTTTGAGTCAAGAAGTCTGGACGAATGGCCTGCGCACCTGCAATTGGCGCACCACTGGCTTGCTGAAGTCTTCAGGTCCAGTGTACGTGCCTAATGTGACCAGAAACGCTCCGTCAACACCCTCTTCTTTGATGCTGCGTTCGCGTTCCTGCGCCCTCAGCACGCGCTCCTTCTCCAGCTTGCGGGCTTCCCGCTCAGCCTTCGTCTCGCGCCGTGGTTCTAGAGCAGGATCGCGTTCTGCATTGCCGCTTCCGCCAATGCCAAGGAAAGACAGGTCGTGTCTACTCCCTCTCCCGCTTCTTGCACTGTACAGCCCTACACCACTGCTCGACCGCTCGTGTGACGGTCCGCTGGGCCCCGAGGCACTCGTAGGCGATGTGGCGGAGGCGTGGGCACTCGATCGACGCACGTGGCCGCCTCGCGATGGCGGTTGCGATTCTTTGCCCTGGCTGTTGCCCATGTTGAGGTCGGTGTAGGACAATCAGAGGTAGCAATATGGGTCGAGTCTGTTCGTCAAGCGGGACGCGCCGGGATTATTATAAGGTGGGCCGGCGATGCCCAAATGTCTGATTGCAGTATCTCGCAGTCTGTGCGAACTGGGATAACGACGTTCGCGGCAGGATTAGCGAGTGGGATATCGGCGGCGTAGTGGTGGTGATGGGAGATAGCAGGCGTCACAAGGACATAAGTCATGCAAGCCCAAACGGGGGTTGGGTTGTTGAGTACCACTGCTTCCCTACAGTACTGAATGCAAGAAGAAGTCTGGAGCGTGTGACTACTATCCTAGGCAGTCGCAGGCTACGGGAGGCTCATGCAGCAGACAGAGGCACTCGCGGGAGCTTGCAAGCCTGTGTTGAGGGGACGCTGGCGGGATGACGTTCACTGGCTCTGAACGGAGGATTCCAAGGTTTGGAGATCGGAAACGAGATGTATGGCGGGCCGACTCAACTCGGTGTGGGGAAATCGAACGTTGCGCGCGATCTCACATGCCTGCCAGCATTCACTTTGTTGTCGCGCGCACTCTGAGTCGTGAAGGTTCCGGTTATGAGACAAACGACGCGGGCTGCAGCCAGCCACTAGGTGCAATCGAGCTGTGAGCTTGTCGTGCCTTGGCCAAAGATAAGACGCCACACACGACTCTAGCAACTGTCTCACAGTACAAAATTACGTGCACACGCGCTCACGACCTCTTTGGCAAGGCCTCGGTCATTGCCCTGGCATTGCCATTCGTCCTTGGTTCGGCACGAGACTCCGCTAAACAGAGGCAGCGAACGACACGCGAGCACCAACGACCCCACCCACGCGGGGCTCCCATCGGTCGACTGTCAGCATCTGGAGAGGCCGCACAGCTGTCAGCTCTTGCGTACCAAACAGCTTTGAGGGGTCGAGCATCCAGACCCCATCAGCAATCTCGCAGCCAACGCCGCTTTGACAGAGTGAGCGGTGACTTGCTTCTCACAGGTGCTGAGATGCCATTGTTGCGGCATTTACGATTACGCAATGACCATCAGGCCGAATTCGCATCGAAAAAGATCTTCTCGATCAAAGGGCAGCCAGAATCGCGTCGCAGCAAAAGTCACGACAGCAGGTTCAGTGTGGCCAGCAGCATGTCTGGCTGCACCAGATCAACGCACGCATTACTTCTGAATGCCTCAGCTTGTTCGACAAACCCTTGACTTGTTTTCGATGGTGTGAGAGCTGAGTGCTAGATTGTACGTTCTCACTGAAGGTCATTTTTCTCGTCATGCCGACAGCTCCTTCTGACTGTCGAAGTCATCGTTGATACTACTTTCCTTCTGCGTCGATCAGTCATCATTTCCTCTGTCGTACTGCCGGAACACACGTTACGTGCCTGTCAGCTCTCACACTCACGCACTTCATTCCTATATCTTCCTTCGCCGTGTCGGTATTCCATCGTCAACAGCACGAACAGTGGCTCTCCGCCCGTTCGCCTCATCCGCCATGTCCGTTCTTGACTTTCTTTGCGACGTGCGTTTCCACAAGAGCTACATCCTTCCACCGAACCCTCATACAGGCAGACATAGCCCACTTCGACTCTCGTACGCGGACTACGGCAATGCAGAGAGCAATGCGATCGTAATGTTCTGCGGTGCTCTGATGGGCTCTCGCTTTTGAAGCTCTCGACCAGCTGGCTAAGGCGTACAAAGTCAGAATCATCCACCCGGACAGACCCGGCATTGGAGGAACGCAGGCCGTGGACCTGGACAAGCGCATACAGACGTGGCTCGGTCGGTCTAGGTGAGCAAGCACTCACCAAATGTTTCGCTGACAGACGCAGAAATGGTGCTGTCACTGCTGGCTCATCTGCACATCACCCACGTGTCTCTCGCAACCCACAGTGGGGGTGACATTTACTTACTGAACACCACGCTTACCTATCCGTGCTTACTGCACCCGCGAACGCCCTATGTCTGCTTCTTTGCCCCTTGGGTCGTACGTACCTCAGAAACAAAGGAACATTGAGGATCTTCCGATTTCGGCGTTTGACTGTTTAGCACTGTATGCTAATAAGTGCTCCAACATAGCACCACTCCCACTCAAGGATTCACCAGCTCCGAGCAGCTGATTTACTTTCTGCGTCTGTCTTTGGCAACTTCATTTCGGTCGTCAAGTTCGTGAACGACAATGTCAACCCCTTAGCTGGGGCCTCGTGCAAGGGATTCGAGACTCGCCACACCGTTCGAATTCAAGTCTGCCTACAGGATCAACGGCGGCTCCCATCCCATTGACACCGACAACACTGAGCATGCGAACGCGAGGTTTTCCACTGTTCTCGCACGATGAAGAAACTGAGCTATCGTTAGACGTTGATTCTGTGGTCGAGGAGCTCCGCAGGCACATCACTGCGTTTCTTTTCACCGAGTCTATGAATGGCATCAAGTCGGACGTGCAGCTATTTTTGCGAAAATCCCGGTCTATCACTTGGTGCTCTTCCAGCATCTATTGGTCAGACTTTGACTACGCTGTGCCCCTAGTATCGAAGATGAACATCGAAGAGGATTAAGTGGATGGTATCTGCAGGATGTGAATAGTCGACACTTTCCACGCCCAGACGGATGCTATGATAGGCAAGAAAGGCAAAATTTGGTTCGACAGCTGCTGGATGTCACATCAGTTGACGGCTGAGCCTTGTGGGAAAGAAAATCTGCATGCACCGTATCTGCCGACTCGCAACAGCTATCGATACTGGCCCAACGTAGTCGAGGGCACTGAATACAGTTATCTCATGGATCCTGCTTTTGGTGCGAGTGAGACTTGGCTGCAGCGAGTGAGAGACTCATTCCCGCTACCACTCGAGGTCTGAAAATTGCGTGAAAGGGTCTGCAACGAACTTGTGTACTGACCTACACCTAGAGCGAGTCTGAAGTTGGCGAGCCGGAGGAAGAAGAGACAGAAGAAGCTGAATCAAAGGCAGTTGACGACGATGCTTCATCGTCATCGATCAGACCCCTAACTAACCGCAGACGAAGGTCTGTAGGGAGACTGATGACTTCGGTTAGGAGAAAGACCCGCGATGCTTCCTCTAAAAGGCCGCGACTGTGATCAAAAAAGCCGCGGTCGGTATCAGCCAAGCCAGCGAGTAAAGCACGTAGCTCCTCGACTGAGCGGTCATCACGACGTTCTACTATGTCTCGCTTGAGATCTGATGGGTGGACGAGGAAACATCCGGTGCAGCGCAGAGCTGTTCCTAAACTCTGATACCCTGTAGAAGACCTGCAATTAATGCAAGCTCAAACTATCGATAGTGTGCCATTGCTCGGTCTGCAGCATGTTGTTGATGGACAATTGCCCAATGCGGCAGGTTTGTGATTGAAGTGTGGATTGCAGTCAGACTACTGGCGGCCTCCGCTATCCTCATCGAGATCTTGTGCACGCCACGCAACTGCATTTGCAGCATTTATTGAAAGACGAAACACCTGCGTGGGTAGTAATACTTTGTAATGAGCGCATAATACAATGGAGAAAGCTGGTGCTCTTGTAGACAGCGCGTGAGTGTTGCTCCGAAGTCGAGGTGTCGTCACGTGACACTCAAACCAAGGGCCGGCGCGACCACACACTAACGGCAGGCACGGGCCCACCACACATTAGCGAATATTCGACTCTGGTCACGAAGTTTTGAACCAACCCGCCCGCTCACTCTCGATCCGCCGCGCACATCCACCGAACGACCGTCTCCCGTCGAACACACAATCTCACACAATGGATACCGCTAAGGCCCCCGTCAAGCTCGTCAAGGTCACTCGTGTCCTTGGCCGCACCGGTACGCGATCCCCGCACTGAGGCAGCGCAGGAGGAGAAAGAGGCAGATACACGGCTGCATGCTGCAAGGCGCACAACTCAGGACAGAACGACGGCAGAGAATGCAGGCTAATGGCGATACAGGCTCCCGTGGTGGTGTCACCCAGTGCCGTGTCGAGTTCATGGACGACCAGACCCGTTCCATCATCCGCAACGTCAAGGGCGCCGGTACGCAACCTCCCCTCCTCCGCCCACAATCTGTATACTAATCATGCGCAGTCCGTGAGAACGACATTCTCTGCCTTCTCGAGTCCGAGCGCGAGGCCCGCCGCCTGCGATAAACGGTCGCTCTGGGAAGAAGTGGCGCGTTGGCATTTTCCTTCGGTTCCGGAGTTCTTCACGAATGGATCGGCTTTTCACATGGTCATCATGAGGGCATGGATGCGTTAGTCCGGCGCTGCGAGGTGTCGTGACTGGGGAGGATATGCGAGGAGACATGATAACCAGGAAATCAACGAACTGGGACTTGCTCCTGAATGAAACGATACCTCAACATGCATGCTGACGTGCATCTGTTGCGATTTGGAGATGCTGCTCACGGGCGCAGGTCGATGTAGCGTAAAGGCCCGGACAATTTACGAGTCACGACATCTAGAGAACGCATCACAACCACACCACGCCCCTTGGAGGTCTCGAACACGTACGCAGTAGAAGCCCTTACATTGAACGCACGATCGTGCTTGGTCGGAACTTCCATCCGCACGCAGGGATACCAATGGCGAATGTGATGACATCGCAACCCGGACACCCGTCTTACCACCTAGGGCTCACTGACAGCAGATATCTGTACTACGCATACCGCATTCCTCTCTAACATAGATTACTGTATCTGCCCGCCAAAGAGTATTGACATCATTTTTACAGGCACGAGCTCCGGCATCTATATATGCACCTTCCATAGGAGCGGCTGCCTACCTGCCCGACGATTGGATTGCTCATTCCTGCTCACCCTGCCTTGCAGCCGTCATGGCTGCTCAATTTTCAACGGCAGGTAAGAGTGTGCGAGCAGCCACATGCCACCACGAGCAATCAGCACGAACTTCCACTTCACGACCACCTATCCCCCAGTACTCATGCCATAGCTCATCTGCCCTCTCCATTACGCCTCGCATCAAGCATGAACCTCGACGGCGCCAGCGACAGCAAAGCCGCACTCGAGACCGTCCAAGAACACCATACAATCCCCAATCTCGAGCGCAAGCCCTCGAAGCTACGGCGTTTCATGTCCATCGGCTCGCGGGATCGCAAATCAGTCGGCAGACTCAACCTGCCTACCAACGCCGGCACCACAACACCGCTCCAGACGCTCTCGCCCCGTCCGACCGTGTTCGAGCCCGGGGCGAAGAAGCACGCAAAGCGCTCCATGTCGAGCTTCCTCCTGCCCAGGACGCCTGCCAGCGAGCCTGACTTAGCGAAAAAGAACAACGTAGACGCCAATGCAGTGCAGAGCCATGTACCCGTCACCGGGACAGCAGAGCTGTCACTACCTGCAGCTCCGGGAAAAGAAGATGGAGACAGGCTGGGGTCCAGTGGGCATTTACCGGTCACGGGACACCCGTATGTCTCTAGGCAAAGGCAATCGAGGAAAGACTCGGCGACTAAGTCTTTCTACGACATGCCGCTTTCTGCGAGTCGTACTGCTGCGCTTACAAGCCACCCTGTAGGGAAAGAGGATCTGAAGAGCGCGGAGGAGTTCCAGACACCGAGGGAACCTGATGGGGCGTGGAAAGGGGACTATGTCGAGAGGTGATACGTAGATAACGCTTATGGGGTGGCGTTGCATCTCCCTTTGCTATGCTTGAGGGATCGAAAGCAATGAAGGAAATGAAGTGAATTGTTATAGTTAAAGGCAGTAGTAGATTATGCGTAGCCCAAGCAATCAGCTCCTTGCAGCCGCGGATATCATGAACTAGCAGCCTTCAAGCCCCAAATGCCCACGATCCCATCCAACGCCGACGCCATGCAAATCCCTCAGACCTTCAACCACAGGTTCAGCACGCCCTTGGCATACTCGACGATCTCATCTCCACCAAGCTTGCTCTCGCCGTACAAACGGTCGACAAACGAGATGGGCACCTCAGCCACCGTGCACCCCATCGCCTTCGCTCGCACCATCATCTCCATCTGGAACGTGTACCCCTTGCTCTCCGTGCTGCGAATGACCTTCTGCAGCACCTCCTTCTTATACAGCCTAAACGAGCCCGTGAGATCGCTGACACCGGGCCTGAGCACCGTATCCGCGAAAAGATTTGCGCCGCGGCTGACAAACTTGCGCTTGAGATCCCAGCCGTAGACGCCGCCGTCGCCGGCGTAGCGGGTGCCCGTGACGATATCGTAGTTCTTGGTCTTCTGCAGCGCGATCATGCGCGGGATGAACTTGGGGTGGTGGCTGAAGTCTGCGTCCATGATGATTACGTAGTTGCCGGATGCGAACTGCAGACCGTGGACATAGGCGGTTCCGAGTCCCAGCTTGCCTGCTCGCGCCCGGATCTGAATGTGCGATGCGCCGTACACCTTCTGCAGTTGGGCGGCGACTTCTTGCGTGCCGTCGGGCGAGCCGTCGTCCACGATGATGAGCTCCCAGTCGAGGTTGCTGCGCCGTGTTAGTCATTGGTCTCTGAACGCGTGTGGGCGTGAGAGGGGTGCAGGGGCTCATACTTCTCAGTGAATGTCTTGTTGAGCAGCCATGCTATTATGGGGAGGTTGCGGCGCTCGTTGTATGTGGGGAGCAGGACAGAGTATTTGTCCTTGGTCTGCGCGATCGGAGCCATGGTTGCGGTGGGCAATTGGTGAGAGAGCGACAATAGTTGGTGGTGCTGTGGTGTCGAGAGTGCGGAGTGAGCTTCGTGTTCATTGGAAGCTCCTGTACTAGCGCATCCCTCTACGCCTACCCCTTTCAAGTCGCTTGTGGACTCGACTATGGTACGAGAACGCCATGTTGCCGACACGAGTGCAATGTGCGAAGAAGAACTTGCTGTTATGCTTTGATGCGTTTGGGACGCTGTTCCAGCCTAATGTTCCCATTCCAAGAGCGTATGCTGAGGTCGCCACCGGACACCGAGTCCAATGTGGTGGCCATGATTCCGCTGCAGACGTTGGTCGAGAATTCAAGAGAGCATTCAAGGAAGTATCAAAAAGTCATCCAAACTACGGCAAGGCTACCGGTCTCGGAGCTGAAAGGTGGTGGCGACATGTAAGTCAATGCATGTTCTTTATCACCAAAGCGTATTGAACGTTATCTGACAGCGCCCAGGTAATTAACAACACGTTCAGAAAATGGTTGGAGCCAGGTCAAGACGTCCCAAAACCGCTGGTTGATGAACTGTTGCGTCGCTTTTCGACAAAAGAAGGCTACGATATCTTCCCAGACGTCTTGCCCTTCTTTAAGATGTTACGCACGAGGTCATCCACCAACGATGCTGAAATCTGGCCCTGGAACAAGACGGTAGTCGGCATCATCACCAACTCCGACAACAGAGTACCAGGCATATTGGAGTCCTTCGGCCTGAAAGTCGGCCCAAGACGTGTCGGAGCTCCAGACGAGCGCGAAGCCCACGCTGCACTGGAAGACGACATCAGTTTCGTTGTGCTCAGCTACGATGTTGGGGTCGAGAAGCCGCAGCGCGCGATCTTCGACGCGGCTTACAACTCGTTTCAAGAGACCTTGGCCAGTAGGGGCGACAAATCTAATCCCCAGGACTGGGAGAAATTGTACATTGGCGATTCACTTAAGCATGATGTCGTTGGTGCGAATCAAGCAGGCTGGAAGGCGCTGAGATTGGACCGGCAGGACCAGGACCAGGATTCACGGATAAGCAAGGGCATCCGTGTTACCCAGGAGCATGTGAAGACAGGGAATGGATCGTACGATATCGAAGTGTACACGATCAAGGATCTTGAGGCTCTTCATTCAATAGATCCGACAAAGAGATGGCCAGGGAAAGAGTCGCTTTAGATGCTCGTTCAGGCTTGTGATCCTGTGAAGATAGTCTAAACAGTCTCAACGAAGACGAATACGACGACACGTTAGCAGAGTCGTGTTCAGACACCTGATTCTGGCCAAGTGGAACTGATCAGCCTGCCGGTCGCCTTAGCTCGAGAATGTCTGACAGCTTCACAGTGCCCTTGCCGCCCCAGCCAGCCTGTCCAGGAGCAACCTCCGGACGGACACGCACGTACCAACCCCAAGCTCTCCGGTCGAGATCCTCTGCGCTCAGAACCTGCGCCCATGACTGATACAAGAGCTCAAGGGCGCCCAACAGCATTCCAAGATTTCGCTCCTTCTCTGCTGTCAATGAAGCAGCGGTACGCTTCACGGGTGCAGCCTCTGCGTCTGTGGTTGCAGCCTTTGGAGTTTCGAATGACTTGAGTAGGTACGCTCGCGCACCCTGAGCGGTATGGATGGGTAGTTGACTCGAGTCTTTGTGTGTATTGGGTCCGCTGTTGGCTTTCTTAAGGGCTTCGAGATCGATGCCCCACAGCGCGGGCTCCTTCGCCTTCGCTGGCTGGTCATCGCCCACCAGTGTACCTTGTGTTGATTCTTCTTCCTTCACAGTGTCTTGCGTCGACTCTTCTTTCTTGACAGTGTCATGTGTCACTTTGTCCTCCCACTCGTAACCCCAACGTTTCATCACTCGAACCTCTCTATTCATGATGCGAATGACGGGTTGTCCTTCTCCCCAGCCCTCGTCTTCTGCCGTCTTGCCGCTGTCAATGCCAATATGGACTGCCTTAGTCTTACTGTTCATACTGACAACCGCTTGGGCGAGGCTGAGTCTACTTGACAACGGCTGGTCAGGCATTGTGAATTTCAACAGCGCCACCGTGAATGCTAGAACCAGTGGTGCTCGATTGGTGAAGATGACTTTGGATTTTAGAACGTCTTCATTGTGAATCGTTCCTGGAAGTGCTAGAGAGGCCTCGATCTCGGATGGGCTCAGTGGTTGTCCATATAGTGGCTTAATCTTCTTGGGCGACGGCGTCGGTGCTGATGCTGAGCCGGATGCATCACTTATCGACCGCTTCTTTGATACTTGTTTCGCGGCGTTCAGGATTTGTCGCGCAATCTTCTCATCTTCGAAGATTGTTTTGATGGCTTCGATATTCGATTTGGCCAAGGAATCAGCTGTACATGCCTTGTCAGACCTAAATCATCGCGTCCTCACGCTCTCACGTGCTTACGTGTGGCTAGTTTCGCAGCTTGGAGATCCTTGACTTTGCTAATGGCCTGCGCGAGCGGTACCTTTGCGTCATGTGACAAGAATCTTAGTAAATTCTGAACTTCCTGTGCAGCAGACATGATGTAGCCGTGTGCAATCAAATTCGTTGTCGAGGTTGTGGTCTGAGATGACGACGTTGGAGGCACGGCGCGCTAAAATGATCGGCGCTTGCACCCCAGGCTGTCTCCCGCATCTTTACCAACGCGCAGCGACAGCTCACACCTCACATTTCCGACATGGCGTTCAAGTTCTCCTTGGGTGCGGCCAAGGCCAATAAGGCGCAATTGAACGCAAAGGTGAAGGCAGAAGAGGAGGAAAAGGCGCGCGAGGAGAAAAATGCATTGGACAAGGTCATGGCCGAGTTCGAGGAGGAGCATGGCGCCGGCAGCAAGGTACTTGGTGAACCCGAGCGTCACGAAGAGGAGGAAGTATTTGTTCCAACAGGGAGCAAGAGGCATTTCACAGGACGACAACGAAACATGAAGAGCGGACCTGGAACCCTCGAAGCCGACCCTCTCGACGAATTCAGAAGCGCAGGGCCCGGCCGTCTGAACGCTCCCACGCAACCGCGATTCGCTGGCGTACCTTCGACAGGTCCAGGCAGCCTCGATGGCGCGAAACAAAAAGAGAATCTCTACACAACGGTCGTAGCGAAGGCGTCAAATCTCCCTCCAACGATGGATGCGAGGCGAGTGGAGGAGCTTTTCGCCGAGTTCCCGTCGCTGAAGGTGACCAAGGTCGAAAAGATCCCTCCACACGGACCAGCTACAAAGGGGCGGCCGAGTGCGACAATGAAGGTCATCTTCGACAAGGAAGCGAACGCCC
Source organism: Didymella pomorum (assembly GCA_022225945.1). Lineage (NCBI taxonomy): Eukaryota > Fungi > Ascomycota > Dothideomycetes > Pleosporales > Didymellaceae > Didymella > Didymella pomorum. Next base: position 251,634 of record JAKJXN010000035.1, on the reverse strand, counting down.
GCGATCTCGACGATGCCATGAACAAACTGAATGATAAGAAGTACTTGGGGAGAGGGTATTACTTGCATTTGGACAGGTATCTTGGTGGACGTGTAGTTGGTACGGAACAGCGCGTAGAGCCGTTTGGTGCTCGGTGGCAGGCGCCTGAGGTAGCCAAAGGCTATGCTCCTCCACCAGATCTTGGGGGCGGAGCCAGGGATCGAGACCGTCCTCGGGAGGACACTGAACGCTTAGTTGTTACCGCCAACCAACCGCCAGACATGGCGACACTGCGCCTCGTGCATATGACTATCGAAGGTGTCATCAATGGCGGTGTGGAGTTTGAGGCTGGTTTAATGAACGACCCGCAGGTGCAAGAGGAAGAACGCTTTGCCTGGCTTTTCGACCAGAAGCACCCTGTAAACCGGTATTACAGATGGAGGATGCATCAGATTGTATGCGACACACCAAATTCTGAGATCTTTGCACGCCAAGGCATGTGGCAGGGGCCAACGGATCCGCTGGCAGACGAGTTCGCTAATCATCTGGGGGCGTTCGATGCCGACTACGAGGAGTCTGATGATGACGAAGATGAAGAGAAGTCTCAACAAAGACAGCTCCCTGTTGGCGATAATTACCCTGGGCGGGTAGACAACGGTCACGGTATCATGAGTCCTCGATCAAGAGCAATGTTCCTCTGGCTCCTTACTTCCCTGCCGCCTGGAAGCATTCTTGCAGACGACATCGCTGCCATCTCCGTCTTTGTCGTCGAGCATGCGTCTCAAGGGATGGACGAGGTCATCCACATCCTCATCTCGAACCTGATCGGGCCTTTCCAGATGACCGAGACCAACACAAGAAGGCGCCTCGGCGATGCAGAAGGGCGAGAAGAGCGCAGACGAACCGATTTGAGACAAGCTACCCTCAATGCCCTCCGCATCATCTCTGACGTTCTCCTTACTACATCAAGAGAGTCTGGAGCATCATACAAATACCGGCTAGCCATTGGTACGCAGCTGGTTGAGCGCAAGGCATTTGAACATCTTCAGAGGCTACCTGCGCAACTCGAGATGGGGCGTATGACTGAGAAGACGTACCGCGACGAGGTGAACAGCATTCTCAGCGTCTGGAAAGACGAGCATCTGTTTGACAAGCCTGCACTAGAGCACCTCGACGAAGCTTTCAATGCGCAGGAAAGGCAGAAAGAGCAGGCTGAGCAAGAGAGGAAAGTGGCAGAGAAGAGAAACCGGCGGAAGGTCGCCGCGAAAGCTAATGTCAGCACCAAGGTGGATGCGGAGCATGAGAATGATAGGATGGCTATCGATGTAGAGGATGGGGAGGACATGATCGCACTTGACGGATCGAACGATGGAACACCCCAGACAGCGTCAGATATAGTACTGCCTGCTGAGCCGGCGGAGAAGGTTGCTGAACCGCAATCAGTACTAAATGCAGCTGCGGCAGAGCCTGAAATACCAGGCGAGACTGCAGCTGCGCGGGCGAGACGGCTGCGACCAAAAGCTGAGGACATGTTTGCATCTGACGGAGAATAATGCAGCGCTGAATCGTACATGATACCCTAGAATAGACATTGATTTGAGAGGATTGCGAAGGATTGCAGTGGATTGCCGAGAACTGTAGAGGATTGCGGAAAGCTGCATATAATTGCAGGGAATTGCAAAGGATTGCTGGACGAGGCGCAATTGAAGATAAGATAGGAGTGAGACCTCACGACTGCTTCTCGATGTACGAGACAAGGCTAGCTAACACTTGCATTGGCAGCCTTTCGGAAATCGAAGTTCTCTGCTGATCGTATTGCTGCACACTGGCTACCTCCCATTCTTTCACTGACAGAATTACGATCGGCTTGTCTGCGTGAAGTCAGGCAGCTGTGGTGATATCCCGGTGTTTGTTGATATGACGCGGGGGACCTTTGTCTCGCTCACGTCGCGAAATGCCCAATCAGATGACCATGTCAAGCTCCCGCGATCAACATGGTTTACCTTTCGTGACCTCACTTCACTAGAGACGACACTTACTCTCCCCAAACTCGTGACTAAAGGGCGTGCCGCGGACGCGCGCGCGGCTCTGTGGACTTAAGTTGATTGGCGAAGCATCGTCCCTCTTCTCGGCCTGAGCTTGTCTCCGCCTACTTCGTTCACCGCAATAGACACACTCACCCAAATCTCCCGTACCCCACACCACACCGAAATTTCGCACGCCGCCTGTGCAACTTCCTCTCCCGGCAGAGCAGAGCCAGAGCAATATATCTGAGGCGAGCCGAGGCCACGCAGCGACGAGCAGCTCCGCCCACCCCCGCGGTTATCTCCCCGCGCAGGTAACGGGTGACCGCTATCTATAGCCCGCCATGCCCTGCTTCCTGGGGCTCGCGGTGAGCATCCACACGCCCAACGGGCCGCTCTCAGAGCACTCTATACAGAAGCAGTCCAAGTTCCACCGAATCACCTCCTACATCCCCGTGCCGCCCGCAAAAGTCCCGCCCGGTGCGACCAAGCCCGAGCAGTCCACCTTCGCCATCTCTATCACGCTGCTCACGCCCGGGCTCCATGTTCCGTACTCCGCGCCGAAGCCCACGCCCGAAGAGCCCAACCCCAAGCCAAAGATCGTGGGTGGCCTGCCCGGCTTCACCAGCGAGCGGGGCAAGTACGGTGCTGCCATCGCGCCCTACAAGCCGCTGACCACCTCGCCAAACGAGACGATCGCCGCCTACATCTACTTCGACGGCCGCGCAAAGGAGGAGGTAGCCACACTGTTACGGCGCGGCGAGGAGACATGGGTGAACTCGCGGTGGGTCAGCGTGCCCGAGTCAGAGGGAGGAGGATTGGCTGAACGCGAGTTCTTGTTCCGCGAAGTCGGACTCGAGCGCTGGCTCAACGGGCTCGATCTCGAAGGCTCCGACAAGAACGTAGCCGCCAAAATCGAGCGGAGAAAGCAGCGTCTGGAGAAGAAGCGCAGGAAGAGGAGAGAGGCGCGCGGCAGCAGCGACGAAGACGAGAGCAAGCCAACAAGAAATGGAGTCTTGCGCTATGGCGACGAGAAGGACGCACCGGTCGAAGCACTGTCAGGGAATGACGACTTCTTCACATCAGACTCGGACTCGGACGACGAGCCCCCTGTGCCGGAAGCTGCAGGCCAGATCAAGGTCGCCCTGTTCCGTGTTCTGGCCTCTGGCGAGATCAAGCGTGGAGAGTACTCACCGCAATTCGACGCGCACGACGACGACGATCCGAACGGCGGTGATGGCGAGGACATTGACCACACTACAAGCTTCGCGAAGCCCAAGACGTTGGATCCTAAGTCGATCAGCACGCAGACTGTCACTGGCATCGATCCTCCTGATAAGCCATATGCTGTTTTCACATTTCTGTACCGTGGAGAGCGTAAGTATCCTAGGTCGTGGCAGTCGCTCAGAACTAACATACTCAGGCCAATTGCAGAAGATGGGCATTCTCGAGACAACCGACAAGAAGATCACTGTAGCGTCACCAGCAAACCGACGAAAGTCTGGGTTGGACTTCAGCAGTTTGAAGCCCTTGGACGCTGCAAAAGGCACAAAGAACTTTGGCGGCTACCGCGATATGCAATCACCGAAGGCTAAGCAGAAGAGCAAGGACGCCATGGACAGTGATGCGGACGACGAAGACGACGCTCGGCCTGACGAAGTCGATGATGAGAAGGAAGTCGTCGTGGACAAGGGCATGCTTTCTCCAGAGGACGCGGCTAAGCAGGGCGAGCTCGCCGAGGGCGTGCGCAAGATCAAGGTTAGTTCCACCAAGAGTGTCTCGCTTTACCAACTAACAGTACAATAGCTGAAGCGACAACATTCCGCTGAGCCTCTGGCACGCGGTCCGCCCGCAGGCGAGTCATCGTCTGGGTCGCCTGTTTCTGGCACACCTGCACCAGGCAATTCGGCCGCCGAAGGCTCTTCATCCACCAGTGCAACCGCCGAAGCCGAGACAAGTGTTGCTTCACCATTCAAGAAGCACCGCGCTTCATTGCCCGGCTTCGATGAGAGCGTGCGCAAGAGCCTAGGCCAAGCGCTCCTGGGACAGAAAGAACGAGGAAATTCCGAGGGCACCATCCCCACGACGACCGTCGAGTCAAAGATGGAAGAAGACGAAGAGTTGTGACTTTGGGGAATACGAATGCAAAGCGCATTTGGTTGAGCCAGCCACGCTTTCCTTTCATTGTAGCTCCACTGCAGGCACGGCAGGTTTGTCTCATTTTGGAACATGCACGGTTACGCATAGCTTTCTCTCCGTCGACGTCTTCTCACAAACTATACCACGCGGCGCCACAATCAATGGGCCGGCATCTGCTACTTTGGCGCTTTGGAAGCAACGAGAAAATTGGGCGGCCTGGATAAGAGTACCTGGACTTTTGGTCGCTGTACATCCTTTGTTCAATTGTGAGAGTATGGCAGCAGCACACTGCGTGCATGCAGTCATTGATATACAGCTCCGCCGAGGTAGCACCATGAAATGTAGATCATGTCAATCTATTCTTCGTACATGATCATGTTGTGGATGTTGTGGATAGTGTTCCATCGTGCGGATTTACATGAGCCCTACCAAGACGGTCGTAAATCGTAGCATTGTAATAGTCCTGCAACTACAGCTTGAACTCGAGAGTGCTTCTCTCCCAGGCAACTCCTCCCCCGTCCTTTCTGCTTGCCAGCTTCTCTGCTATCTCACCCTTTTTGTCCCTGTTCCGCTCGGTGCACAGCTCGAATACAGTGCTCAAATTGAATACGAGAGAATGGAAGGGTGGGCTCTGGTCAACCAATTTCGACAGCAGATCCTTGGCATCTGGAATGTGACCTGTGTACAGCAGGCAAACAGCCAGATTCTGAGCAACCATAGCATCATCGGGGAACTGCTCGTGCAGAGCGCGGAAGGAGGTCGCAGCAGCTTCGTAGTCCGAGTCGGCAAGCTGCACGAGCGCCGCCAGAGCACCGTCAAGAAGCGCATCACTCTCAACGTCAGCAGCCTGCGCAAGACAGCGCCGCGCACTCGCCATGTCGCCGACTCTCAGCCACACCATGGCTTCCATGACCAGCACGTCTCTGTCTGGCTCTCCGTCACTCTCAGACAACGTCCCTAGATGCCGGCCCGCACCCTCCAAATCCCCCATCTCCACCAGCGTATTCGCAACCCTAATCCCGCAGTCTCGTAGTCTGCGCCTCCAAAGCATCTTCTCGGATTCTTCTGAAGCGCGCAGCACGCTCTCGCGACACTCTCTTGCCAGTTCATAGTACCCCATGATCCCCTTGCGCCACTCGCCATATCCCAGCGCCGTAAGCCTTACGACCAGCAACCTCAAATCCCACGGCACGAGATGCACGCCCGTGATCGGATGGCGGTAAAACGCACTACTCAGATCGCCCAGCACTTTTGCTTCCTGCGCGGCGAGCGCGTGCTGGTTGATGAGGCAGAGGCATGCGAGCCGGATGTGCACGAGGTGGAAGAGTGTGGGGTAGTCGGTTGGTGCGGCCGCGGACACGATGTTGCGCGCTGCGGCGATGGCGGCGAGCCGGTAGTGCCCAGATAGGAGCAGGGAGTCGATGGGCGCGGCGACCGAGGGGGCGTTTAGAGTGTGCTGGAAGGGAGCTGGGGCGGTGATGGGGAGGACGTGGTACGCGGATGGGTCTTGCAGGAAGGAGACGTCGAGCGAGAGGGTCTCTTGGATGCTGTTGTTGTTGATGCTGCTGGTCTCGGGCGGTGGTGAGACTATGGGCGAGCGGGTTGGCGAGAGCACGCGCGAGGGCGTGCTGGTCGAGGTGCTGGGCGCATCTTGGAGGGGGTCGTCGAGGGCATCGTCGGCGTCGAGGGGGCCCTTGGTCATGCGGCGGGTCAGGGCGACGCGGCCGGAGGGGGAGCGGCCATGGGTGGTGCTGCGCTGGGGATTGAGGCTCATCTTAGCAGGAGCGCATGGTGCATGTACGTATGTAGTCGCGGCCACTTATCGCCGAGGTCAAGTCCGTCGGTGACAGTCCAGGGCTCAGGCTCCGATGATCGCTTTCCCCACAGTTGGCGCACGCCGACGTCGCTTTCAGGGCGCGACCGTCATGGCTGTGGCCAATCAAATCAACGTCATCCTGAATGCCTCGCCTCGCAGCCGGGCCTTTTAGTCTGGAGGCGGCATTGACTCTTTGACAGCAAACTTTCTGGGCTGTGATTCACTTCCTCTGATTCACACCTCACGATACCCCAGCCGCTGCTCGCATCTCAATTGTTGTTTGTAGTTCAGCGATTGCCACCATGCAGCAGTCACGGAGCCGCGCTATCGCGGCCATCAAGGGCACACGCACTTTTTCCACTTCGGCTGTGCGAGCACAATCGTCGCCGCTGACCCGACCAGCCCAGGCCGCTGCCACCAAGGTCGTCAAGGAAGATGTCAGGACACAGAGCACCGCCGCCGCAAGCCAGACGTCGCGCGCCCGCCCAGCGCCCGCCTTCAACCGCGAGGACTATGGCAGCGTGCAGCCATTGAAGCCCTACCGCGCGCCCGAGATGGACCACTCGTTTGTCGGCATGACGGGCGGCCAGATCTTCCACGAGATGATGCTGCGCCAGGGCGTGAAGCACATTTGTGTGTGACCTTTCCGATACAACAAAGAAATTAATTGTTAACATCGTCCAGTTGGCTACCCCGGAGGCGCCATTCTCCCCGTCTTCGACGCCATCTACCAGTCCCCGCACTTCGACTTCATTCTGCCCAGACACGAGCAGGGCGCCGGCCACATGGCTGAGGGCTATGCTCGAGCCAGCGGCAAGCCTGGTGTCGTGCTCGTTACCTCGGGGCCTGGCGCCACCAACGTCGTCACACCCATGCAGGACGCCCTCATGGACGGAACACCCATGGTCGTTTTCTCCGGACAGGTCGTCACCAACATGATCGGCTCCGATGCCTTCCAGGAGGCCGACACCATCGGCATCACACGAGCATGCACAAAGTGGAACGTCATGGTCAAGAACATCGCCGAGCTGCCCAAGAGGATCAACGAGGCCTTTGAGATCGCTACCAGCGGCCGCCCCGGACCCGTGCTTGTCGACCTGCCCAAGGATGTCACCGGTGGCACCCTCAACCGTCCCATTCCTATTTCCAGCACCCTCCCTCCTTCCACAAGCGCTGCCACCCTGGCCGCAAGGGAGGTTTCCAAGAAGCAACTTGAGGCTTCGATCAGGAGAGCTGCTGACCTGATCAACATTGCGAAGAAGCCCGTCATCTACGCTGGACAGGGTATCCTCCAGACTCCCAACGGACCTGAGCTTCTCAAGGTGCTTTCGGAGAAGGCCAACATCCCTGTGACTACCACCCTCCAGGGTCTTGGCGGCTACGACGAGCTGGACCCCAAGTCTCTGCACATGCTCGGTATGCACGGCTCGGCGTACGCCAACATGGCCATGCAGGAGGCCGACCTGATCCTTGCTCTTGGAGCCCGCTTCGACGACCGTATCACCGGAGCTGTGGCCAAGTTTGCGCCCGCCGCCAAGGCTGCCGCAGCAGAGGGCCGTGGTGGTATCGTCCACTTTGAGATTATGCCCAAGAACATCAACAAGGTCATCCAGGCGACCGAGGCCGTTGCCGGCGACGTTGGCTCCAGCCTGACTCAGATGATGCCTCTTGTCAACATTGTCAAGGACAGGCCAGAGTGGTTTGGTCAGATCGCCGACTGGAAGAAGCGCTTCCCGTGGGCGTACGAGAAGGAGGGCGAGAACGGCATGATCAAGCCCCAGACCGTTGTCGAGAAGCTGTCCGACTTGACCGCACACATGAAGGACAAGACCATCATCACAACAGGTGTCGGACAGCACCAGATGTGGGCTGCACAGCACTTCAGGTGGACACACCCTCGCACCATGATTACATCCGGAGGTCTGGGTACCATGGGCTACGGTCTGCCCGCCGCCATCGGCGCCAAGGTCGCCCGCCCCGACTGCCTCGTCATCGACATCGACGGTGACTCATCCTTCTCCATGACTCTAACCGAGCTGTCGACCGCCGCCGAGTTCAACATCGGCTGCAAGGTACTTGTGCTGAACAACGAGGAGCAGGGCATGGTCACACAGTGGCAAACACTGTTCTTCCAAGACCGCTTTTCCCACACCCACCAGCGAAACGCAGACTTCGTCAAGCTCGGTGACGCAATGGGCGTCCAGGCCCGCCGCTGCATCAAGATCGAGGACCTCGAGGATAGCCTCAAGTGGCTCATTGAGTCGGATGGCCCGGCCCTGCTGGAGGTCGTTACAGACCAGAAGGTTCCTGTCCTGCCCATGGTCCCGACGGGAAGCGCGCTGCACGAATTCTTGGTCTACGACGAAGGTACGTCACCCCTTATGATATCCGAATGACAAATGCTAACGAGAACAGAAACACAAAAGAAGCGCAGAGCGCAGACTAAGGAGAGATCGGGTCGCTAGTTTGACTACTGCCCTGGGCGTCTTCTTTACTTGTACATTGCCTTCTGTGTATATTCTTGGGTCTGAGCCGGCGTTCTATTCCATGTTGCAAATCGATCATTTGGTGGAGCGCTCTTTTGGAAAAGCCGTGAGCAAAAGTAAGTGCTAAAAGTATGATATCAGTCTACGTATGCGAGGAGACGAGGGAGAATATTAGGCATAGCATATTGCATGAGAGATGGTTGTGGCTGTGAACATGGTGTTCCGCGGTTCAATGAAGCTGTTTTATGGTTCGAGTGCTGTTTTTTGATCGACTTTCGTATATTCCGCATCTCGCATTCATTTCGCATACACCTTTTCGACTTTTCTGCTCATCACCACTCTTCTCGCCCCATCACCACTTCAAGACTCACACACGAAATTCCTCCTACAGTCGCAAACGTCGGCCCTGCACGTCTTCCACCTGTGAAGCTACGAACACCAGAGACAAACACGCTTTCGAGTCCGATCGATCGTCGTGGCCGAACAAACACTTTCGCCCGCGAGTCCAAAGATTCTTACGCCCGACTACCTCCCGGCTCCCACAATCCAACAAAAATTATCCACCCACATTTCCAACTCCTCCACGGCACAACAGTCTGCGCAACTACCGTCTTCGAGAACAACCACTACTGTCTCGCACATCAACAGCCCTCAGCACCACAACGGCATGTGCCCGCAGGAGTCTGAGTCTGGAAAGAGCCAGCAGGAGAGAAAGAGACATGCGATTACACGGCATGTGAAGGAGTGGAGGGGTGAGCATCTTCCTCGCTAGGTTTCTAGCCGGAGATCCGGGTGTGATCTGGTAGTATGCAACAGTAACACGCCCGATTGAATGATAGTAGAAGCACCATGACGATACACATGAAGTCGTTCTGAATATGAAGAAATTTGAATACTGAAAAGGGCTGTCTACCCGTGCCGTCTACTCAACCCGACACAATTTCCCATTCTCATTCGGCAACCCATCCACACTCTCGACCCTCCACCTCTCACTCCCCACCGCCGTCGTCGCGAAAAACACATCCTGCGGGTCCAACTTGGCCTTCAACTCCAGCAACCGCGGATACTTCTCGCCCCAGAACGCCTGTCCAAAGTCCGGTTCCAGCCGATCAGCCTCAGCCAGGTATCCTCCCGCGCCGGGCGAAATGTCGCGCCAGGCCTGCATATCGACGGCCTGGAAGTCCTTGCGGATCTTGAGGATCTCGGCGGCGGTGCTGTTCAGGCCCCAGCGCACGGACTGCATGGAGAAGGACACGAGGGGGCGCCAGGCAGAGTTCACGGCGTTGTCGGCGGTGGACTTGCATTGCATGTTGAAGTGCACTTGTACGCGGCCTTTTTCGCTCGATGAGCGGATGTGCTCGTACAGCTCCTGCCGCTTCTCTGTCGTCTCGAAGTTGGTGCGCGGGAATAGCCGTGAGCCCGTTGCGACATTGGCCTTTTGCACGGACTCGAGAGGGAAGGACGAGCGCCAGGCTGAGTAGTAGGTGTCGAAGTAAGTGAGGTTGGGCGCGTAGGTGATGTTCAGGCTGTCGAGTTTGTTGAACCAGGGTTGTAGGAGCGCGGTGGCTTCGGAGAGCGTCTTGTTGGGGGCGAAGAAGGGGGAGAATTGGAATGTGAAGGAGCCGTTCGAGGGGATGATCATCCAGTAGGTGTACGTTCCTGCATCAGCATTTTGGATGTTGAGGTCGAGATAGGAGCGGATCGCGGACCAGAACGTCTCGTTGCTGGTCTGCTTGGAGGAGAAGCTGAAGCGGGATGCTGTGACGGGAACGTCTGGGTGGGCTTTGACTGTGACGGAAGTCGCGACGCCAAAGGTGCTGCCGCCTCCACCGCGAAGGGCCCAGAAGAGATCAGTGTGCGAGGTCGAGTTCGCGACAACAAATTCGCCATCAGCAGTGACGACCTCGAAAGCAAGCACGTTGTCCGCACCAGTGCCGTAGAGTCCTGTCAGAGGGGAATGCCCGCCTCCTTGAATGTACTGTACCTTATTAGTCTCGGACGGTAAAGGCTGGGACTGGTGCACTTACTCCTCCCATAACGCCAACGGTCTCCCCTTCTCCACCAACAACAATGCGACCTTTCTCGTCTGCAGCCTTGTAGATCTCGAAGGCCTGAACACCGGTTCCAGCTTTGAACGCGGGTCCGGTGTAGCCAAGCTTCTCGTCGGCGAATTCCTCGATATACTCGATGTCCTTCATGTAGTGCGTCCAAATGCTAAGGGCGTCCTTGCCACCGCTCTTACCAAGGAAGTCATGACCGGTGTTCTTGACAACAAGTCTGACCCCTGAGTTCCTCGCAAAGTTGACAGCAAGCTGGACGTGCTTCGGCTCAGTGGCATTTACAACGTAAGCAGGGAACCCACCACGGGTGCAATTGTGACTGTCAAAGATGACTGGCGGCGTGCAAGTCATACCTTGCGCGACCGGAGACATGATCTCGATCGGGTCATGCATGTGTGTATATGACTGAGTCCATGTTGCTGAATAGGTGGCGCACTGCTCAGCATCGTAGTCTGGATGGGCAGGGTAGCAGACTGCAGCAAGAGGGGTAGGTCTTGAGAGCAGACGGTTGCCGGTCAGCTCGTTCAGTTGGGACCATGCCTCGTCTGACGGCCATGCGGCATCCCCTGGGTAGACCTTGCAACGGGTGTCGTTCTTGGGGACGGTGGTGTTGGAGCCTTTGAGGAAGAGATTCTTGACAGACGAAGTGATGCCATTGAGATCAGCCTCCACGAGAACGTTGAGGTCCCGGCTGCTCAGCAACGGCGAAGCGTTTGCTGTCGCAGCCAAGAGAGCCGTGAACCAGATCGTAGATGGAGTCATGATAGTGTCTCGTCTTGGTGAGATCAGCGGTCTCTGGCAATTGTTCGTTAGCCCGATAGTCGATCAATGGGTAGCTGAACTCTGATCTCTTACCAGGTACACCAAGGCGACGGCTCCGGATGTCTCTGCAAGTGCCCGCTACCCGCACCGTTGATAGTGACGACGAGAATGACCGGTCATCGTTCTGTCCGATCACTTAAGGGGCACTGAATGGCAAATTGCTGCGCGAGTGGCCCACCCTCGGCATGTCGTAAGCTAATTCGAGGGCCTGCATGTCGCTCTACGTGACAGATGATCTTTGCAGAAAGCGAGTAAGCTCGAATTGGAGGGCCCGTGAAGGTGCACAGCCAAGAGAAGTCAGGACACGGCAGATATTCCCCGCGGTCGGCCTGGTCACGGAACAGGTTAGGAGCGATGGTTCATTGACTCGTGCGTCGAGGATCATCGTTGTTTTGGACCAGTGAAGTGTGCAGGAACCAATCCTCCGAAAGTGACAGGGCACGTTCAACAGGGCGAGCGTTAGGAATCATGCGAGGATGCAAACGTCAAACGGGCGAACACAGTACTTTTTGTCGCGATAATGCAGCATTCATGCTGTGAATATTGGGAGTAGGGCGCGTCGATGTCTACACGGAAATGATGAGCAGTGATAGACATTTATGGTGGGAGGAAGGAAGCTTTCGTGTCTGCACGCCTTCCAAGGTTTGCTGGTGATCGCCGAACTTCAGCCCCCGCGGCCCGTACCTCGACCCAACAAACCTTCAGCTCCCACCTGCCTCAAAGCCACGAGCCTTGGGCATCATCAACCAGGTTCATGAGAAATTTCAGCTGCGCGATCAGATGGTGACAAGAGTTTGTTTACGCTCTGACCTGTTTTCGACGCGGCTCGGCCTTACCCAAGTGACCCTGAGTCGACGTTGCCGTCTTCTGACAGGTCAGCCAAGGATAGCGGTTGACAGATCAACACTTGCACTGCCTAGACAGCCTTAAACAGCCTCACCAGGCCCAAAGCGTTGCTCGCATCCCTGAAGGGCATGTATCGAGAGGGTGGGACTCCCGCAAATGGCCGCGTCGCGACCGAAAGGTCGCCGTTTGCCCAGAGACGCGTGGGTAATTCTCCGTCTGTTGCTACCATGGCGTAGCCCATCGTGAGCAGGTACTCTCTTCGCAAGCCCTCACGGTCAATTGAGGCGTAAGTACGGAGTGACAGAGGTAAGAGCGTACAATTTCGAACGAAGAGCGACTATCATTAACATTTGACCTAGCTCAAGCAGTACACATCATTATATGTACAGCCGCCCTTCAGGTGGAAGCAGGTTCCCCGTCAATTCCGCCGTTGGGCAAGCCTAACGACTTGCGCCCACATGTCAATCACTGTCGAGCTCAATTGCGCATCCACTGGCCTTTGAGCACCGGTGTTTATACAGATCGTCACCAGTATGGTGGAGAGCCGCCAAAATGAGGCTCTTGCAATGATATGCGCGTTCCCCATCATCTCCGCGATCTTCGTCATATTGCGAACGTACTCGAGGTACCTTAGTCGCAACTTCGGTTGGGACGACTACCTTATCTTACTGTCGACATTGCTGTTGCTCGGTCAAACCTTGACTATCTACAAATGTATGTTCCCACCAAACGGGGAGTCTTTGAGTGTACTGACTCGCACAGATGTTCTAGTGAGCGGCACTGGGTATCATGTCTATGATCTCCCCAAGCAGTCGATCGCGGAAAAGATCACCGCGTTGAAGTGGAGCTTTGCGGTGCAAATGTTCTACCATCCATTGATGTGTGCTATCAGAGCAAGTATCATAATGTTCCTATTCCGGATGAAAGACTATCGTCGAAGGATACGATACACTTTACACATCGTCTGTAAGTCTCCGACGACTTGCTGTCCAGTCGAACCATAATGCTAACATCAACTTCTTCAGTCTGGTTGAACGTTGGCTACACAGTCGCGGCTTCACTAGGGAATACTCTGCAGTGCAATCCTGTACAATACACATGGCTTCGCCCTGAGATGGACCAGTACGATGCGGTTGGTAACGTCACGGTCAAAGGTGGAACGTGCTTTGACTCTCGTACCTTTGTTCTCGCAAGTTGCGCTCTCAGCATCTTCATGGACCTTATCATCATACCTATTCCAAGCATCATGGTATGGAACCTGCAGATGAGCGTCAAGACTAAGACGTTAGTCGTTCTTGTCATGAGCCTGGGCTGGATGTAAGTCCCCATCACTTCAGTTGTATCCAGATATACTTACACATACTAGTGCTACCGGAGTATCGGTCGGCCGATTCATTGTATACTACTACCGCTTTGCACCGACCAATCTCGACCGAACATGGGACATCGGCGTCGTCATCTCCATCGCCGAACCAGCCGTCCACGTCATCACCGCATGTGCGCCAGCCACAAAGGGACTCTTCCGCATGCTGTTCCCATCATTCGATTCGGATTATTATACCTACAACGAAAGTCACGTCCCTTATGCGCCCACGAATACGAAACAATTTGGTTCACGTACTACCGCATCCAATCAACGGCCATCCACGGGCGGCTTCAACTTTGGATTGTCTTCGAAAAGTGTCGAGGAAGGACACGACATTGTCATAACGGAGAGACCACAGCCGAGCCCAAGGGGAGAGGATGTGTACGGGATGAAGCCTTTGGGGAGTGTCGATTCGAGGGAGAACATCGGCCACGGCGATTACGAGCCCACACGCACCGCTAGAGCTAGTAGAGCCAACACGGATCACAGCAAGGTAGAGGGCGATTTTATGGTGGCGGAGCCGGTACATGTTTTGGAGCATGCCAAATGAGATACTGCATTAGCATTGGCGTTGTGGTTTGGGTGCATCGTTTGTCTCTTAGCGATGAGTTTGTTGTTGTTGTTGCGATCGCTATATACCATTTGTCATTTCAGTCAACTTAAGTAATACAGAGATAGTCTGAATCCAAGCATGTATTAAGCACGAGACTTCATATTATGGTCAGTGTCGTTGACTCGAGGTCCTTTATCGTAGTCCTCGTACAGTTAGACCGTCCCAGCCGGTGCCATGTCAGTTTTACGCGGGCGTATCACTGTCAGCCCTATCCTCTCGTGTTCTCTTGAGCCAATATCATTCTCCTATGGATAAGCCAGATGTGAAATGTCGCCGTTCCCGATATTAGCAGCGCCGTGACATCAGTCCCATCTTGTACTTGAGCTTAACCCTCCGGTTCCAGAGCAAAATCCCACCACACCTCGCAATTGTAGACAAGATACTGGCCACATTTTAAAGGATCAAGATGAAGTGTTGAGGTCAATGCCATGAGCGACGTATCTTTCGGGCCATGGACGACTCTGCCGCGCATGCATCTCCCTCGTATGGTCAGCTTCCCTACTATCAGTCGTCCTGTTGGGTCGTCTCCTTGAGAGCGAACGTCAATACTGACGACGTGGCATAGAGTGGACTCATAGTCTTCACCCGACGGTCGCCAATTGATCTCCCCAAGGATTCCTGCCCGTGACCATGTCGGTGCTCGCTACTAGAATGACCTTCGAAACTGGGAGCTGTCTCTTGAGCGAGCCCATGGTAATGTCTGTACTAAGACGTTGCCCTAATTTCCGGCTAGATAGGCTCCCATCTTGGACAGCAACGCCTTAGCCAATCCCTGCAGAGCTTGAAGAATGTCGGCCTCATAAGTCAAGTTCTTGCAAGTGTGTTCGGTGACAAGTATTTCCCAGCACCTCTGGATATCATCAAGACTGTAACTGTTCGTGAGCTGATAGTATGTGTACAATTTCAAGCGGCTATTGTATAGAATGTCTGACCATATGCCAGAGCATTCACATGCAAAGCCTTGATGACACTCCCACCAGATCTCCTCTTTCGTGAATACCGCATAACGTTCCGACAATAGGCGCTCTTGAAACGCCCAGCCTCGTGTTTTCTGATGCATCGGATCTCCCTGATGCGCGAAAGCGACACTAGAATGCAAGGTATAGGGTTTCCCAGCGATATTTTGTACTGCAACCCTTCAGAGACATGACTAGAGTGAGCAGTAGCGAAACTGCCTCCGGAAGCGTCTTTTGAGGTCATTGCTGCTAAAGTGATGCGTACGCCTTGAGAGATATTTGCCATCTTGGTTCCTTCATGACGCCAATCAGACAGTGAGTCCTGCACTACGCATAGACTGTCGATCCAAAGGTATCGCAGACCGAGTCTATGCGTGAAAGAAATAGCATCCTGGAATGTTTTCGGTATTTTGTCCCGGTCAATGCCCGAGGTATATTGCTCTAGTGAGGCGTGAGTCGTCACCAATACTGATCGATGCTCCCAACAATGGCTCAGACATGCGTATTGTTCCGGCTCACCGCGTGTGACGTATAGGTTGACTTTTTCTGGACCTTCAATCTTAACAACTCTGGTGGGTAGAGATGCAGATGAGAAACGACAGTTTTGGTGCTCCTGAAGGCACTCATCAAGCCAGTGACGCACGCGTGAGACGGCGGCATCTGATCCAGTGTCGTCAGAGATAATCGATACTGGTTCTGACCAACGCCATGCACTTGCGGGATCTCCAGCCTATCAGCATAGCGGACAGCAGCACCGGAGCTTATCGATCACATACCTGATGTCGATAGATAATGAATAGTTGCAGCATGGTAGGGCACGCTTAATAGTTCTCTGGCTGTGGGATCCCCCCACCAAAGAGTCGGATCTCGACGCCGGTGCCGATTTCCGAGGCTATACATATACCCAGCTTGTTACTGAGGCGGCCGCGAGACAGTGTAATCAAAAAGTAATCAAAAGATCCCCATTATCACAGTCTACGGCAGTAGCGAAGAGGGCGCTGATGGTGCGGCAGCCTTTACATCCACGCTGTGCTGAATCAAGTGCAAGCTTCGGTCGAACGATGTAAAAGTCAACCCCCGCTTCGTCCTTCGGGTCCAGACACACCAGAAAACCGCGTTTTCGAGAGTGGGGCCCTGGTAAAGTCCATCGAGGTCATGGCAAGATAACGGTTTCTGGTCAGCCCAGTCCAACGATGCGCAGACCCTTGTGCGGTCCATCGTTCACAGCCTTGCCAGTCGCGCTAGGCAAGAGGCATGACCGGGAATCCTCTGCTTGCGCCGCACTAGCATGGAACGCCAGAGTCGTTCCAGTACTCGTATAGCTGTCGCCAGAGATGTGTAGTCTATCTCGTGCTGGACGGCTGGATTTGGAGGCCGCGTCCCCTTCAGTCACAAGGCTGAGATCATCAAAGACGATAGTGTTAGTCCCAGGGACCGTCGAAGCCGCGAGTAGTGGGTTCAACTCCATGATTGTCAATAATTCGTGAAGCTGTTCTCTTAAAGATCAATTGCCGACTTTCTGGATTGACAATGTCCTGGCGAGGCTGGGTCAAGCGCGCAGCCTATAAACACAGGACTTGTAGGAAGGTGCTGTGAAGCAAGCACATACGTGTCAGATACCGTGACTATGCACAAGCAAGCCACCGAGTGCACATCGGTCAGTCAATGCTTGGCCAAGAAGTTCGAAGCCAATTGAGTGTTCACTTTCCCTTTAACTGTCGACCCCTCAGAGACCGAAGTCCTCGCTATACTGTTATCCTCTCCTCTGAAACTTCCTGCCATCGCTTCACACCCTAGATGAGTGATCCATACCAGCAAGGACCGATCAATAGAGACCGTACAACATCGTGGTAAAGAGGCGCTGCTGCGTTGTCAAATGATCAAGAACAGCCAGCCAGCAAATGCGGGAGCTACCTGCGCTCTCTGCTCCTGCTCCTTGACCGAGGACTGTCGTACGAGTCATAGCTTGGGCTTCTCCTTCCACCGCCGCCCCTTCCTCCTCTTCTAGGCGGTGAATCTCGTCTACCATAGCCACCTCCGCCGCCCCTTCTGCGTGGTGGTGTTCGTGATGGCGATTGGCTGTATGATGATCGTGACATGCTCCTGCGCGGACTCCTGCTCCTAGATCTCGAGTATGAGCGCGGTCTGTACCCGAAGTCTCCGCCTCCGCGTCCACCCCTCCCTCGTCCTCTGCCCCGCCCTCGCCATCCTCCACGAGGTGAAGGCGATCGCCCTCGGCCTCTTCCACCCCCATAGCCGCCCATTGGTGGTGGTCTGTATGCGCCTGGTGGTCCTCCGCCTCCATGTCCATTGTGGTCGTCTTGAAAGCGTGGTGGTGGGCCGCCCCTTCTTGGAGGTGGTGTCTGCGAGAATCGGCGTCGAGGAAGAACGATCGAGACCTGGATCTTTGCGCCGTCCAGCTGTGCTTCATGCATCTTCGCAATTGCGCGCTCGGCGTCTTCAATTTCTTCGTACATGATGTAGGCGGTGCCGCGGTTTACGTTGACTTGCCAATTAGTACAGCCTTGCAGAGGAGTCCTGGTTCCACTCACAGACTGGATTCATGGGCATCCTTAGGTCCTTGATTGTCCCGTACTTCCCAAAGATCTCGCGAATGTGGTCCTCCTTGACGTTCTTTGTCAATGCTTCCACTACGATCTGCGCAAAAGATCAGTCATTCCGCACGAGGCTGTCGAGCGCGTGCTGCTCTCTTACCTTTGCGCTTCTTGGCGTTGGCGATCCATCTCTTGGTGTTGGGCTATGGGTATAGCTTCTACCTCTTCCGTTCGGTGATCTTATTCGCGACCGTGATCTGGACCTGGATCCGTCGTCTGGTGTATGACTTCTGCGCCCATTGCGCCGAGACGTGAGAGATCTTGTGCGCGAACGAGAGCGTGACAAAGGACGAGGGGACCTCGAACCACGAGGTGACCGCGACCGCGCTGAAAGAGAGCGTCTAGGAGATCGAGTGCGCGAACGGTCGCGTGGGCTCGGAGAACGCGTGCGTGACCGAGAGCGGTCCATTGGAGACGGTGAGCGCGACGGCATGCTCGCTAATTTGGCGTCTGATGAAATTAATATCTGCAGAGTATTCCAGAAGGTTTGCTCGCTGATTTGCCAGGATCTGGGTCCGAAGACTGTGAAAGTTGATGTATTCCTCTAGAGCTTGAAGCTTGCTGCATGAGCGTTCGGAGAGCTCCAAGCTAGTGTGCGCACGAGCCATCTGTCCATCCAAACCACCGATCACAGAGAGAACATGTCACAGACAGACTACATAACGTACAACAAGCCTCTTCCGCTGATCCTCTCCTCGATCTCCGTCCAATCTATCACAGTATCTGGGAAATGATTCTCCGGCTCCCAAGGCCACTGCCTCTGGGAAAGATCAACGTTAGCTCTCGCAGCCGCCTCACTTTCCATGATATCGCCTTCCCAATTGTGGTCAATATCTCTCGCTGCATCCAGATTAGCCTTGTAGTTCGCAAAGTCATGGAAGATCGATAGCGGACCGCGCTCCGTCTGCCTCTTTTCCGCCGTCTTCCTAGGATCATTAGCCCTCGCAAGCGCCCTCTCACGACTCTTCTCTACAGCCCACGCCGGCGTACTGCGCGCTTGTTCTTGATTGACAAGCTCCACTAGCCCATAGCCATTCGCCATTTCCCAAAACTCGTAGGCGCAGCCGCCGGAGAAGACTTGGCTCATTGCTGGCGAGTAGAGAGCTGCTGTCTCTTCGAACTTCCGAGGCTTCTGTATGTTCACGCCGTACTCGGACATGAATATTGGTAGCGCGGCGCTCTGTAGACGAGCGACTAGCTGTGAGTAGCCGGAGATCAGGTAGTTTGATGGCCCGGCCCACATGTAGCAGTTGCACTGGGAATATTTAGCGGCGAAAGTCGTGGGCGTGGAGTGTGACTGACCGTCCAAAAATCGATTGAGCTTGCTGGATCGCCCTGAGACAGGAAGTCAAGCGCTGTCGTGTCTAGGAGGTCGACCGTAGCAGCAGTGTAGCCGATGGGAAGGATTCTTTGGCCAGTGGATTCGTGGTGGATCTTCATGTATCTCTTGAGGTCCCTCACTACCGCTTTGATGACCGGCGCACAGCGCTGGTTACGTGGGCCATTGATCACGCCATTACCTGCAAGCAGGCCCAGGGTGTTAGGATATTGTGCCATGACATCTACGGTCTGAAAGTACTCTTGGATGAAAGGTTCGTTGTAAGATTTGTACGGCTCTGCTCGGTTGATGCTGCTGAAGATCGAAGACACCGACGTGAAGACGTAGATACCGGCTTCCTCAAGCAGTTTCATGGCTTGACCATGTCGTTTGGTGGCATCAACCATGTCTTTGCCTATCAGCTTCGTGTCATTGTAGGGAGACGTGTATCTACATACAAACGAAGAGAGTGTTCAAGCCCAGCTCTTTGAAGAGTTCGACGTCATGCTTCAGCTGCGGTAAGCGTGCGTCTGAGATTGGGTCCTGTATATCTGGATTCTGGTAGGCGACTCCTCGGACGAAGAACCATACTCTTGTCAGTATGAAGTACCTTTTGTGTGCAATGACGACTCACTCGTTCATCCCCTCTCCAGAGGTAACGGCCCCGGATTTTGATTGGAACAGAAGCCGGAGGATTAGCCATATTGATCTCAAAGACAAGAGCACGAATTGACAACCAGGAGATGATAAAAGAGTCCAAGGACTGATTTCATCAGGTGTTGTTGCCTTGTCACTTAAAGCTAAAGTCTTGGGCGTCCAAGTGGCGACATGATTTAGTGGAGTAAAGAGCTTAGTCGAACTCGAGCTGCTCGGCTCAAGTGCAATTTGGTATACCGATATCAATATTTCAACTGGAAATGCCACTTCTACACTGGATCAGCTCCAGATAACTCTTCAGTGGTAAGCTTGTAACGCCTCTGCCGCGGTGAGCTCCAGAACATGATCGTTATTCTCCGAAGTCGACCTAGGATGACGATACAATGCATCGGTGTCAGATGAGCATGCTGAAAGCACCGCAGCGTTCAGGCCGCCCCAGTTGACCGGACTTGTGTAACAGGCCTTCGAGCCAGGATCAGCGCGGCAGATACGCATCGAAAGCTCGTGCGTGACAGATTTGGAAGCTGCGAACTGCCCCAAGGCTGAGGCAGAGGGACCGCGATTCGCATCATTTGATAGGCAGCTGCATGATGGCGCAATCGCTGTAGGCAACTAAAATCGCATTGTGTTGAGACAGTTCACTCCTGCTCATCGCCGTTGCAGAGGACCCCGCCACGAAATTGTAGGAGCCCCACCACGCCAACGGGCCCTCCCACCTGCACCGCGCGACAGCACAACACTGGCCCTTCTACACCGCCTTACTTGTCTCTTCAACTTGCGATTTCTCTCCCCTGTAACAGTCCTCTTTCCGCACTTCCACACAACTCACCCGCACACTACTCAACATGTCCTGGCAAGGTAAGCTCCGGTGACGCATGAAGGCCGTTATTGAAGCTGACCACGATACCAGCATACGTCGACCAGAGGTACTAGCTCCCCGCACCGTATACAGCGCATCTCTAATCGACCCGCAGCCTCGTTGGCACTGGCAACATTGACAAGGCCGTCATCTGCGATGCCACCGGCCAGACAACCTGGGCCTCATCCCCCGGTTTCTCCGTACGTCTACAACAACAACCGCGCTAGCTGTGGCAACAAGAGCGCGGAGACACAAATCAGAGGCTGACAGCAGCAGCTCACCGCTGCCGAGATGGGCGCTATCGCCGCCTCTTTCAACGACAAGAGCGAGCCCAAGTCCGTGATCGCCAACGGCGTCAAGATCAACGGCGAGAAGTACATGACCATCGAGGCATCAGACGACTCCCTCAAGGCAAAGAAGGTGCGCACCCGTCCACACAATACACACATCCTCCCAAACGCCACTCGCCTCTCACCGAATGCATGAGGTCAAGCGCAGCTGCTAACTTCCGGTGATACAGGGCAAGGAGGGCATCGTAGCCTACAAGACAACCCAGGCGCTCCTGATCGCACACCACAACGCCGAGGTCCAGACAACCAACGCCTTCAACAGCGTCGCCGAGCTCGGCGAGTACCTCAAGAAGGTCGGCTACTAAGCGCGCGGATTTGTTCGAGACTTGTTCATACTTTAGGAATATTTGCATAAGCGCGGCGGATGGACGACATGAAAAGTTCAGCGCGGGGTGACAGCTGGTTGGAGAATAGAGACGAGGTGAGGCGTAGCACCTAGGAAGCAACAATGAGACAGATCTACACCTACAAATGTGCGCAATACACGTCAGCTCGAGGCATGTGAGGTAGATCAAGGCAGGAACGGTGGACGCTTAGGCCCGGCTTCTCCCGCAGAAAGATTGGCCTGCAGCAAATGACAACGCATGGCGAAGCTCCTTCCACTCGATCAAGATCAACAAGAATCATGGCAGCAGACGTTGAGTATTCGAGAGCGCCGTGCAGTGCATAATACATACTCCGACGGTGTTATGCAAGGCAGGGACCCAAGACAGCAGTAGTGCAGGCACTACTGACCTTCTCGCAGACACTCAAACATAAACACTGTTTCAGCAGCGTAAGCAGCGCATGGGAAGTCATGTCGAATGTTCTTGATCGATACGGAGAACGAGACGCACATGTACGATCTAGACTACTGTTTCGACGGAAGCGTGAACATGCATCTTCTCTACTCATGTTCTTATGTCGCTTTTAGCACGCTCGTGACGCGAGAGCAAGCAGATACTGCTCAGTTCTGTCCATACTGAGGAAGAGCCGCAGGGCGGACACATGGATATTGACTTTGAGACTTTCGACAGAGTATGGCGTACCGCACTGGTTTGGTACCCAGAGAAGACCGGCACATGGCAGCACCCCAACCTATTTTCCAGACAGACGAACTTACTTGCCGTCTTTCCCACTTTTTGGCGCCAGAGAAAACAGACATGCTTTGCTACCTTTGTGATTTGGAATAACCAGACTGAGGTCATGATCATGGATGGAGATGCTCCTGGTGCGAGCGATGAGATTTTAGAGCAAGGACCTCGTCAACGGGGAACGCACGTAGGGTCACCGACACAAAGAGCATGGTGGAGGCCTTCGCAGCTTAATGAACACGAAGACTCTCGTTTCTATGGACGGTGCAACAGTGAGTTTTGCTTCCGCTGATTTGCTGCTTCCAGTGGATACACAGAGCCGCTCCGCTGTCACTCCTTGGAGTACAAAGCAGCGCAGACATTCGTCTGTGGTCTCACATTTTCGTTTTCACCGGGAACAGTGCGTGACTGCATCGTTGTCGTTTGTATTTGGGCTTTCGGAAAGACGCAGCATGGTGTTGTCGACCTTGACTTTGGAGCTTTAGGCAAAGGCAGAGCAAAAATGTTTGCTCCGACTGAAGAGCTGATGCAAAGAAGAGTGGTGCATATATGCGGACCCATCTGCCTTTGCAAAGAAAGACATGTCAAGGCTTGCCAAGATTTGAGCAGGAGGAAGCGGACATATCCAGTCCAGTAGCATCTTTGGAAGAAAGCAGAGGAGGATTTGATTAGGTGTCAGGATAGTGCTCGCGCGAAGTGACTTTGTGTGCGTCAGATCTTACCAAACAACTAGGAGACAGGGAAGGAGACGCTGTGAGTTTTCACGTCTCAGTGCCTTGAGATCGGTCGCATCTGAAGGAGCAGTTTGACTACGCAATTGGAGCTACGCAACACCAAAACTCAAGCAAACATGTACTCTATTAGTGCGATTTTTGAAAAATGACGCAGCGTAGACCCATCTCTAGAATTTTCGGTACTTGTGGGCCAACGCGGAGCAACATAGACGACTCTTACGACTTGGAGGCAGGGGATAGCAACGCAAGTAGCATACGCAATGGAATTTAAGAGTGATGTTCATGTCTCCTAGAGCCTGAGCTTTGCGCAGAAGAGAGGATCAGGACGCGCATTGATGGTCGTGCGTTTCGAAATAGAGCAGAGAAGGGCGCTGATGACAGAGGAGTATGCTACAAGCCAAAAGTGGCTTTGTATGTATTCCAGTCAATACAGACTCGAGGGCAGACACATGGTTTCTTTCTGTGCGAGATTGCCGAGACAATCTCCTGTGAGCACTTGATTGTGTCGGACGTCATAGCTCTGATGCCAAACAATGAACTTTCGCAAGCAGGCGCCGACGACACGGCTCAGTCCACAGGTCTCTTTGAACAACAAGACAGCATCACACATTTCCAATGTTGCCATCCTGTTGTTAACTTTGGTTGGTTGGATTCCGGTGAAGGACATGGGTGCAACAAAAGAGCGGCACATGCAGGCACACTGACACTCCTTTGGCGAACAAAATAGGTTGAAGGGGAAGTCGTTGTGTTTCGAGCAGAAGAGAAGACAGGAACGGCACCAAGTCCGTCTAGTCGTTTTGGCGTGGACTGAGAAGTGTGTTGGTGAGAAGACATGATCTCGAAGGAAAGGTACATGTGCTTTACACTGCAAATAACGCACCAAGAGAAGAGAAAGCAAACACATCTCGCTCCTTTGTCACTATTTCGGCCTGACCCAGTGCAGACGTCCTCCCCAGAGCACCATACTTCGACATCCATGCTGCTCAAATAACGTGTAGTGGGTCCCATTGGCACAGCGCGGCGACATGTCTTCACCTTTCGAAGGTCCTGAAGGGAAAAGCACCGCAGACATTCGACATAGTCGTGATCGATTTGGAGTGGCGCCATGCAAAGATAGGGTCTTAGTATGTCCCCAGGAAAGCAATATATGTTGGTGTACTCGAGAAATTTTCAGAACAAAACATGAGTTTGTATGCTCGATACCTCTGGCGGAGAAAAGAGGACGCAAGACATCCATGCAACGCGGAATCTTTTTGGAGAGTTGGAAGTCAGGGTCACAAGCAGAAAGTGGAATCCTGTAGACGGGATTCTACTTTGTAGGCAATTGCGACCGTCTAAAAGTCATCAAGCAACTGAATCGAGAGCATGTGTCGGCAAGAGTATGATTTTACATATGCGGGATCTCGACCGTATTAAATGGACATCATTTATAATGTTGTCGGATTTGGTGGTGATGCAGTGGCACATGAGGTCGGATTAAGATCCACAGAGAATAATACAGCTTTGCACTTGTCTTACATCAGAGCATAGAGGAGGCCAAGTATGCATTCTGGCTGTCCGAAGCTTGGAGAACGGCAGCCATAGCTGAGTAGATTCCTGATGGCCAGACAGTTTTCATGTCCACGCGGAGAAGCGCCATGCGTCTCGCGCCAGCTGAAGCCGAGGAGTCTCTTGATACCCAGGTCATGTATGATGCAAGCGAAGAAGTGCCATGTGGTCGAGAAGACAATACTCCGCATTGCCAAAGCGTGGCGGATCTATAAGGCAGCGATCTAAGCAAGACAATCACGGGACCTGGACCTCGGACTTACTCCACTGGTAACGCAACAACTGAACTTAATCGTACCTACAAGAGGCCTATTCTTATGCGAGAACTGTATAGGGCTATCAGAAACCGATGGTAGTTCATTTAATTTGCGCCTCTGGGAATGATTAAAACAAGAGTTGCTGTGATTAGACTGGTTAGCCGTTGCTTATTGCTTGTTGTTTGTTGCTTGTTGCAGTGATTTCCTGTAGCAATGTGCCGATGAGTTGTAAGTAATTGTGTGGAGTACTGATGCAACTGCGTGTGGCTGCAGATCTGGCTCTTGTGAGGCTGGCTGAGGCTGGCTGAGGCTGGCGGACCGACCGAGTATTCTCAAGTAGACTTGTATGAGGGACCGTGTCTCGTAGATCTCATTGGCCTTTTGCGAAGTCTTGCGTGCTGGAAAGCAGCGAAAGAAGTCCTCTCCTGGCAAGATTTGAATATATGGGCCTCAGCAAGGAAGGAGTGCGTTGCGTGAATGCAAAGTCGATCGCGGCTTGTGTGGCACTCGTTGCGACCCCGCGTCACATCTAGCTTGACGCATTTTAAGCAGGGTACTGAGTAAGTATGACAAGTCGCGCGGCTCAATATGTGAGGTGCTAATGATAGTATGCTGAGGCCGCGTTCACCGAAGAGGACTCGGGCAGCCATTTCCAATGTCAATGTGGTAATACGTGCGGTGGCCATCTCCAAAGCAGTACCAAGCCTTGTACGTCGTTGCATGGGATGTGTATGGTCGGTAGCCTAGAATGCGGACTGCTTCTACATTAAAGCTAAGCATTTAACCGAGCTCAGGATGGCAACCAGGGGCGGTGTCTAGCGTAACACGCTTTTCAAGGCAAGGCGAAAGACCCGTCCACATGATTACTTGCGATTGCGATCAAAGCGAGAGGTACAATTCGTGTACTCAAAGTGTCAAATTCATGTTGCTTACTCGCTCACAAACGCCGGGCTAGAAATGCTCAACTAGGAAACCTAGGTTAAATCCGGCTATTCCATCTCTCCGCTCAGCATCAGCCCCGTCATTACCCTACAATGATCTACAACTCCTTCTTCCTCTCGGGGCTAGCCTCTATCACAGCCCTATCAATGAGGGTCTTGCCCACACTAGCCGACTCCTTCCATCCGCGCTGACGACTCCAGAATCTAGTCTCAGGCGTGGTCTCCCTAAGACTAGACTGCCTGGCATCCTCCTCGAGGCTTTTCCTTGTGATTTCCTCTCCGCCAGCGGTAAGCGTGGGGAACTTCTGCAATTGGCTCAGGTTCTCCTCAAAGAACTGCTTGCGGATCATGAAGCGCTCGCGACGCTCCTTCTGCTGGCCTGGAGAGTCCATCTTCGAGACCGCAATGCGAACGGCGGTGCGGACGAGGATGAAAATGTGTTCGGAGAAGAAGACTGTGAGGAGGAGGGCCCAAAGCTGAATGTTCGACGGATTGCCATCTGGGCCTTTGCCGTCGCCGTAGAACATGTAGACGAGAGCTGAGGTGGTCAGACTGCCCAGCCAGGTCAGGAAGCTGAGGCTGTCGAGCCAAGGGCCAATGGTGTCAGCGCGCCAGGGGATGGGGCGTTGCATCTCGACACAAATCTTCATAGCATCTGCACGGAGCTCGATCCAGTCATTGACCAAGAAGGACACGGCTGTCAAAGGCCAGACAACGGAGAACAGAGACAGGTAACCAAATTGCACAACCATTTCGCGAAGGTCGGCGGTAACATCGTAGACATCGAGTTCGGCCTCCTTGCGGACGCGCTCCAGAAATGCAGCATCTTCAGGAGGGTCGTTGGCGGCAGCCGAGGGTGCAGCGCCGCCGTTCTTCGCAGCGCGCTCGGACTGCATCTCCTTGTACTTGGCAAAGCCGCGGCGCTTCAGGTAGGGGACGATGAGCTCCATACCAAGATTGACAACTTGGGCGGTGACAGTAAAGTAAATAACCTGCTTGCGAAGACGGTCCGGGTTGATTGACCAGCTCGAAGTGCCAGTAGTGGAGCTGAGGTGCAGCTGCTTCTCGTCTTCAGCGAAAGGTCGGACGGCCACGTTGAAGATGTCCAGGTACGGCACGATGACGGTGCCGAAGGGTACGTAGACAAAGGCGGTGAGGAAGATACCTAGGTAGGACATGATGAAGTTCAGAACGAAGATCTTCTGGGTCAAGGCATACTCAAACGCGCTTGCTGTCTCGTAGTTCTCGAACTCGGTGAGGCGTGTAGCGAATTGAGTGAGAATGGTGTTAAGGATGGGATTGACTGTGGTGAGAATGCCAGTGGGAATGAAGACCAGGACGCTCTTGAGCGGCCCGTTGTAGACCTCGGAGATGAAGACCTCAATGCCAAAGCAGGTTGCAATGACGGTTCCAAGCATAAGGGTGGCCGCAATGGCGAAGGGGATCTGCAGCAGCTGTCTTTGGAAACGCTTCTGCGCAGGGAAGAACCCAACCTGCTCGCCAGTGACAGGGTCTGTGATGGTCTTCTCGTGTGCAAAGTCTCTCCTCTTGACGTCGATCTTGGAGACTCCCTTAACGCCCCAGCGGACGCTAAGATCACCCTCTTGCTGTTTCCAGTACTCGGTGAAGACGACACACCAAAGTGCGCTGAAGATGCCGTAGATGGGGGAGAAGTGACCTAAGAACAGCCATGCGAAGGCGCCGAAGCCTGCTGCGGGGATCAGGAAGGTGAAGTAGGACTGCGTGAAGGCAAAGTAGAAAGCGATCTGCAGTTGTTAGTTTGTGTAGGTATAAAAGCTGTGTGGTGTGCATACCTTTTCGCCCAGGCGGTTCCTGATATCGTCGAGATCTTCTGTCTTAAGGAAGTACGACTGCGTCCACTTCTTGATCCAGTCCTTGTTGTAAGCGTGGTCGTGCAGAGCGAAGATAGACTCGACATTCTCCCATTCTCCTTCCTTGGGTGTAATGCCGGCTCCACCTTCAGATGTAGGGTTGGTGATCAGCTGGTAGATGATTCGTAGGCGTTCAGCTTCGTATAGGGGCTCAGCTTCGAGCGCAGCACGTGTCTCTTTGTCGGGGGCAGCAGAGCGGACGCCATGCATCCAATCTCGCACTCTATGCACCTGTCAGTCTCCCTCGTAGATAGGATAACTATTCTGAATCTTACCTTGACCTGTAGACTTCACCAAACAGGTGCTCGTCAGAAGCTACCCTGACGAAGAGCAGCAGTGAGTGGTTGTCTCCATTGCGAGCCTCTGTTTGCAGACCCACATTAGCCAGAGCATGGCACAGCTTCTCGAATTGAGCGGCGGCTTTGGCCTTGTCTGCACGATGGTCAGCTTCAGCTACTTCCTAGTGGCTTCACATGCCGCATACCCGTTTTCGCGAAGCGGTAGCTAATCACGTAGTCAACGTCCAGGTTCGACTGAAGCGCCTTTGATTTCGACATGGCTGAAGGTTCGCTCGAGTCGAGCAAAAGAAATTTGAGGTCGTAAATCTTCCACGCAATGTCTGTAAAATAGGGAATCTTGCGGCTCTCGAGTTGAGGTGCAAGCCCCTCCAAAGTAGTCGACATTCCAAGTTGGTGTTCCTTCCTGGCTTGGAATTCAGGGACCACGAACGTCATCGAGGCGTCGATCTGCAGCAATCCCGCTTTGACACCTCGACATCGCAACCGCGGGGACTGCATAAACAGGAATTGCTCGCAACACAAAATGCAGCCAGCTTGATTGCAGCACAAGATATTCGGCCCCATCTTCAGCCCCATATTCAGCTCCATATTCACTTTGGAGTTGCAAAACGTGACACGGCGAGAGCCAAGCGCTTAAGGAATGGAAGCTGAGCAGTAGGCATCTTGATCTGTGTCTCCTTCGCGGTCGAGACGACGTTTGCAGGACACAGATGTACTGTTTTTGCTCGTCTTCACTGCCTCGCGAGGTCCGAGGTCCATGGAGTATTTGTTCTTTCCTTGCTGCATAGATACAGCATCTCCTTTTCGCTCACATCACGCGCGTGAGGAACGGATAAGAGCAGTGAGAGGGTGAGCTCGAGCGAGTGTCCATCGAGGTTACGAGAGTGACAAGATTCCATGTTCTAATGTCCTTCATTGTTGCCCAGGTGGACTGTCGAGACAAATGTATTGTCACATGTTGGGGCGAGTCATGCGCTTACTCCGCAAAGCTCCAAGCTGACCGTGCGCGTTCGCAGCTTCCGTAGTTACGAAATCCAGGAAGAACAAAGATGCCGCCCAACCCAAATGTCACTCCTTAAGCATGCGAAGCAGTACCTAGCCAACCAATCCAAGTACGCGCACCTCAATGCATTCGTATCGCTAGCCGAGCCGACGACATTGGTCTCTCAACCCAATGTGAAGATTGAACGTCACAATGTCCAGGATAGAGTGATCGCGGTCAAGGACAACATCTGCACCGCAGACCTTCGAACTACGGCCTCGTCGGGGTTATTGAAGGAATATACAAGCCCATACAATGCGACCGTGGTGGAGCTCCTACTGGATGAGGGCGCAATGGTCTGCGGCAAAACAAATATGGACGAGTTTGGGATGGGCTCGCACTCCACGCATTCCCATGCGGGAGCAGTGAGGATGCAGAGACATGCAGCCGAAGAAGACATGAGCGCAGGTGGTAGCTCAGGTGGAAGCGCGCTCGCTGTTGCAACTGCGCAGTGCTGGGCAGCTCTGGGAACAGACACCGGCGGCTCTGTCAGACTACCAGCAGCGTACTCAGGCGTCGTTGGCTTCAAGCCAAGCTATGGTCTTCTGTCGAGATGGGGTGTCATCGCGTATGCGAACTCGCTCGACACGGTTGGCATCCTAGGCAAAAATGTATCAGACGTTCGCGCCGTCTTTGGTAGGTGTTCGATGACCCGTCCGCTGTCGAGCACGTCTGACTTCACTTGCAGATAAGCTCAATAAGTACGATACCCAAGATCCCACCTCACTCCCACCTTCGACTCGTACTCGTCTAAACGGGAAGAAAAAGACCTCCCTCCGAATTGGTGTCCCGCTAGACTACAACATCAGCACATTACAGCCAGCCGTGCGACAGACATGGATACGTACACTGAAAGAATTGCACGAGCAAGGGCACAGTCTGCACCCAGTGCGTCTACCAGCAACACAGCATGCTTTGTCAGCATACTATATTCTGGCTCCTGCGGAAGCCTCCAGCAACCTTGCGAAGTACGACGGTGTTCGATATGGTAGCAGAGCAGAAGGCATCGATGGTACACCGGAAAGCGTCTTGTTTGCGAAGACGAGAGGGCAAGGATTTGGACCTGAGGTGCAACGACGAATCCTGCTGGGAGCATTCACGCTCAGTGCCCAGGCTATGGACAACTACTTCATTCAAGCTCAGAAGATTCGACGTCTTGTCCAGCAAGACTTCAACAGAGTGTTCACAACACCGAATCCTCTCCTTGACGACGTGCCTGCGACAAATACAGACGAAACTACAGTAGACGTGATCGTCTGTCCTACTGCTCCTACGCTTGCGCCATCCCTCGCGAGCGTCAAGGACCAAGACCCTATTTCTGCCTACATGAACGATGTTTTCACCGTGCCGGCCAGTCTTGCTGGTCTGCCATCGATCAGCGTTCCTGTCCGGATAACGTGCGACGATGACGCCGCTGAGCAGCCTTTCGAGGAGACTGCTGGCATCCAAATCATCGGCCAGTACGGAGATGATGACTGTGTCCTTGCAGCCGCAGACATAGTCTCCAAAATCGCACCAACGAGTCAAGCACAAAGAGACACACCGGATGTGACTTCGTGGGGCGCCAGAATCTCGCAATGAATTGCCACGACTGCTTCATTTGCCAGCAACACTGTCAATTACTCAAGCATGAGGAATGACAACGTCTGTGGTGAAGGATTGTATAAGAATTGTACCACAAGTCATACATCAGAATCAACTTCGTCAACATCAGCCACGAAGCACTCCCGTCCCATACACCGCCTCTCTCCTGCCGCCTATTCATGGACAGGCTCAATACGCCTGCAACTAACAGCTTAGCAGCAGCCATGAGGCTATATCTTGCGTTTATCGCGATCGACGGCTATGGAAGTCGAATGTCTACCAATACACCCGAGCCATCAACGGCCTCCTCCGAAGTCACCTGCCAGTTGATCGGCCCGGTTGCATGTTACTACCACAGGTATCTTTGGGGGCGTACGCGGCCGTCGTTTCCAGGCGGTAGCTAATCATGGTAGAGACGGCCTATCATCTTAGGTAATGAGTACATTGCGGAACGTACATACTGCCGCAGCTGCAGACCGCAGCTGAACCACGTGAGAAGCTTACGACGAGGTACCCGCGTTACCCTGTCCTTCGAGACTCTCACCCGCTCCCACGTCTTCCAGTTTATGTACCGCTTAGCGCCTAACCTTATTGGCTCTTCTATACGACCATCTTCAGCGCTGCTCACCGTGACATGGCGTCGAGTTGAAGCAGACGTGGAGCAGACTCACTCGGAGGCACACATAATCGTCCAACACAGCTTTTGACATCAACATGCCAAAGGAAGTCAAAAAGCACATGAGCTCCGGCACAGATAGCCGTGCTCCCAGTGTATGCATGCCCAGCACGCACGAGCGGGGTTACATATGCAGTGCTACACTCGCCTAAGCTTCAACCAGTAGGCGACTACCATCGAGTATCTTGATAACAACCTCGAGTAAGCGGACGCCTAATCCCACGTCCTCTTCTCATGCTATGCCTCACATGGTATTCCATAGCCTTTGGAAGCTACTGTAGCTTTACATACACGTTAGCGGCTCGGTCCAGTACATGCATACGCATCTCCTGATGGTGTAGCGATGGACAATATCTCCCTATCAGACTGTCTTGGCCCGATCAGGTCTGTCATTATAGGTGAAATTCAGCGCTTCGTCGGCGCAGACTGGCCTCTCATGCAGACTTAAGAGCTCAGCATGCAGACCTGACGGATGTGGAAACAAATCCACGGTCCATCTTGACCTCAAATCCACAACCTCCAACCATTATGCGTATCAGCAGATGCACTCCCCGTCTAGCCCTTAGCATCTTCCACATCCTCCGCTCGGCGCCAAACCTGGATCTGCATCTCCAACACAAATGTGGGGTCCAACGCCTCACTCCGTCCTGCGGCTTTTATGCGGATCGAATCGCATCCGCTCGTGGTTCGTGAAGCGCGGCGAGTGTGGAGTCTTGGTCCAGTACCAACGATGCTACGCCGCGTTAGTTGATCGTGATATGTCACCGGTCTGTCGGCGGCCAATCGGCCGCACATATCCCGCTGGTCAGGTGTCGTCAATGTGATAATGAACAGGATCGAACCGCAAAAAGCCGTATCGAGAAACCGCCCAGGTGGACATGCTGGCTCGGAACGTGGGCGAGGCGAGAGAGATGCAGTATATAAACCATCCGCCGTGGGCACCTTGATGGCCATACTCACCGACTCGACTTCACCAAGTACACTTCAACGAATCACCAGCTCTACGCTACTACTTTCAACGACCAATTATCACCATGTCTCCCTGGTACGTCGCACAACCACCCACAGACCAATCTTGAGCCCAAGAGTACCGAGTCGCGGTGTTGGGAGAGAGCTCCCTGCTGAGCGGGGAATACCCTGATGGCCACCGCGCATGACTGCGACTACATTAGGATTAGGATGGATGTCAGCTGACCATAAGACAGCTCCTGCAACACCTGCTCCTGCAAGGGCGATTGCAACTCTTGCAACTGCGGATCCTGCTCTGTAAGTTTTCTGTGTTGCTTTCAGCATAGTCTCGGCACTGCGCAATTGAACTACGGCTGTAGACTCCGCAAGTTCATGGTTAACGGCAACAGCACTAAACATCGAGCATCTTCAACCCTGATCCCCGCCAATGGAAGACCTGCAAGGTACTTCGGACGTCAAGAACAACGCATGGTCCTCCTCGATATAGCGTCTCCGGTGAAACAGGGCAATGATAGCACGAATGAACGTGAATAACAAATGATCAATCATACTTCGTTCTAACCATGTAATGTGCAGTTGTGATTAAAGACCTGATTTGCGTACCTCCAACGGGTATATCCAAACACCTCTTGCTTGTTTCCCCACCACCACTATTATTTTCTCGCCCCCCCCTACTGCTCGCAACAAACTTAGCAAGTGTCCATAGCAGCCCCCCTCAAATATCCAAATGCTGCCTAATATCATCACCAAGCCTCCACTCATCTTCCCGTGCCGTCCGCTCAAGCGGCGTCATAACATCGTCCTCGTCGCGCTCCCGGCCCCCGTCTGTCCCGCCACTACCCACCGTCTCCTTTCCAAGCGACTCCGCGTTACTCTTCGAGCGCTTCTTCTTCTTGAACCAGCTGCGCTTGGTCTGCGTGCTCTGCGCGTCTTCCACTTCTCCAGTCTCACTCATACCGGTCTCGGACGCCGCGTACTCGCTGGGCACGAGCGTCGGGTCGCGGCTGGATGCTGCCGAAGTGTTGGAAGAGAGCTTGGTGAGGTGGTTTGGATCCGGGGTCAAGGGCTGCATTGGGTCTGCGCGGGGCGTGGGCACGGGCGTCGTTTCTGAGCTGGGCGTTGCTTCGACGAGTTCGGCGTCGCGGTACCATTTGCGGCGGCGTGTATAGCGGCCCCAGCCGTCTTGGCCTCTGCGGCCGTCGCGCCACTATTCGGTGTGTCAGTCGAGCAGTAACAAGATAGAGGAGAGTGGAGGTAGGTACCTTATTGTCGTAATATATCCAGCCCATGTCCTCTTTGCTGGCGCCTTTAGGCGCTTTGCTGTCGGAGTCGCCTGTCTCGATCGTCCAGGAACTTCCTTGTACCCAGCGCCAGCGTGAGGCGCCGCCCTCGACTTCGGGGAGCTCGAAGTGTTCTTTGTCGGGCACGGGGTTCATGTGCTCATCAGTCCAGGCCGCTCGTTCATAGGCGAGCATGGAGGATGTCCAACCGATACCTAGCCAGCGTCTTTGGTTCTCGTAGATCGAGAATGTGAAGCGTACACCGGTTGACTCTGGGCGGCGTTTCGCCGCAAGCGAAGCAGCGACCTCCTGTGTGCTCTTCTTTCGGGGTGGGAGGGGAGGCGGTTGTTGGCCCTTGGAGTTGGTAGGGGTATCGCCGAAGTTGAGACCAGTAACAAAGACGCAGATCCGGCGGACAGTACGTGAACGCCAAAGTAAGGTACGGGTCACCCGCGCAGGACGTGAGTGCCAACTCAAAACCACAGTGCCAACGGCCAGAACCACCCGCTTTGTAGTAAGGATGTATAGTGGGGGGAGTGTGAGGGCGACCCAAAGCGGCAGAACAAACAGTATACGAATGAATAGTACGGTGAGTGCTGGCCGCGTTGTCGCTGATGTCGCCGTGCGCTGAGTAGAAAGGAAGTCTGTCAACCTTAGAAAAGGGTCCAGCAATATGTTACAGCGCGAGGTGAACAGCTTCAGGTCTTCCACAATCTCTTCCAGGCTCTTGTGATGTTTGATGTTGCTGTCCGACTCTACTCGCTTGTGTCCCTTCTGACCCTTCTCACCAGTCCACCCCGTCGATGACAGCGGCGAGTACCTGCGCGCATACATGCCCAAAATCAGGCTCGACACGACGATAATTGGGCCAGCATATCTTGTGATGGCATCGCCGTACATGACAACCGCCCAGAAGCTGGCGACCAGTATGAAGCTCTCCCATGGATCCCCGGTGGTCCATGTTAACAGCCCAGCTAGCTTGTTGAGAGGCAGGAGGAACGGATGCGAGTATGCGAGAACACGAGTGACTTGCGGTGGCGTGGCAGCCAGCAGGGGCGACTTTTGGTGCACAAGTATGGCAGAGCGTAGTTTCGTTTGCGGCGTCACTTGCCCTATGTTAGAGGGCGAAAAGGCGGCATAGGTTGGCGGGTTCGGGTCGCCGGAGGGCTGCGGCGACGCATCGTTGGAGGGCTTTGAAGGGCTGGACATATGCTCTAGCCAGGGCGTATCTTCAGTGTATTAGCATGGTGTGCGCCGTGCAGCTTGCAGAGAAGTGGGTTGGCGGTGGAATACCTAGTGCTGCCATGCAGTAATTAGCACATGAACAACGTCATAAGGCAGCTGCGGTCGAGTTGGAAGACGCGTCGAGAATGTCGGTAGCACGTTACGAATTGCTGCAAAGACTATTGGTATATGCTACAGAAGTCGTACAGGCAAAGTCACTGTGTAAAGCTCGCGTGAGGCTTCCGGCATATGATGCGGTCACTGGTAGGCATGGAGGCTAGGGCCTCGGGCATGTGAAAGAAAGACTTGCTCGGTACATGCGGCATCTCAAGCCAACGTGGACGTCAAGTATAACGATCTTGACCATGAAGAGATAGATTGAGGCCCATCGCACATCGCCAGCTGAGCCATATCAACATTCCCGCCCCGCCAGCCGTACAGTCGTGAAGGCGTTGATCCTGTGCTTTGCGATCGGAGTTTGATTGGCTGTGAGATGCTACACGTGACGTGCCTGCGGAAGAGCGCCGAAAGCTCGGAAGGCGACCTGAAATTCTTGGGATCGACTCCAGTGTTCAGCACGTCCATTGAGGCAGGCCAGCCGTATCGTCATCTCGCTCATCTACATTAAGTCGCTGTGCCACTGCTGTTTCTCGCCCTCGCTCTTTTCTCACAATGGTGAGTCTACGTTGCTTAAACATTCAGCCAGTACCCAGCTAACATCTCCAGGCCCACCGCATAATAACGCAAGTCGTCTTCTCTGGCGCACGTATCATCGGACGCGCCGTCTCTGAATCCTACCGCCAGGCCGCCGCCTCGCAGAAGTATGCCGCCGCAAACGCTGGCAGTGGCGGTGGCGCCTTCGCATCTTCCAACATCACGATGGACGAAGCCTGCAAGATCCTGAACGTCGGTCCGGGCAAGATGGGCACAATAGAGGCAGAGCAAGTCACCGAGCGGTTCAAGCGACTTTTCGACCTGAACGACCCGCAGAAGGGCGGTAGTTTCTACCTGCAAAGCAAGATCCTAAGAGCGCGCGAGAGGATTGAACGAGAACTTCAAGGGCACCAGCGCATGGCCGAGAGAGAAGTAGAATTGACAGAAGGCTTCAAGCCTAAGTTCACAAAGGAGGACAAGTGAGCCAGCGTCCTGGAGGGACTTTGCAACAGCAGAAGGATCTCCGTTGCAAAGGCGAGCGCAAACACGGCGGACGCATACACGCGAATCAAGAGGAGCTGAGGAATGCATCAAGATGGCGTTCGGTTGTGGGCATAGCGATTGAACTTTCGGGCATGTCCCCGGGGGAGGTGGCGCCACCATACGGTTTCCTCGACCACGTCGAAAGGAGCATATGTATTGGTATCTCTCTCTACTCCTCCCAGTGGACATTTGTTCCTCTAATCTGTGTCAATATTGTAACAATAGGTGCTATGAGGAGTGTACTATTCTTCAAGCAGGAAGTGCTGTAGCAACTTATATATTTGAACGAATTTCGAACAAACAAGCAGACTCAGGAAGCCAATCGCAGGACAGTGAAACTACAGTTCGCAGAAAGATCCGTTCACAGATCTTTCCATGGCTCCTGCCTGCTAGTAAATCGTACGCTGAAAGTGGAAAGGTGGAGTGAACAGCACAGGGGCGCTTTCCCCGTCTCTTAGCGGGCCCCACCGAGGAAGTATTTCGCGCGCTGCAGGTGTCCTTGCCCGACTTGCACGTCACCACCAAACACAAACACTTCTACAAACGCCCGCAGTTCAGATTTGACGCGTCGCGCAACAATCGCAAACAACCGGAAATAATGGGAGATTCATATCGCCCAGGTGGCGGCGGTGGGAGACCGCTTTCTGAGCGCATGACGTTCACCAGCGGAGGCGGCGACAACTACCGTCCTGGCGGCGGCCAACAGGGTCGTAATAACTCTGAGTTTACTTTCTCGTCGAACCACGACGGACCGCGATTCCCACCTGCCGGTCCAGCCAATGCGGGGCCTCCTGCAAGGCGGCGCGACCAACGCAATGGTGGCCCACGCGACTCGAGACGCGGTGGCCCGAATGGTCGTGGCAGAGGCGGTGGTCGTGGAGGCTACCGCAAGCCTGGTGCCCATGAGCGCGCTCTGTTGACCGTCCAGGATCGCGGCAGTCCCGAGCGTACACTAGGTGTTGCTGATGGGTCCAACAAGTTCATGAACGTCGATGAGATGTCAGAAGATGAAGATGATGACGACGACGAGGAGGAGGCTGGAGAAGACACAGCTGATGTCAAGAATGGCACACACAAGGTTGCACGTACCGCGAATGGACGTGCTGATGGTGACTCTGTGCCGAAGTGGAGCAATCCAGAGGTCTACACTGCTCTCGCCCCACCAGATGAGCTGAGACCGGGCAAGAAGATTGACTTCGTCCAGCTGATCAGGAAAGCGAAGAACGAAGCAGCCGAGAAAGGCGATAGCAATAATGCTGTTGCCGCTAATGATGATTTCATCTCATTCGGAGACGATGATGCCTCTACTAAGGGGACTGAAGTGATCAGTCTCGAGGACGATGAGCCCAGGACGAACAAGCGGCCACAGAACGGAGGTTTGCTGCAAGGTCCGATGAATGACCTTGACTACACCGACTCCATTGTGAACAAGAACAAGCGCTCACACCAAGCCGCCGATCTTTATGAGCAGCCACAGCAAAGCAAGCAAAAGCGCAAGAGGGGCGAGACCGAGAACGTGCGTGGCATAGTACAGGAGTGGATGGCTACTGCGCGATGCGACACAGCGCCATGGCTCGATCCACGAAACAGCTATGCGCATCTAGTCAATGATCCGCTGAAGTGGTAAGAATACGCTCTCGTGCTCGTCTAACCGGGCACATGCTAACCGAAGTAGGTTGCACAACGAAATACTCGATTTCTACGACTTCGTCGCGCCTCAGCCCTACGAACACGATATTCGTCACCGCCTCGTCCAGCGAGTACAGCAAGCACTGGGCACACAAAGATTCCCGCACGACACCGGTCGCATCCTGTGTTTCGGCTCGTTCCCTGCCGGCCTTTATCTGCCCACTGCCGATATGGATCTTGTCTACACCTCCGACAGGTTCTATCAAGGCGGTGCAGCCGCCATGGACTTCACGAACAGGAGTGTGGTCAACTCCACACTAAGGAAGGCCGCCAAGAGACTCGAGAACGTCCGCATTGCCGTCAATGTCTTGTGCATTACCAAGGCTAAGGTGCCAATCATCAAGTTCGTGGATCGTGTGACCAACATCAACGTCGACATTTCTTTCGAGAACCTTAGCGGAGTTCAAGCACAGGCAACATTCCAGCAGTGGAAGCACGACTACCCCGACATGATCTACATGGTCGCTCTGCTGAAGCAGTTCCTTGTCATGCGTGGCATGAACGAAGTCCACACCGGTGGCATTGGAGGCTTCACTATCATCTGTTTGGTCATCAGCTACTTTCAGCACAGCAGAAAGCCAGACAATCTAGGTGACTGCTTCCTGGGCTTCCTTGATTACTACGGCAACAAGTTCGACCTGCGAACTCAGCGCATACAAATGCA
Organism: Didymella pomorum; assembly: GCA_022225945.1. Taxonomy (NCBI): domain Eukaryota; kingdom Fungi; phylum Ascomycota; class Dothideomycetes; order Pleosporales; family Didymellaceae; genus Didymella; species Didymella pomorum. The sequence goes on along the minus strand of JAKJXN010000035.1, from coordinate 213,659 downwards.
CCCTCCTGCTATTCTCACCAAGAATGGCTGGGACGTTGACGGTCGTGAGGAAAGAGTGAACGGCCTGTCTATCCAGGATCCCAACCGCCCAGAGAACAACATCTCTGGAGGCTCCCACAAGGTGGATCAAGTATTCGCAGCCTTCCGCGCCGCGCATCGAATCCTCAAAGACCGCATCGACTCGAAGAGCTCCGGCAGAAGCATTCTCGAGTGCATACTGGGCGGCAACTACGAGACGTACATCATGCAGCGACGTCATATGCAGACTCTCAAGTAAGTTGTATGTATCTGAGCGTATCAGGGTCATACTGTGGTACTCGCGGCGACGAAGCATATAAATGGTCACAGCCTTGAGCTTGATCATCTAGCATCTGCTCGTTCCCTGCCTATCGTGGCCCTGATTCACTCGATGCACACAACTTACCTTCTTGCAAACGACTGTAGATCATGACTTACTCTGTTTTAGTCCTGAGGATCTGCAAAGCATCGATCGGTACATCGCCACCGCTCAGAGAAGCAATGATGCATGGACCCAAGAGATCGGGCGAGTCTTCGCCCTGTCGCGGTTGCACTACGCCGATGGATTTGCATGAACAGTGTAGACGGAGTATTGAGGTGTATCAACATAACGGTAGGGCGTTTATAGGCGTGTGTGGATTGAGGGGCAAGTTTGTCCTGTGCGGTTCACTCACCTTGAACAGGTTAGGGCGGTCATTTGTCACGATACCCTGGAGCATCACAGGCGTTGCACTCGAGCATTCTACCCCAAGCATTACCTACCACGATCCAAGAGCGAACTGTTGTCTCGACATCACGCCAACGGACGAACGACTTCACATGGCCACCGGGCCCACGAGTCAATCAATCGACTTGTTATTGTACTCTAGATCATCATGACATCGAGTTTCACCGTTTCCCTCTACTTTGATCATCTGCTTGCTTCGGCAGCAGCTACACTCTGCCACGACCCCACTAATTTGTACCCGGTGTGGGCAAGGCAACTCCGAGGCAGAAGCTCCTGTCAGTGGCTTCAAAGCCATCGTCAGATGAGCCCTCAGAAATGTCCCTCGCTATAGGACACCTTTTCTCATCAAGCCTCTTGCTCTATGCAAGGACTTGAGGAAGAAAGGTGAATCAACTAGAGACATCATCCCTGAGATAAGGCTCAGAGCATGCTTTAGTCAAGAAAGTAGTAAACAGTTAATAAGTAATGCTTTTATACTCCATCACATATACCTTCTCATGTGCAATACACAAAGTGATTGTAGCGGCGCGCCAGAGTGGAGACAGGGGTCGGAATGATCGGGACTTGGCGTTGCTGTCAACACACGACTGACTTTCCAAACACCGCGCTTTATGGACACCATACCTCTGCTGCAGCCATGAGGTTACACACCAGCTCAGCATGGCAATATGTTGCCGTGGTGCTCCTACTGGGCGGCGCATCATACGCCTCGCTGGGCGACAGGCTGCCTGAGTTCAAGCATTGTCTGGAGGTGCGTAGCCATACGACGACAGCCTCAAATGCACTGCTGACAAGTCGTCTAGATATGCAAGCAAGCCAATTGCGGCGAGAACCCTACGCCGATTCGTACGTCTCTCTTAGTCCACTGCCAGAACCCTTATTGACCTACCCAGCCTTCCACCGCCGCCTCCTTCTCTGGGATTGTCCCGCCGAATGCGACTACACCTGCCAACATGTTGTTACCACGCAGCGCCTCGCACGCGACCCGCCGTACATGCAGCCCGTATACCAATTCCACGGCAAGTGGCCCTTCTACCGGTTCATGGGCATGCAGGAGCCCTTCAGCGTCATCTTCTCGCTGTTCAACTACCTCGCGCACGACTGGGGTATGTCGCAGTTGCGCGACAAGATCCCCGCCTCATACACCCTGCGCAAGTACTATCTCTGGTTTGGTTATGTGGGGCTGGCTAGCTGGACCTTCAGCATGATCTTCCACACCCGCGACTCTGGCATCACGGAGAAGCTGGACTACTGGGCCGCCGGTGCGAACGTGCTTTACGGACTGTACTACGCGCCGATCCGCGTCTTCCGCCTCGACCGCAACGATCCACGCAAGCAGAGCGTACTCAGACTGTGGACGGCGCTGTGCATTCTGCTGTATATTCTGCATGTGAGCTATCTTTCGCTGTGGAGCTGGGACTACACCTACAACATGGCCGCCAACGTCGTGGTCGGCACGGTGGCCAACGTGCTCTGGAGTGGCTTCAGTTACGTGCAATACAAGCGCATTGGGCGGACGTGGGCGGTGCTGCCGGGTATCTGCGTGGCGTGGATCATCTCGGCGATGAGTCTGGAGCTGATGGACTTTGCGCCGTGGAGGGGTATGATCGATGCACACAGCCTGTGGCATCTTGGCACCGTGATACCGACGATTCTCTGGTACAAGTAAGTCTTTCATGGAGATGTCTAGAGACGTTGTGCTGACGACTGCAGCTTCTTGATCAAGGATGCCCAGGAAGATATCGCAGGTACGCGCCTTAAGCAATGAGCCTTTGCCTCCTTCGAATGCTTACCACGCTCTTCTCAGGCAAATTGCCTATGGCTAATCGTGGCGCAGGCGCACGAAAAGACAAGGAATGACCAGGCGAACGATCGCCATCCAGAACCATAGACTCGTCAATACAACAAAATACATATCAGACATTCTTATTGGTGTATTCCTCTTCCGCGCATGTCCAGATGTCTGAACGCATGCTGTCCGTCAAACAATGCAAAGCAGGCCGGCGCACGACTGTGGCATCTCTACACTCGTCATCACGGACGGTGTGAGACAATGGGAAAGCATGAAGCTGTAGCTTCCCCAGCATGTCTCAGGCCTATCTTCATACAGTTCTGTGGATTTCCCTAGCAGCAGTCAAGCAAAGCTGCAATTATGTCCGACAGTGACGATCATGCTCGCTTCAGAGAAGGGAGACGCTTTACGTGCATACAACACGCCGTTCGAACTGGCGGATCTGCTTTTTTGATCCTCCTTTAGCTTTCACCTGCACTCGCTGTGAGGCGAAGAGGGACATGAGCACGGTGTGCTTCCGCGACAAGCGGTGTGAACACGCGATGTGCCTTACTCGCTACGATCTGGAAACCAGCGCGCTGACGAGAGAGCTGCGGGTGGCAGCGATCGGAAAGAGTTCTTGATCCGAATGGGAAAGCGAGGCAGGAACAGCATAGACAAAATAACGAAAATTCAATCTACACCAGACTCCGAAATCAGACTCCTAACTCCAAATCCAAACGCTCGGGCTCCTGAACACTGTGCACCGCGACGGCAGGAACGCAAGTAAATAACCCAGAACCTCAACCAAAAACTCATACCAACGCCACACTCCGATTGGTTCAGTTCAGTCCTTTCCCAAGCGCTCAAGTTCATCCCTCAGATCCTCCATTATCCCCTCTCCGTCTTGGAGACTCATCATCGAAGTCGACGCGAAAATGCCAACGTCCAAATATCCATCGCGTATTGTGGCTTCGACGTCAATCGCATGCTATACAGTGTTAGATCAAGATTCACATATGTAGTGACGAGGGAGAGAGGGAGGTCGGGTATCACTTACAAGGTATGCGGTGTTCACGTGCTCGACTCTCAACTTATCCATATCCTCCACAGTCTCTCCGTCTTGGGTCTGAAGGAGTGGAGACAGTCTGCTAATGCTCTGTGTCCAGGCGTGCTGGTGTTCGATCTTGACTCCCTTCTCGGCAGAGTGTTCGCCAGAGGCTGTGAGAGGCGACAGCCCGTCATCACGCGCAGGTAGCGCGAGGAAATTGACAAACACATCGACCTTGACACCCGTCCAGTTTGCGATCTCGGCTAGACTGCTTGTCGCGATCGCTGGCTCGTTGAGGGCGCGCAGATCGTCTTGGATTCGCTTTGCTGTCTCGATGATTCGGGTCGCAGACGGCTTCTCAGACGAGGTTTGGATGCGTAGAGGAAGTAGATTGACAGTCGGAGCTACGGCGCTCTCGAGATTTTCGACAGGCAACCCGCGGTTTGCGAGATACACGCCGAGCACCACGTCTTTTCCATGGCTGTCCTTGTCGTGTAATCTGGCGTAGGCCGCGAGGAAGAGGGCGTGCGTTGAGACGCCATTCCGTCTTGCTGATTGTTCCAGGGCGACGGTGTCGAGGAGGCCGGGGCGGAATATCTCTGTTTTGAGACTGCCGGCTGGTGATTTTACTTCAGCGAGCTGGGGCGAGAGGCCGGAAAGGTATGACGTCCAGAATGCCTGTCGTTGCGTCGAAGCTGATGCAGCGTGGGCGACTGCGATGTAGTCGTTGAAAGCGGAGATTGATGGGGGAACTGCACTGCCGTTGCAGTGGGCTTGCAGTTGTTGCATCAGTAGTGGTAGGCTTACGCCGTCGTACAGGGCGTGGTGGATCTTCAGTGTGAGTTTCCAGCCTGAGTCATTGCGCACGGCGAAGAGGTGAGCCCAGGGCTGCTGTCTGGCGACCTTGGTGATCGTGTGTGCTGTAGTAGCATTGTCTTGGCCGGTGATGTCGGTCAGCGGAGCGTTGGCTCCCCTTAACACGACTTGGACGTACGGTATATCAGTCTGGCCAGTCGCGATGACCCTCGCGCGTAGAATCGAGTTCGCAGCAACGAGACCCTGCCATGACGTCTGCAGTGTACCGAAGCTCACACGGCCCTCTAGTTCGTAGAAGAACTCCGGGTAGAAGTTGGCGCCCTTGGAATTCAACCACATGGAGAGCATGTATTGTTGGCCCGCAGTGAGAGGCAGGATGCGTTCGACTTGGGAGATCCCCACTCCTGCTTGTTGCAAGATTCCATTTTGATCAAGGCCGCGCAATGCCCTTGTGATGGTAGCGTCCGCATCGTCAGTTCCGTTGTTCGCAGATCTTGCACGCTTGTCAAACACCTCGCCCATCTTTGCTATATTGCCAGCTTTGAGCATTTCTCCAACACTGAGACTGATGCCTTGTTTACGAAGCGTTGACGACACCTTGATGGCGCTGATGGAGTCTAGGCCGATGTGGAAGATTGACATGGACGGCTTGATGTCCATCTCGGGTACCTGAGCAATCGATGCCAGGACCTGTCGAATCCGCGAAGACGTTTCTGAAAGTGGTGTGTCGACAGGATGAATCATCAGTCTCATGGGTGTGGTTTTGTCAGGGCTGTCCGAACGCTTCTCTGTGAACGCTGGCAAGCCACATACCGATGTGCCTTCTGACGTCGATTCAATAGTTGGGCTTTCGGGAGATTTCATGATGCTGTGAAGCACGTTATCCAAAGACTTGAGAAGCGATTGAGCTCCTTTTTGGTCCAGGGCCCTGTCTTTGACAGCGCAACGCCATACCAATTTATTGTCGACGACCTCCATCTCCACACAAACCGGGTATTCGACGTCACTCCGACCTTCGATGCTGCTGTAAAGCTTCTCCTCTGGATCAACGGCTTGTTTGACGCTCTTCTGGTATATGAATAGGCTGTCAAACAACTTGCCCTGGGGACCCACGAGAGAGGAAGCCTTTCGGAGGGGAAAGTGCTGCCACTGCTTGAGGTTGTTGAAGTTGTCCTGAACATACTGTAGCAGTTGTCTTCGTGATCCATGCAGTATCGTGCGGATAGTAACGGTATTCATCATCGGGAACAGTAGCTGAGAGGTCTTCTCGTCGTCGCGACCGGAGAGCACGCAGCCGAAAGTGACATCGAGGGAGCCAACATACGAAGCCACTGCCATAGCGAATACTGATTGACCCAAAGTCTGAAGCGAGATATTGCTGTTCTTAGCGAAAGATGTGATGTCAGATATGTCTGCTGTACTCGACATCTCCTGGCGGTGAACAGTCTCGGTTGTCATTGCATCTGCAGGACAGCGAGCCAACATACTCGGTTTTGCGTCTGTGAGGTAGTTTTTCCAGAAACCTGCTGCGCCCGCTCCGGATTCTGTCACGATGATGGCCAAAGTAGGTTCGTAGTCTGGTGCCTGGGTGTTTCGTCCATTGTAAGCGTCGTTGACGGCATCATGTAGCAGTCCGAGAGACCAGCCGTCGTAGAGAGCGTGCGCAATTGATAGGATTTGATATGTGCATTCACACGTCTCAACGAAGGTGATCATGATGGGCGGGTCCAGGACGTTCGACTCTACTGCCCTGCGTCGTAAACGGCCGAAGATGGCAGGGAAGTCGGGATATCCCACGCCGTCCTGTTGTTGTCGCTCTACCGGCTTGAAAGACTCGTCTTTCACCACGATCTGTGCAAACGCAGCGCCTAGCTTTGGATCGTCTATTTCCAAGAATGCTGTGCGCAAGATCGGTGTCGATGCTACGACCGAACGCCATGCATCACATAGTCTGTCGACATCAGTGCCCGCAGCCAGTTCTGCAACATCGAAGTTGAAGTATCTGGTGTAGTCTGAAGCTCTCGTCTCTGCCATCATGGCTTCTTGCAGTGGCGTGGGCGGCAGAACATTGTCGACCTTGCTCATGTCCACACCCTGTGATTCGACGTAATGCCTCAGCTCGGTCTTCTGGCGGGCGAAGACATCTTTGACCGGCGACTCAGTACCGCTGGCATGGCTTGTATCGATGTGGCTCGCCATGCCCTGGACTGTGAGACCTCGCATGATGCCGCTGACAGGAAGGGTGACGCCACGACGCTTGAACCTTGATGACAGCTTGATCGCATCAATACTGTCCAACCCCAGCTCAAAGATTGACGTCGCCTCATTGATACTTCCAACTTCAATGTTTGTCAGGTCTGCAATCTCTTCTCTGATCGCGATCGCTTCGTCCGTCCAGTGGAAATCTTCTGTGCAGTTCGCACCGTTCGTGATGTGGTTGACAGCTGCCACGTCTTTGATATTGTTTTCACCCCCGATGATAGACGTTTCAACAGCTGTTTCAGGATCGGCCAATGCATTCTTTAGTGCCGCCTGGAACCGGTCAAGAAGCTCGTTCGAGACCTCCTCGTTTGCTACGCGACCTTCGGCGACTAAGGTCAATGTGAGGTTGCCGTTGCTCTTGTGATCAATTTCGATCGCCAATGGGTAGTCTGCGGCCGCACTTCCGTCGCGCAATGTCCACAAATTGTTGGTCCTCCAGTGGGTACCCTCGCTCTGGGACACTTGGTACACGAACAGAGTGTCGAAGAGCGGCTGATTGGGGCCTTTTTTGCACCACTTCATGATGTCACGCAATGGCGTGTGTTGAAATGGCAGAGCTGCCGTATTGAACTCGTGTGCTCTTGAGATCAGCGAAGCCCAGGTTTCACCACTTCGCGTACGTTGTGAGTAAGGTATGGTATTGAACATCGGGCCGGAGATCCGATCCGCATGCTCCAGCTCGATGCTTCTCCCAGACACAATCATACCCGTCGTAATTGGCATGCCAACATACTCCTGGAGGACATGCATCCAGCACGCTTGAGCAATGGCTTGCGCTGTGACCTCCAGCTTTTTCCTGGCAAGATTGTAGGTCTCATTCGGATCGAGTGCTCGCGTAACCACGACAGTGCCTGAAACTGACTTATTGGATAGTGGTGAGAGACGTCCTGAAGATGCGCTCGTCAAATGACTTTGCCAGAACAGCTGCGCACCTTCAAGTACACGAAGAGGCCCATACGGAAGGGCATTGTGGAAAGTCGGAACACCACGTACTTCACCTACTTCGTCCTCATATGCCTTCCGTACAGCTTCAAAAAGTAGCTCGATGCTGTTGCCATCATATAGTCCGTGGAATATCTGGGCGACCAGCGTTTGCTGCCCGGGGAGACCAGCCACGTAGAGCTCGAAAGGCCTTATCAGCTCAGTGCGATTTGCCGCAAGCCAACTTTGTCGAGCCTCGTGTACGTAGATTTCCTCCGTCCCATGCATGTTTTCCTGTACATGCCAGGGTAGCGATGGATTTCTCATGACAGCTTGTACATAGCCCTCTTCCGTGTTCACAAACGCGGTACGCAGGATCTGTGCGTGCTGGTAGACATTGTCCCAGGCTTTGCGCAGACGGTGGATGTCGACAGTGTGGTCCAGTTCAAACGTAAACTTGTTGAAGTAGAGACCATTCTCACTGTCAAGGTAACGTACTATCATACCCTGCTGAAGTGGAGTACAGGGCGCGAGCGCTTCGATATCTTGTGGGTCTGCTGCGAGTACTCGAGCGACGCTACCTCGGTAGCGATGCTGTGCTGCAGATATAGCTTGTTGTGCGTTGACAATCGAGCTATCGTCTTCAATATTTGGACCAGGACTAGAGAGCACCTTGGCCAGTCGAAGGATGCTGGCGTGCTTCAGAACTGTGGCAGCACTAGCTAGGGCGAAACCAGCGTCCTTTAGAGCCCGTGACACTCTGATGACGGAGATTGAATCCATTCCCAGTTCGTAAAAGCTGGAGCTCTTGTCGATGGACTCACAATCGATTTGCAGGGCTTGCGCTAGGACGTGGCGGAGCCTCTCTTCCTGCTTTGTCCAGGATTGTGTTCCACCTACGGCCGTCGAAAGCTTCTGCAGGTCGCTATTGCTCAACGACTCGTAGATCTGCTTCAACTGCTTTCCATCGGCCTTGTTGTTTATGTTCAGAGGCATCGATACCAACGGAATGAAGTGCGTTGGGATCATGTACGGCGGCAGCTTGTCGTGACAGGCTTCCTTCGCCTCGCTCAGTCTTGCGCCTTCAAAAGGCAGGACGCTGTCTGCCCGAGGAGATCTGTTGCCAATGATCACGAAAGATACGAGTTGCTCCTTCTGTTGCTGAGGGTGCTTGAGTACCAGAGTAGCCACGTCTGTGAAGTCCTTTCTTGACTGTCTGATGACAGAATTGATCTCGCCAATCTCGAGTCGCTGACCGCGCAATTTGACTTGGTCGTCGGCACGGCCGAGAAATTCGAAAGTGCCGTCATGTAAGATTCTGACAAGATCTCCGGTGCGATACACACGCTCACCGAAGCGACTCAAGTGAGCGAACCGCTCCTCAGTCAGTTCCGGACGATTTAGATAGCCCTTGCCAACGAGCTTGCCAGAGACGCAGAGCTCGCCGACGCCACCTCTAAGAACTGGGATGTCGGTACTAGGCTTAAGAACGTACGATCCTACGTTATCAAATTGAGGTCCAATGTTGGAAGGCTTGCCATTGGCAGGTACTCTCGGATACATCGTGCAGCCGATTGTAGCTTCTGTGGGACCGTAGCCATTGTAGATGACGCTCTTTGGGCCCCAAACGTCAAGGATCTCCTGCTTCAAACTCTCGCCACCAGTGATGAAAACGCCCTTGCAGAGACTTGGCACATCATCTGGATGCAGGATTTGGGCCAGACTTGGTGTAAGATCAATGTGGGTGATATCGAGCATTTTGATCGAGTTTGCAAGATTTTCGAAGATGAGGTCTCGGGGCGCTGATACGACACAAATGCCGACCGACCAGCTCCAGTATTGCTCGAGCACGGAGACATCGAAATGAAAGGACGCGAACTGCAACCAGCGCGAAGTTTCGTCCCAGTGGCCAGCGAAGAGACGCCGAAAGGCAAGCAATGCCTGCACAGCATTCTCGTGTGTTAACTCACAACCCTTGGGTATACCAGTGGTGCCACTTGTATAGAGGCAGTAACTGCGATCCTGAGGGTCAATAGCCTTTGTAAGTCGAGGCTGCGAGGTCGGAAAGTTGTGTGTAGCGACCTCGTCGAGATTGAGCACCGGGACCTGAACGCTCTCGGAGAACTTTGCAGACTGTGCGGACATCGACAACACCATCTGAGCACCAGAGTCTTCTACAATGAAGGCTTGTCGTGCGCTCGGGGCACTCTGATCAATAGCAACAAATCCACAGCCGGTCTTCTGTACGCCGAGCATAGCAAAAGAGGCCTCCGGGCATTTGTCGAAGCACACACCGACGAGACCGCCTTGTTGAACACCATGCGCTAGCAATAGGTGCGCAATTCTGTTGCCTTCCGCATTGAGCTCTTGGTATGTCCAGGACGTACTGACAAGCCGTTCGTTGTGTATCGAGCTTGCAAACTCGAAAGCAGTGCGACTTGGGTGAGTCTTAGCGGTGATCTCGACAAGCTCGTGTAGCAGCTTTGCGTCCGATTGCAACGATGGTTCCTTCGCAGGTGTGATAGAATATAGAGACTGATTGAACATGGTCTCGTGTTCTGGCGCGCTCGTTGAGGTCAGATGTTCCTTCATAACGTCGTCTAGTTGCGCAAGAATCAATTCGGCTTGTTCCATCGGAATGACATGTGGGAGGCACGTCAATCGATACTCCAGCGCCCCATGCTTCAGCTCAAGCTCAATCGAAATTGGGTATTCCGTTGTTGCATTCTCATGCACAACGTCCCACAGCGGTTTCTGTTGACATGGTCCTGCGGTCTTTTGCAAAGCAAACAGGGAGTCGAAAAGAGGCTCATTTGGTGAGCCCATCAGTCGCTGGATCTTGTTGAGTGGCGCGAACTGGTGCTGATGTATCTCTGTGTTCAACGCTGTGACTGATCGAAGACTTTGGACCCTATCCTGCATGACAGTGCACGGGAACGGTACAGTGTTAATGCATGGGAACACAGCGCTATTAGCAGCCTCCGTGAGACGACCAGACAGCACGACCCCAACGGTCACAGTAGGTTCCCCAGTGTAAGCAGCGAGGATAGCTGACCAGCTAGCAATCCCAACCGCTTGCAGCGTAGTATCCGCCGCACGACAGCCAGCTTCGATGTCTGCGTAGGATATCGAAGATGGCTTGGCAACTACTACAGGAGGACGTGGTTTGTATCTGAGAGGAGCTAGATTCGGGAACCGAGATGGGACCGTCCGGGTTTTTAGATTCGACCAGAAATTCTGCGTTTGAGTGCTTTGCAGGCTCGTGAGCTGTAAGATCCCGCTGAGTACTGGCTCGAGAGGTGTTGTCTCAGGTCGAGCTTGGTGGTTGTAGAAGGCCAGCACATCATCGAAGATCAGCTGCAAGCTTTGCGCGTCAAAGAGGGCGTGGAATATGCACAAGTCAAGGAAGACTTTCTCGCCATCCATGATGAGATGGAGATCCCACATAGGTCGGTGGAGGAGGTAGAAAGCCTCCTGCTGCAACCGCTCGAGTTTCCTCTCCGCCGCCTTGGGGTCAGCGTCAGTACCCTTCGACCAGGGCAAGGCAACAAAATCCGGTCGATATTGGACCATCACGAATTGGAACTGTTTATCTGCGATCTGAGCGAAGCCAGTTCGGAGCATCGGATGGCGCTCCATCGTTCTAAGCCAGGCATCCTTGAGCTTCTGCACGTCCAATTCTGGTTCACTCAATCTGAGTCGGAGGTAGTTGTAGTATACGGCTCCATTGGTGGCCAGGAAATGAGAAAGCATACTCTGCTGAAGAGGTGTGCAAGGACGAACCGCGTCGACACCCTGACTATCGAGGCCGCAGCTTCTTAGTACCGCCGCCCGGTGATTCTTGTCGAAGCCGTCGAAGTCGAAATCCTCAATTGACGGGCTGGAAGTTTGCAACGGCTTCTCAAGGTGTTCAGCAAGATCAGCGCAGCTGTTGAACCTCAGAACGTCGGAGGCACTAGCCTCATAGCCTAGTCTTCGTAAAGCAGCAGAGATCTGAACTGCACTGATACTGTCAAGACCCAGTTGGTATATGGAGGTTTCTGGGAGAATGTCATCGACAGTTGTACGCGATAGTCGACTCAGAACATCGCGAATGTCGGTCTCAATCCGAGTCCACTCGTGGCTGTTGTTCGCTTCTGTCGAGATACCGTTTGTTGCCGTCACAGCTCTGAACAATCCCGCGAGTGCCTTCTTGTCGATCTTGCAAGCCATCGATTTGGGGATACGCTCAACAAAGAGGTAGAATTGCGGTACCATGTAGCTTGGAAGATGACTCTTGGCTGCTTGCATGGCTTTCCAGCGAAGTTCCGGCTCGTCGCAATTCTCGGACGTGTTGTCAGTAACGAGGAAAGCAACAAGTTGCTCCTTGAGTCCCGCATCTCTCTTCAAAATCTGCACAACAACGGATCTGATGCGCGTATCGCAGCTCTGTAGAACCTGACTGATCTCCCCAAGCTCGACTCTCAGTCCTCTGATCTTGACCTGGTCGTCTGCACGTCCAATGAATTCGAAGTTACCATCAGTGAGCATTCGAACCATGTCACCAGTTTTGTAGAACCGCTGTCCGCATCGAGTAACGAAGCGCTCAGTGGTCAGCTCAGGTCGACAAAGATAGCCCCGAGCCAATTGTGCTCCCCCAATGTACAGCTCACCAACACTAAGCACAGGCAGCGGCTCTTGACCATCAGCTGAAAATACGGCAAAAGACGTACTTGGATACGGATGACCGATTACTGATGTGTTAATGTCCTGCGACACAGGAAACATGGTCGTGCAAAACGCAGCTTCCGTGGGACCGTAAGAATTGACGCAGGCGCCACTCCACTCTTTGGCAACCTCACCAGACATCGCTTCTCCAATGCAGTATAGCCACTGGACAGTGGGTACCTCCGCTCGCGACAATGACACTGCGACGGAAGGCGTGAGGTCGAGCAGGGTGACATCCAGCGTGTTGATGACGTGCGACAAGTTGTCGAACATCATATGTTGCTCTCCCGCGCAAAGAGTGAAGCCGAAGGTCCAAGCCATGAAACAGTCGTAGTAGCACATATCGAACGTGATGGCTGCATACTGCAGGAGCCTAGAGGAAGAGTTCCAGGGGACCAGTGATCTTGAGCTCTCGATGGTCTGGATTGGAGCTTGATGTTCCATACTGACAGCCTTGGGAACCCCAGTGGAGCCGCTCGTGTAAAGGCAGTAAGCTAGATTTGAACCTGAGACATTGTCGACATGTGGCGTCTCGCCCGGCTCCCATTTGGGCTTCTCAAGATCGCCAACACTAAGGATCGCTGCTGCGGTATGTTTTGCACACTCGGGGACCGCGTCTGTGCACAACACTAGCTTGGGTTTGAGCTCTTGTAGCATGAGCTTTCTGCGTGCTTCCGGTAAGTCGGGATGAACTGGTGCAAACGCGGCGCCAGCCTTGAGCACACCCAAGATACTCGCATAGAACATGGGAGACTTGGACATGTGGATAGGAACGATGTCCTCTGGTACGATCCCTCCACGCATGAGCCTGTATGCTACGCGATTAGCTACCAGATTGAGCTCATAGTAAGACCACTGCGTGCGTCGTCCGTCTGCATGAAGGAAGTCCAGAGCGATGTTATCGCGCTTTCGAGATAAGGCGTTCTGTTCGAAGGCTTTGTGCAACAAACTTGAAGCATCCACATCTGTCCCGGTGCCATTGCAGATTGAGATCGTAGGCGACTGAAATCGCTTGAATCCCATATTTGACTCAGCCTTCAGTGCCTGGGGAAGATCAACAGTGTGGTTCGCCGCGGCGTCATGATGCTGGGTCAGGGTATAGAGGCTGTGGTCAAACGTTCGAGCCACAATCTCGGCATCCTCATCAGACATCAAGCTGGTCTTGTAGTGCAAAGTCAACTTTAGACGAGCTTGCTGTTCGTCTTGGTGAACCTCGCATACTACAGGCATATCCATCTTACCCAGATCAGCTTCCAGTGTCCAGATGCTGACATCGAGGGGCTTGCTCGGTTGTTGGAGGATGACCAAGGTGTCGAATAGCCGACCTCCGTCCTTGAGAGCAGCATGTTGGATTCGCCGGAGAGCTGTCAGTTGGTATGCCAAGGAGTCCACGTTGGACACGTGCAGTAATTGGACGAGTTCCAAGTTCGGTTTGGAGAAGTCAAACTGAGCTCGAACAGGTAGCGTGTTGAAGCATGGCGCTACAAGCTTGTCTAATCCTTCCTCCGGTAGTGCACGACCGCTTATGACGTTGCCGAAGCATACGTCGTGCTCGCCTGTGTAGTAGTGCAGAAGCTTTGCCCATGCAGCTTGTACCATCGCAAGTACGGATACGGAGAGATTCTGAGATGCAACGCGCAGCACGCTCAATGGTAGCTGTAGGTCACGTACTATAGACTTCGCTATTCCAGGATATCTGTGGACTCTGCCAGTGAGGTCCGGGAAGTACGCAGGCTCGAAGTTCGTAAATCTGTTGGACCAGAACTTGTCGGCTTCTGCCAAATCTTGAGAGACGACATGCTGCAGGTAACGGTCGTACGATATGAGAGCCGGGAGCGATTTGTCACAGTAAGTGATTTGTATCTCTGCTAGTAGGTTGTCGATCGCGATGCCGTCGTAGAGTGCATGATGACAGTTAAAGATGAGCTTGGTGGAGGAACCTGATTCAAAGCTTGCTAGACACAGGGGTGGTTTGTGTGACATGAGGAGGTCCGAGAGCATAGAATCCATATGAGATCGAACGCCATCTAGGGTGTCCAATCGATGCCACCGAAGTTCAGGATCTTTGAGTACGACTTGCGCGAAGGCAAAATTGGATTGTTCGGAGGGGATGAACGCAGTTCGCAGGATCTCGTGTCGGCCCTGCGCGAGCTCCCAACATCTCCGGAGCCGCGAGATATCTCCCGTGATGTTGAAGATCATGGTGTTGCTGTAAGCCACCTCGGATGATGCACTACTTGCGAGCATAGCTTCTTGCAAAGGCGTGCAAGGATAGATCTTCTCCACCTCGCAACCACTCGCGCTGAACGTCGAACGGATCTGCGTTTTCTGCGCTTCCGTGAAGACGGCACTAAGCTTTTTCAACGATGACCCGCGCGCTGCACCAGACGCGGCACGATCCGTTCGCATTGCATCCAAACAAGCAAGGCTTGGATTCTTGAGTACCTCGGCGACAGTGAAATCACCTAGACCCGATCGCCTAAGACTGTGACAGAAGCGTATAGCTGACACAGAGTCCAGACCGAGATTGAAGAAGGATGAACTTTGTCGAATGGCTGTTGCTCTGATGTCGAGTACTTTTGCAAGTACCTCTGCGACACTCCCCTGCCAAGTTGAGAGAGGAGTAATGATACTACTGCTATCGCCGTTGGCAGTGCTCATGGCAGCAGCTCCCGAAAGATCGTTGTCGTTAAGGCGAGTAAACGTTGATTGGAGCAGTCGCTTATCGATCTTGGCTTGTAAAGTCATTGGAAGCTTGCTGATCGGAATTAGATATGATGGGACCATGTACACTGGCAGCTGTCGTTGGAGAGACGTAAAGATGCGGTGTAAGGTGGATCCGAAAGCCTTCGCGTCTATTGTCGCGAATTGCTCGTCCTTAGCACTCTGTGGCACCCAGAATGTTACCAAGACCTGGACGTTGTTTTCGGTCAATAGAAGCAGAGTGACACAATCCGTCACAGCGCTGTCATCCAACACAATTGATGTGATCTCTCCGAGCTCAACTCGCTGCCCACGTATCTTGACCTGATCGTCAGAGCGGCCAGCAGAAAGTATGCAGTCGTTCGGCAGAAGTCTTCCCATGTCACCCGACCGATAGACTCTGCCATATGAATCGAGGTTAACAAGCTTAAGAGCATTGAGTTCTTGGCGGTTAAGATAGCCTCGGAACACTTGTTCGCCTCCAAAGCATAACTCACCCACAGCTCCACGGGGAAGTATCATGTCGCTGTTAGGATCGAGGACAAATGCTGACGTGTTGTCAAACGGCGGGCCGATGTTATTGATCATGTCTGTGGAAGTCACCGAAGGGCGCACAGTACAGATGTTGGTAGTTTCAGAGGGGCCGTAACCTGCAATGATGAGTCGTGGTATTCACACTCCAGGATCTCGCGATTGCTTACCTTGGTACAGACCTCGATTGGCCCACTGCCTTCGGACATGCTCTGTCAAAGCCTCACCTGCAGTCACAAGGAACTTGACCTTGGGTACATTGTCTGGATTGACAAGAGCCGCTACCGTAGGAGTGAGGCTGAGGTGCGTGGCTCCCAATTTGTTGATAGATTCTTCGAAATCGTGAAACATGTCCTCCTTTGTGGCTGTGCACAAAGACATGCCCACATGCCAAGCGTAGAAAATCTCGAAAACGGAGACGTCGAAAGCTTGTGAGCACGACTGCAGCATCCTTGATTCCTTGGAAGCAGGGTACAGGCCAGCGAGGAATTTCAAATTGCTCATCAAGTTCTTCTGCGTGACAAGGACACCCTTTGGCGTACCTGTGCTCCCACTAGTGAATACGGCATAAGCAATGTGTGAGCCATTGTAGGGTGTATCGAGGTTGTGTCTGGGCAATGCCGACAAATCTGTTGCACTGAGATCAATGATTGTACCGTAGAAGACTTCACGAAGGGAACGTGAGGTAGTCGAATCGCTCACACAGACCATGACCTGAGCGTCTTTCAAGATTGCGTTTACCCTTTCGACAGGCGTGTCGGGTACCAGCGGCAAATACCCAGAGCCAAGCTTCAACACTGCCAAAATCGCAACGTACAGATCCGCTGACTTCTCCATCATGATACACACAAGGTGATCTTGACCAATTCCGTGTTTGACAAGAAGATGGGCAAGTTGGTTGGCGCGCTGATTTAAATTCAAGTAGGTCAGAGTGTTCTTGACTCTCATGGCGCCGTCGTGGACATGGCCAAACACGATAGCCTCTTTGTCAGGGATCTCGTATGCCCATGTCTCCACTGCGTGCGAGAGACTGACTTTGTCGTTATCGCGGCGATAGTCCGCATTGGCAATCGAAAGACATGCTGGAGTAAAGCAGCGCCCAATGTCAGCTACAGTACAACTGCCGTCACTGAGGAACATATCGACCGCCTCGTCGATTTGATTGGCCATGTATGCAACCTGCTCTTGCGGTATTGCGGTTGAGTCAAACGTAGCGCGAAAGGAGATGAAATCGTCGTGCGGTTCGAACTCGAGGGTCAGCTTGAATTCAAGCTCGTCTGCACTGTCGACGATCTTCACAGCTAATGAAGAACCCAACTCTAAGGTTGACGATTGTTGCCACACGAAAAGCGTGTCGAACAATCTTGTGCCGGATTGGACGTTGGCCGCTTTTGCTATATCTCGCAGAGGGAGCGTGCAATGTTGCAAGCCCTCCCGATTCAGGCGTTGAGTATGTTGCAGGATATCGTGCACACATGAGAGAGCACTGAAATCTAAACGGCATGGCAGTGAAGCTATGCATGGTCCCACGATATCCTCTATGCCGGTGACAGGGATGGTTCTTCCAGAAGTTACGTTACCAAAGACAATGTCTGATGAGCCGACGTAGAGACTGAGAATGTAGCCAACCGCGGCTTGGAAGAAGACTTGAGGATTGATCGCCAAAAGTCGTGCTCTCTCTGACAACCTTCCGACATTGACCGACGAGCGGGCTTTGTATGACTGAAGGGCTTTCGCCGTCTTTATTTCTCCATTATAGTTGACAAGACGGCTAGATACGTGGTCTTGCAGGAGTCTCGCCCAGTACTCTCTGTCCTCAGCTGGCGCGGATGTCTGCTGTCGCTCAACGTAGTATTGGCTGACGTCCCGAAACTGAGGTCGCATTGTTGGCCTGGACCCTCTTAGGATCTTGTCAAGGTCCACCAGCAGCAGATCGAAAGACCAGCCGTCATAGAGAGCGTGATGTAACTGCACGAGTATCCGCTGTGTACCCTGAGAATCTCTGATCTGGACTTTGAACGGCCGCAGTAAGGCCTCTGGCGTGTCGAGAGAATAGACCCTTGTAAATCCTGACACCTCGCGACATTGCGCCTGGTCCAATGCCTTCCAGGTGATCTGCAGGAAATTTTGCGTGCCAGTCGTGGGGGTGCAGAATCCAGACCGTAGAATGCTGTTCTGTTTGGCTAGTTGTGTTATCGCCGCCAGGATCTCATTGTGTGATCGCGTGATGGTAAGCTCGAGCTCAACCCAATTGCAATATGCGCTCGGTCGGGAGAGAGTCTCCGTCAGCATCGCCTCCTGAAGCGGCGTGCAAGGTAATATTGAATCAATGACTGCTTCTTCAAAGTCGAGCTCAGTGCTCAAAGTGGCAATACTATCGAGCGATAGCCCAGCGGTCGAATTGGGGCGCTCATTTAAGGCGGGGTTCTTTTTGCACGCCCTGATGAGATCTTGCAGAGTTTGCACAGATAGCAAAGCCACTGCACTTACATCGTAGCCTTCCTGTCGAAGGGAGGAAGCGAGGCGAATCGCGCGCAGCGAGTCCAGCCCGGCCGCAGTAAGATCTGAATACAATGACAGTTTCTGGCTTAAGGAATCCTCAGCGAGATGTAGAATAGTCAAAGCGGCCGGATCGTCTGTTGGTATAACGGCAGTATTTTGGTGCTGACGGGAGTTGAGATACAGCTTTTCGAGTGACCGCTTGTCGGTCTTTCCTGACGGAAGCTGAGGCATGTTGGGTACGATCAGAACATCTGATGGAACCATGAACGCAGGCAGCCATCTCTTACAAACTTCAAGTACTTCTGTGCGCGGCGTCGACTGCGAGTCAGTCGTGCAGAAGGCCACCAGATTATCGTTGATGATTGTGGCAACCGCAACACGGCATCCTCGGACTTTCATGATGGCCTGCTCTATTTCTCCGAGTTCGACGCGCTGGCCCCTCAACTTCACCTGACCGCCAATCATCCGGCCAAGGCACTCGATTGTCCCATCGTCACGAAATCTTGCACGGTCCCCGGTGCGATATAAGCGGCCGTACATAGGGTGGTCCACAAAGACTGCAGCCGTAAGTTCGGGTCTGTTGAGGTATTCTTCCGCAATCTGGTAACCTCCAAGAGCAAGTTCGCCTGCCTCACCCCATGCCAGAATTGTCGGTTCGGCACTCTCCGATGAACCTTGACACGGGGCGAGCACGAAAGTCGAAACTGTATCCAACGGGCACCCAATATTGCTGGTCGAAGCATTCGCGCTAAACTTTGCTTGCAACGTGCAATGGATCGCAGCTTCCGTGGGACCGTACATAGCCCAAAGTATGCCTGCTCGCGCCTCACTGTCGCCGTATTCGCTCACGACATGTTGGGTGAGCATCTCCCCAATAGTGAGTAGCAATGCCAAACCAGGCACGCTGGCTCGTCCTTGCAACAGATTTCCCACTACCGTTGGTGTGAGCTCGGCTGCGTCTGCTTCGAGTATCCTGATAACGCTGGGTAGATCCTCAAGCATCCGCGATCGCGGAGATCCAACCAAGGTGCGCCCTCTGAACCATGGAAAGAAGATCTCGAATATTGACACATCAAATGTAGGCGCGGCAAACTGTAGGAAACGTGTGAATCCGGGTATGTGACGATCGTGTGCTAGCAGGCTTTGTGTAACAGCTTTGTGAGACACGCTCACAGCTTTGGGTAAGCCGGTGGAACCGCTGGTGTATAGGACGTATGCGAGGTCGGTGCCTTTCACGTGTGGTAGAGTTGTAACGACTTTGCCTCCGCATTCCCGCAGTTCCTGTTCCACAAAGACTGGTACCACGTCGCCAAGCAAATCCGGTCGACTTGAGAACCCGGTAGTGGTCATGAGAATGTCTGCCGAAACATCTGATAGGATGAATTTCAACCTCTCATCTGGGATGTCGAGATTAAGGGGACAAAAGGCTTTACCAGCCTTCAAGATCGCCAATAATACAATGTACAGTTCGGGACTCTGAGGCAACAGAACCGGGACGACAGCTGACGCATTTTCGAGTGTCGCGGTCAAGTCGATGATTCGTTGCGCCAAGATGTCGCTCAATGCGTGCAGCGTGTGGTACGAGAACTTCCGTATCTTAGTTCCATATTCCAGGAATTCGATGGCGGATACACTCGAAGACTGAGGCACGAGTTCGTGTAGTACTGACAGCCCTTCAAGCTGTCTTGGATGCTGATTCAGTATCGACAGACGTTGTGTGTGGTGTTGGACCATTTTGATGGGTCCGTATTAGGTAAGCCTGAGACTGCACCATCGATCAGTATGCTCAAGACGGATATGAAGTTTGCTCCCCCACGATCAAAATGAAAGACAAGGAGAACTGTGAGGGGGTAGCAAGATGACGTCTCTGTTGCTTACCTTTGTTGACTTGTAAATAATGACTGCGGTGGGTACAAAATGATGATGAGAAACCGCAAGCCACTGATTGGCCAGAATGGAGGCAATACTTTCTGTCGAATATGTATGAGGCTGCGCTGCACGTGAAATCGCGAATCTGTCACCTTGTCGTAGCGTGTAGGAGCTTGTCTACGGGCCGTGCAGTGCGTAGGATATGCAAGTACAGGCAATGTGCCCAAGGTGGAAGAACAGCTGAGGCCGGTGAACGTAACATCCGGGCGGGCAGCGTCGGGCAAGTGGGGTCCAGTCGCGAACAGAAACTTAGAAGCGCTCAGCTTGCAAATTTTATTTGAACGTTTGTTGCAAATTTCAGCGCTGTGTTTGCTTTTTCGCTGTACTCTTGGTGTTGATGGTGAGCGTAGCGGCGTCATACATTTTGATGGGTTTACGGATCTGATAAGGCCTGAAGGATCAGCAGGAACGAGGCAGCACTTTACTAGCGGTTGGAGCGATTGAAGCGCCCAAGCAACAGGACATCCGGGTCAAAGAGCGCGACGGAGCGCGACAGTCCCACAGTACTTCATTAGTCTCTGCTCAAGGTGGTGGGCGGTATGGCAGGTGGACGAGCACGCCTCCAATGGCGTGCCGGCGTTCCGTACAATGCATCATGCTTTCGCCCCACGCCACGAGAATCTGTTTGTCACGCTGCGCACGCGTCGTGATCGTTTGCTGAGGTATCGGGGCGTGAGCCGGCTTCGGAGCAAGCCTCTTTGGAGGTGGGAAGAGGAAAGCCAACGCGTGAGCGAAGATGCGAAGCTAGATGAGCTGCCGAGTCACCCGCAGTTCACCCACATGTCCTTCCATCTGATAATGCACAAATGCAAGTCGGTCCGTACTGCGGGATCTGATAACCTTATTATTGCTTCCCTTGAGTTGGTTGGTTGAAGACGGTTAGACCTGCAGCTGCCTATCCGCACATCTCTTAGGACTTCCCATCAGATGTGAGCTGAACAAGCGCGTAGTAGCTTTTATTGAACCTACAGTCAGCCTTCGACTTGCGACAATTGCATGCTGTTTGTGTTGTTGAAGCAGAAAAGCTTCAGCGAGGATTAGTCAGGCACACGGACGCTAATGAGCGCGTGGCTTCCATCATCGCGAGATCCTTCGCGCATGGACAGTCATTGACACGCGACGAGACTACAATCATGTCACCACCCTCATAATACCCGGCATCTGGATGCCTGCCATTCATTAAACAACAGATTGATGACAAACATGCCTCATTCGCGACAGAGCTCGAAAGCTTTCAACACACAAACACGTCCGCATGAAGATGACGCAGCGAGACCTCTACTCAGCGAGTCTGACTCTGAGGACTTCAGCATCCACAGAAGAGCCTCCATACGCCACAGTGTGCAGTGGGACAGGCATGCCGAACCGTCGTTGGGTGCAGTGCAACCAGAGGCCTGGGTAGACATCACGGCCATACGTCATAAGTTCATTCGCCAAATCCTAGGACTCAATCCCTTCAAAACCTCATACTTTGCGCTGTACAGGCCCCTGGACGATCTTGGCTCAAGACTCATACTCGTCTCGGGCGTTGTACTGGCAATTCTGGCGGGTCTCCCTATCCCCTTCATTGGTGTCATCCTCGGAAGAATCATCAACAACTTTCCTCCGCCTGAAGATGAGCTTCGGACATTACTTGGCTACCTCATGATAGTAGCTGCATGCTACTTTGTGGTTACCTGGGGTTGGGCTGTTGCATGGGCGGTCATTGGGGAACGAGTGTCGCGCAAAACACGAGAGCAACTCTTGCACCGTGCACTTGGGATGGACATGACCTACTTCGACACCGCTTCGCCCGATATGACAAGCATCCTCACGGAGAAGACCCAAACGATTCAACTTGGCACATCTGAGAAAGTCGGCTTGTTTCTCTGTTCAATCTCGTACTTCGTGGCTGCCTTCTTTGTTGGCTTTACTCTGAACGCGAGACTCACGGCTGTCATGTACGTATGACTTCCTGGACTGCTCGAATCGATGGGACACTATACAAATCATTCATACTAACATGTTGTGCAGGTTTGTCACCGTCATTCCGTCAATGGCCTGTGTCGTCATCTTTGGTACTCAATACGTTGCCAAGTTCACCAAGGAAGCATCAGTCTGTACCGAAAAGGCCGCTTCTCTGGCTGAGAGCGCCATTAGAGCGGTGCAGATCGTGCAAGCTTTTGGGCTACAGGAGAAGCTGAGCTCCGAGCACGTCCACCACCTCCGATCTGCATTGCGGGCTGGCATCAAGAAGAGCGTAGCTGGAGCTGCGATGCTTGGCTCCGTTTACTTTGTCGCCTACGCAGCAAATGCATTGGCTTTCTGGTACGGCGACCGCCTCCGTGATGGTAGTGCAGAAGCTGGAACGATATATGCCGTCGTATTCCTCATCCTGGACGCTTCCTTTGTCGTAGGGAGATTTGGACCGTTTATTCAGACTTTCGCATTAGCTGCTGCTGCGGGGCAGGCTATTCACGAAGTGCTTGATCAGCCACTGCCTGATATCGACGTCTACAGCAGCGACGGAGAGAAAGCATACAAGGCTCACTTCGCAGAGAACATCAACTTTTCCGCGGTGTCGTTTGTCTACCCAGCTAGGCCAACAGTCAAAATTCTAGATGCAGTCGACCTCACCATCGCTCCAGGAAAAGTCACGGGCCTGGTCGGACCCTCAGGCTCGGGAAAGTCTACCATTACATCGCTCCTCCTTCGTCTATACGACCCGACCTTTGGCCGAATCACTATTGGCGGCCGCGACATCAAGTCTTTTAATCTTCGAAGCCTACGATCACATGTTGCACTCGTCACGCAAAACCCAGTCCTCTTCACAGGAACCATTTACGACAACATCAAGCATGGATTGCCACAAGGTGAGAATTTGTCTGAAGAAGACGCCCTCGCGAGATGCATGGCTGCGGCCAAGGAAGCCCACTGCGAGTTCTTGGAACGTCTCCCCAGCGGGATCTACACAAAGATTGGCTCAGGCCCACACTCGCAACTTTCCGGAGGACAGAAGCAGCGCATCACATTAGCCCGCGCTTTGGTCGGTCGGCCTTCAGTGTTGCTCCTCGATGAGTTTACTAGTGCGATGGACGCAACGAGTGAGGCCATTGTACTGGATAACCTTAGGCTTTCATCGGCGAGAGCTGGTCGAACGACCATTATTATCGCGCACAGGCTTGCAACTGTGCGAGATGCTGACCGAATTGTGGTGTTGAAAGAAGGTGTTGTCGCCGAAGATGGACAACATGAAACCTTGGTCAAGGCGAACGGCATTTACGCTGATCTCATACAAGCCCAGCTGTTCGAGAAGAAGGGACAGACCTCAGTCGCGTCATCGATCTATTCTAGTCCCAGGATCTTGCAGAAAGTGCCCGACCAGCCGAACACTTCGGCCAACGACTCATCATCTGAAACTACCGCAGTCACATCGGAGAATCCAACCAAGAGTTCAGCTGAGCTTATACGCAGATGTCTGGCGCTAAGCCGACATGAGATACCTGCGATTATTCTGGGTCTGGCTGCATCGATTCTGAGTGGAGGCGTCACGATTGGAGAGGCTTTCATCTTCGGCAATCTGGTGGAACTTCTCAACGACACTTCAAAGACTGGCGAATTGGCCTCGAGGATCGCTTTCTTCTGCTTACTGTTCTTCTTCCTTTCTTTGGTGGCATTGGTATCGCACGGAGCTGGCGGCGCAGCTTTCGGAGTGGTCTCTGAGAACCTTGTCCTTCGCGTACGAGACATCTCGTTCCGTACGATCTTGAGGCAGGATATCTCTTGGTTCTCGAAGCCTGGGCACTCCCATCACGCGTTGATGTCCAAGCTCAACATGGATAGCGGATCCATCAGCGGTCTCTCGGGTGTCATACTCGGCACGATCTTCTCCATTACTACTTCAGTGGTCGGTGGTACAATATTGGCCCATATCGTCGCTTGGAAGATTGCAATTGTCCTCCTTGCTGCTGTACCGATCATGGTTCTCGCTGGCTTCGTCCGCCTCCGGATCTTAGCACTCGCGGAAGAGAAGCACCAGAATGCCTACAACGACGCAGCGACGTTGGCTTCTGAAGCCACTGCTTCCATGCAGATCGTGGCGGCTTTTGGTCTTGAAGATCACTTCCTCAGATCGTACCAGGAGGCCATAAGCGGGCCGTACGAAGAACATTTGCGCTTTGCCTTGTTTGGCAACATCCTGCTTGCATTTTCCTTGTCTGTAACGTATTACGTCTATTCCTTGGCTTACTGGTGGGGCTCAAAGCAGGTTCGCAACGGCAACTACAGTCAGAAGGATTTCTTCATCGTGTTGCCTGCGTTGCTGTTCTCTGCTCAAGCTGCCGGTCAGCTATTTAGTCTAGCCCCCGAGGTCACACGAGCGAAGATGGCTGCCCAGAGCGTCTTTGCTCTACACGACGAAAAGCCTACTATCTTGATTGACGACAAGCATTCACAAGCACCGCCAGATGGTACGAGTGCCAACGTGGACGCATTGCTATCCGGCCCTTCGGCCAGCTATGGTACATTCGGTGTTCGAGGAGAGCTAGAGTTTCGTGGCGTCAGCCTACACTATGAGACGCGGCCAGACGTTCCAGCATTGGACAAGGTCTCTTTCCAAATCAGACATGGCGAGTACGCGGCGTTCGTCGGGCGATCAGGCGCCGGCAAATCGAGCACTGTCCATCTCATCGAGAGGTTCTTCGATCCTACGGCGGGCCAGGTCTACCTGGACGGGCGCGACATCCGCAATGAGCCCGTTCAGACTCATCGGGCACGACTAGCGTTGGTGGAGCAAGAGCCCGACCTGTTCCCAGGGAGCGTCAAGTTCAACATTGGACTTGGCAGAAGACCTGGAGCTGAAATCAGTGATGAGGATATCATGGCTGTGGCTAAGAAATGCGAACTGCATGATTTCATCATGAGTTTGCCGGAGGGATACAACACCGAAGTTGGTGCTCATGGCTCGAAGCTGTCTGGTGGTCAGCGACAAAGACTGGCCATCGCACGTGCCCTTCTGCGGGATCCCGAGATCCTTTTGCTCGACGAAGCCACATCTCAACTAGACGCGAACACAGAAAGAGAAATTCGCAGGACCATCGCGGCTGCGTCAAAGGGCCGTACCACCATCATGATCGCTCACAGATTGGCCAGTGTCCAGCATGCAGACAAGATCTTTGTCTTTGATGCGGGCAAGATAGTAGAGCAAGGTCGACACGATGAGCTTGTCGCAGAGGGCGGCATCTACGCTGGAATGGTTGCAGCACAGGAGCTGGACTGATTCACGTTTGCAGCATTTGCCATTCGCATTTTCCTTATTCCTCAAACCACTATTGTATTACCAGCCGACCGTCTCGGCCTTTCTTTCAATCTGCATATCTCGGCGGTCTTTTGCTCCTTCCACATTAAGCGCATCGTCCAACTGCTGGGATTTCATGTATAACATATTGACACTACAACACGACATAATCCTGTGCACAGCTTTCGAAGATATACAAAACAATGTGACGATCTGTGCAATCGCGCACAACTTGCCTTGTTGTATGTCACGAACCCGCAATGGCCCGAGGAAATTATCAAATCTCGAAGTCAGAGTTTGGACAGCGCTTGTCCACAACAGCGAGCTATTCGCACTAACGCCTCGCTCGTCATAGTCTGCATCATCGTCGGCTAGGATGATGTATGTGTAAGAGATCTGCGGCTGCGGCGCAATAACCGAAATCGTAGTCAAGCCCGCCATAACCCTTCTTACGTTGACTTTTGGTGTTGAGGCGTGCAGAAA
Source organism: Didymella pomorum (assembly GCA_022225945.1). Taxonomy (NCBI): domain Eukaryota; kingdom Fungi; phylum Ascomycota; class Dothideomycetes; order Pleosporales; family Didymellaceae; genus Didymella; species Didymella pomorum. The sequence continues at coordinate 187,963 of JAKJXN010000035.1, read as the reverse complement.
GCCCGAGCCCACTCCGATTTCCGGCTGTTGCTACGCAGAGATTTCATCAGATTAGATGAAGCGAATCAGATAACTTCCCCGCCAAGCTACCATCCCATGGCTGACGCAGCGGCTGGTGCTTCGAGCCAGGCGATTCAAGGCAAGCGTTGCGGGGACTCGCAGAAAATTTTGCCTGCACAATGACCAACCACACCAGTCCAAGCCGCTTTCTGACGGTTCTGCCTCCGGAGCTGTTATCAGATCCGGCTTGAAGAATCTGATTAGATGGCCGATCTTCTCTCCGAGCCTTGATGCCTGCGCGCGATTCGCAACAGTGGATGGCATACGCCATCTCCACGGGCCGTCAGGGTCTAATTACGAGCGAGCATCGAACCATCCTCTCACGAGCGTTGCAGGTGCCTCCATTGACATGGGTTCCTCAGACGCAGGAGCGGAGCTTGGTTTCTTCTTGGTGCAGGAACAGAAATAGTGGATGCTGTCGACTTTTTCCCTAATAATTTAGTGACAGTACACTCCACGAGCTGTCAGTCCGTCAATCGTACCGCAGGTCTCTGTTTTCTTCTCTCGCAGTGTTTGTCGTTGTGGGTAAGTGTCTCACATGTTCCTTCGATCCCTTTCGTCGCGCCTGCCGCGACTGTAGTGTAAGACGTCATTGGATCTAAACACGCCGGCGAACCACAGCGCGGTTGAGCAGCCAGTTCCCTTTCACGTATTACTACGCCGGCGTACGTTGATGAAGATGCATAACATATACAAACGCAAAGAGCTGGAGCGCAATAGATCCAGGATCTTTCTATTTTCATCAGGAAAATCGTGGTGTTGCGAGAGCTATACTGACAATTGCATCAGAGTATTCTGCGACAGCCCGGCATTTACCCGCATATACAATGAGTCCCCACGCTGAATTTCCGACCAGCTCATCTGGAGCCTCAGCACCTCAGAGAGCTTTCGGTGGCTTCACACAACTCGAGGAGAGCGACTTTCCCGCATTCGAGAACCGATCGAACTTGCGTTACACACCACAGGATGAGTTGCACGACTTGATTTGCGTAGGCTTTGGGCCTGCGTCATTGGCCATTGGTGTTGCAATCCACGATGCACTGGACGGGACAGATCCCTCGCTTGTAGACATCCCGGGACTGGAAGGTCGAGCACCGAAGGTTGCCTTTTTGGAGAAGCAGGAAAGGTTCGCATGGCACGCCGGCATGCTTTTGCCTGGCGCAAAGATGCAAATCACGTTTATGAAGGACATGGCGACCATGAGGAATCCCCGCAGCGAGTTTACATTCATCAACTACCTGCACCAGAAGAACCGCTTGGTCGAGTTCGCCAACTTGAATACCTTCCTTCCTGCACGTGTCGAGTACGAGGACTACATGAAGTGGTGCGCCAGCTGGTTTGAGGAGGTCGTTTCGTACTCTCAGGAAGTCATCGCGGTCAACCCTCAAAGGTCCAGCAACGGCGACATCTCAGTCTTTGAAGTCGTTTCGAAGAACCACCTGACCAACGAGATCGAGACAAGAAGAACAAGACACGTCGTCATTGCTGCAGGAGGAAGGCCGAACATCACTGCGCCATTCCCGCAGAACCATCCTAAGGTCGTTCACTCGTCGAAGTTCTCCTACATCTCAAAGCAGATCCTCAGAGACCACCAAGCGCCTTACAAGGTTGCGGTCGTTGGCAATGGCCAGAGCGCTGCCGAGATCTTCGACTTCTTGCACGCAAACTACCCTAACTCGCAGACACGGCTTTTGATCAAGGGCGGAGCGTTACGACCCAGCGACGACTCGCCTTTCGTCAACGAGATCTTTAACCCAGCACGGACCGAAGTGACGTACAACCGCGATCCCATCCTTCGCGCTCAGACCCTCACCGAGGATAAGGGCACAAACTACGGCGTCGTACGCATCAACCTCCTCGAACACATTTACGAGACCCTTTACCTTCAGCGCATCAGGTACGGCAACTCGCGCGAGGCTGAGGAGCACTGGCCACACAACATCCTGCCCTATCGCAGGGTCACAGCTGTCGAAGACAGCCCGGTCGTCCAGAACGGGATTCGTCTGCACGTCCGTGATCAAAGCCCGTTGTATTTCAGCGAAGTCCCCGGCGCGGGTGAAGAGAAGCAGACCCTAGATGTTGATGCTGTCTTCGTTGCCACTGGGTATCTGAGGAACTTGCACGAGACATTGCTCAAGGACGCCAGACACCTCATGCCTGGTGGCGACCTGACAGATGCGAAGTGGACAGTTGGTAGAGACTACAGGGTCAACTTTGAAGACAAGGCAGTCAGTGACGATGCCGGTGTATGGCTGCAAGGCTGCTGTGAGACGACCCACGGCGTAAGTGCTGCCAGATTCCATACTTGATAAGACGTACTGACATTAGCGCAGTTGAGCGATACCCTGCTTTCCGTTCTTGCTTGCCGTGGAGGAGAGATGGCCAGGTCTATTTTCGAGAAGGCGCCCAAGTGGGACAGCTCTAACGTGCTCGAGTTCCAGGCTGAGCCCAAGCTCTGAAGCTCTCGGTCGCACACTATTGGAGTCACGGTGTCTCTGGAGCGGCGCTTTCTTTCTGATCAGATATTTGTTTGCCTCTACAGCTGGCAGCATTTTGTAGCAATCATCTCCACAAATGAACAGTATTCACACATGTTCACCCACTCTCGTGCATGAGCCCTTGAGGCCTCAGCCCTGTGAGCTGACAACACGGCAGCAATGCAATCACACGTCATTGCTCCCGTATTTTCTGCGGCCTGGTCGCTGCCCATGAACGCCATGGAAAGCACGCAGAATCATCTCTTGAATTCTTTGTGACATACAAGGGTGGCGCAACACGTCGAAAATGGACCCTCATTTCGCAGCTGCGTCGCTCTTTCCCTAATGAGCGCCTAGACAACAACCCAGCTGGAAAGAACGGCTCGCAAAGCCACGCAACTGCCTGAGCCAAGCTATCAGCGGCGGCAAGAGCAGCCGAGTAAGGACAGCATTACCAATTGCTAGCTGCACGAAGCCAACAGTCGAGTGTCAGGCTGGCACTTGGGAGCATGATTTGAATGCCGTGAGCATGAAACGGGTGCAGGGTTGCGTCGTTGTGGAGAGAGCTGCGCAATGAACTAGTGCAGCCCAAAGATTCACGAACCCGACCAACCTCCACGCTGACTATAGTCTATCCTTTCACATTGCTCCCTGATTCCTCACCTTCCTCATAACTCGCTCGACGCCTGCTGCTGCGTCCGTCCTGCCCGTCCCTTGCTGCTGCAATCGCGTGAAGCTGCGTCCGCATCCAGCACCCTCGTGGCTCGCACGTCAATCAGCCCCCGCTGCGAGACCTGGACGTGCACCATCCACCGAACCAACCAGGCCCGTGTCGAATCCCAGCGCCGCACGCCTGCGCACATTCGCGCTCGCCCCAAGCGTGCTGTCGTCAGTCCGCGCTGCAGCGCAGTGCCCCTCACAGGCAGCTTGGTACCGCGACATAGCACCGTAATCCGGCATGCAACGGTCGGATTGACTGCGTTACAGCTGAAGCGGCTGCCATTACTGTCTCCTGCGACCCTGCTCGCACTACCTACACGCTCCCAGCCCGCATCTGTCCTGCGCGATGGATCAGCAGTGGACTGCCTACTCCGAAGCGCCGGATGCCAGCCGCCAGGCGCGGTATGCTCCACATGGAACGACCCCCTCGCAACACACGCAACGAGACGCCAGCGCGTCCGCGCAACTTAAGCAGAACCCGTACGCCTCGCCCTCGGCGCCATCCCGCTCCAGTACCATTGCGCTGCAGTCGCCCAGCCAGAGCACCAGCCGCGGGCCCGACTTCAACGACAACGACGGCGACGTCAAGATGGAGGACGCCGATCCCTACAAGCCCAAGTACAACACGCAGCGGCCGAGCCACCAGCAGCGCCATTCGCAGCAGTTCCTGCAGCAGGAGGAGAGCGCCGCCGCCCGCAGGTACTCGCCCATGAACATGTCGCCCACGTCGCCCTATTCCGGCGGCGCCCAGCACGGAGGGCAGAACTATACGAGCTTCACCCCGCAGGTCCAGAGCAACAGCAATCGCGGCAGTCCCACGCGCAACAACCTCAATAACCCCTACATGTCGCCGCCGAACAGCTACTACTCTCCTCCATGTACGTCGCGCCCAACCTGCCGAGTCCTGCTGTAAGCGCTGGCACGCTAATTAGCCATTGTGTAGCATCGCGGCCAAATGCACCCCAGCTGCCGCCCATCCAGTCCAACATGAGCCCCGAGAGCTTCTATCCGCAGTCTGCGACCGCGCAACTGAACGCCGTATACAACAGGGACCAGCGATCACCGCGGACATCGACGAACCCCAATCCCCCGCAATTGCCCTTGATAGGACGTGGGCCCGTGCCGCAGTTCGAGACGTGTAGTAACACGGCCGACCTCAAACCCAAGATCAACGCGCAACCTCCTTTCCGTCGTGCGAACCCAGAAGGCGGCTTCATCAGTGTAAGTAGAGGCTCGAATCTGTAGGGACGCATAGCTGACAGCGATTGTGTAGCCCCTCCAAGCGCTCACATGCCACCTGCCTACGACATACAAGCTCTGCAATGCTGGCTTCAACTACCAGGCTACTCGCAACCCGCGCCGAGTTCTTACAAAACCCAGCAAGGGAGTGAAGAACGACGGTTACGACAACGAAGACAGCGATTATATTCTCTACGTTAACGATATCCTGGGGTCTGAGGAGTCAGGGCACAAGAACCGCTACCTCATACTCGACGTGTTGGGCCAGGGAACATTTGGTCAGGTCGTCAAATGCCAGAATTTAAAGACGCAGGAGGTCGTTGCGGTCAAGGTGATCAAGAACAGAACAGCATACTTCAACCAGAGTATGATGGAAGTCTCAGTGCTCGACTTGGTATGGTCAACTAATGCACGCGGAGAGACATTCAGCTAACAGATCTCCAGCTGAACAAGCAGATGGACAAGAATGACGACCACCACCTTCTGAGGCTGAAGGACACGTTCATCCACAGGCAACATCTGTGCCTTGTGTTTGAACTCCTGAGCGTCAACTTATACGAGCTCATCAAGCAGAACCAGTTCCGTGGTCTGTCAACAACGCTGGTCCGCGTCTTCGCTCAGCAGCTGATCAATGGTCTTGCTTTGCTCGGCAAGGCAAAGTTGATTCACTGTGATCTGAAGCCGGAAAACATCTTGCTCAAAAAGTAAGTGTCTTCTACTCGCAGCGCACTATAATAGACTAATTTCCACAGTCTGGAGAGTCCCATTATCAAGATTATCGACTTCGGATCTGCGTGCGACGAGCGACAGACAGTGTACACGTACATCCAGTCCCGATTCTACCGATCACCTGAGGTGCTCTTGGGTCTCCCATACTCGGCCGCGATTGATATGTGGTCATTGGGCTGTATTGTTGTAGAGCTTTTCCTCGGTCTGCCTCTATTCCCTGGATCGTCCGAATACAACCAGGTCTCCAGGATCACAGAAATGCTCGGGCTTGCGCCACAGTGGATGCTGGAAATGGGCAAGCAGTCTGGCGAATTCTTTGAGAAAACTCAAGACGAATACGGACGTAAGAACTACCGACTCAAGTCTATGGAACAGTACTCGAGAGAGCACGGCACAAAGGAGCAGCACAGTAAGAAGTACTTCTCGGCCACGACATTGCCGGACATTATCAGGAACTACCCCATGCCAAGGAAGAACATGAAGCCCAATGAGATTGAGCGAGGTGCGTCAAATGTCGCAAGTCAACGATGTGTTCACTAACAAAGAATAGAAATGGCCAATCGAGCAGCTTTCATTGACTTTGCCCAAGGATTGCTCAACCTCAACCCTCTGGAACGATGGACACCAGCGCAAGCGAAGCTTCATCCTTTCATTACACAGGCAAAGTTCACTGGTCCCTTCGTGCCGCCCATGACTTTAAAGTCTAGCTCAAGTCGCTCTCCTGCCCCGGGCGTGCAAGAACAGCAACGCTTCGAAGGCATGGCTAAGCAGCGTGCTCAGCAACAGCAACAGGCGCTCGCAGCGCAACAAGCCCAAGCGGCTCAGACTGCTGCATATGCGAACATGCAGATGAACCAGTATGCTGCGCCGAATCCCCACCCGCAACCGAATCCGTACAACAACATGTACGCGCCGAACCACCAAGGGCAACCACCACCGTACCCCGCGCAGACAGCGCCATACGGACAACAGATGCCTGCCGTGCAACCTCAGCAACCTCGCCAATACGCACAGCCGCAGAATCTCTACGCCCAAGCGACCACGCGGGCTGGGCGGCAGCGTGCATCCACAATGGATCAGCAGCAGGCCAATCCTTCAGGCATTCCGCCAGCTCTGCAGAGAGTTATGAGTCACCTGGATCCAAATGCGCCAGTCAGACTGCAGCCATCGCCTGCATACTATCCGCCGCCTCCTGAAGGTGCTCCTGAGAGTGCTAGCAGCTCGAGACGGAGAGGCTCTCGCGCAGGCAATTCACAACGGAACCACAACTTTGTTCGTAATCTCGAGGATCGCACACTCGAGGAAGGTTTCATGCAACAGCCTCATTGGCAATGACGAGAGAAGCTTTGATTACACGTTTGACCCTTATCGGGATTGGCATCGAGATGGCAACCGGCGAACAATGCAAGTTCCTATGTCACGGACAACAGTATTACGTGCTTTCGAAGTACAGTCAACGCTTGTCCTCTTTATCAAAACATCAGCGATACCATGTCCTCCCAGGGGTGCAGTGTCTTGATTAGACTACTGCCCGGAGCTTGTGTCCACCGTCTACGTCACTTGACTTTGCGTCGGTGTACAGATCCCTAGTATGAATCCGCACAACAAAAATTGCTCTTAGTGGTACCGCGACGAGGCAGGCAGCAACATCATCAGGCCGGCAAGATTGGCTCAATAGCCCTGGTAGCTTGCCAAAGGACGGCAAGCTGATACGGTGTTGGATGACACGGCGATATGAGTCTTTCTTGTATGCTGGTGCACCTTATCGAGACACCGCAACGCCTTCATTATCTTTCATAGTTGCACGCAGCAAGGGAATGGCGCACGGCCTGCTGGCGGCATATGTACTTTTACTGCATTCGTATAAAGTTAAACTGCGATGTTGAGCGCAGGTAGTGCCTGGCCAACAAAAACTCCGTGACCGCTCGGACAATATGATTGGAGAGTCATGTCACGACAGTCACAGTCGTTTCGTGGTTGTGATGTGATACAGTGTTAGGCGTCGTTTGCGGGACTCACTAGCGCGGCTTCGTACCCCACCCACCACACAATTTTGACTGTGAGTCTTGGCAAGCGCGACCTGCGATCTGGTGAGTCGCTCCTGCCCCGAACAACACACCCAAGGCGACCGCCACATAAACCCCTCGAACCTCCGGCAACCTTTACTCTCGAGTACAGCAGCCATGTCGCGCTTTTTCGCCGCCAGCGACAGCTCTTCGGAAGAGTCCAGCGAGGAGGAGCTCTACTCCAACGATGAGGCATCCGAACAGGAAGACTCCGAAGTGGACTCTGACGACGACTCTGATGACTCCGACTCGTCGTCCGGATCCGAGACTGGTGCAGCCCGCTTCCTGAAGGACGTCAGCAGCGACAGCGAGAGCGACGACGAGGATGCGAACAAGGTGCTCAAGAGCGCCAAGGACAAGCGCTTCGACGAGCTCGAGGCCGTCGTCAGGCAGATAGAGAACGCGCAGCGCATCAACGACTGGGCCGTTATCTCAGACCGTACGTGCACCTGAAGGAGAGCAAGGATGTAGCCGAGGGCGTGGACACGCTTTGGGGCAGCAGAGGTGGCGGGGTACAACGAACAATTGCTAACATTGCGGACATACAGAGTTCGACAAGCTGAACCGCCTGGTACCGACCCTGATCAAGCAGAACGATGGCAAGGTCCCCAAGATGTACATCCAGGCCATCGCCGACCTCGAGACCGCCGTTCTTGAGGCCCACGAGAAGCAGAAGGTCACCCCCAAGAAGATGACCGCCCCCAACCAGCGTGGTTTCAACGCCATCCGCCAGAAGGTCAAGAAGCACAACCGCGACTACCAGCGAGACATCGACCTGTACAGGGAGAACAAGGAGGAATTCATGAAGGAGGAGGAGGTCGTTGAGCAGGCGCCCAAGGAGAAGAAGAAGAAGGACAAGACCAGGATCGCCCAGCTCGGCACCGAGACCGTCATCGACGCTGGCGATGATGGCTTCGTCACCGTTGGCGCCGGCGGCAAGGCCGTGCAGTACACTGCAGAGGGCATCCTTAAGCAGCTGCGATCGATTGTAGAGCAGCGTGGACGCAAGAACACAGACAAGCTCGAGCAGATCCGCACAATGGAGAAGCTGCTCGATGTTGCCGTCAACGACTACCAGAGGGTTCGCGTTCTCCTCACGCTCATCTCCACCCGCTTCGACCTCACATCCGGTACCGCCAGCCACATGCACCAGGAGCAATGGAAGCTGTGAGTCGCGCCAGTCTATGTTGTGATAGCGTGTTCGCTGACATTTTCCAGGGCTGACCAGGAATTCGGCAAATTGCTCGAGACACTCGAGAACAGCAAGGAGATTGTTGTTGTAGAGAACGCCGAGGAGTGGGAGGACGACGAGAAGACACCCACTATCGAGGAGGGTCAGATCTTCAAGATTCCCGGCAGCGTTGTCTCGTTCGTCGAGAGGCTCGACGATGAGCTCACCCGTTCCCTACAGCACATCGACCCTCACACAGCCGAGTACGTCGAGCGTCTCACAGACGAGAGCGCCCTGTACGCTCAGCTTGTGCGCGCCATGATCTACGTTGAGAGCCTGCAGAAGAGGGAAGGTCTCGAGATCCCGCAAGATTCCGCCAACCGCGTGGTTATGCGCCGGTTGGAGCATGTCTACTTCAAGGTACGCATAGACTACATCCCACATGTGCCATTCCGAGCTAACAATATCAGCCTTCGTCCGTCGTCCAGATCCTCGAGAACAAGACATGGGAGGCGATCCCATCTCACCTTGACTCCACAACCACTCCCCGCGCCAATGCCAACGACACAGCCTCCATCGTCCAGACACTCTCCTCATATCTGTTCAAGCACAGCGAGGGCATCATCCGTGCAAGGGCGATGCTCTGCCAGATTTACTTCTTGGCTCTGCACGACCAGTACTACAAGGCTCGTGATATGATGCTCATGTCCCACTTGCAGGAGACTATCAGCAACTTCGATGTCAACACCCAGATCCTCTTCAACCGCTCATTGGTACAGGTCGGTCTTTGCGCGTTCCGCGCGGGTCTTGTCTACGAGGCACAGACTTCGCTGCAGGAAATCTGCGGCAGCAACAGGCAGAAGGAGCTTCTCGCACAGGGTCTGCAAATGCAGCGATACTCGCAAATCTCGCCCGAGCAGGAGCGCCTAGAGCGCCAGCGCCAGCTTCCTTTCCATCTCCACATCAACCTCGAATTGCTCGAGTGCGTCTACCTGACATGCTCTATGTTGCTTGAGATCCCTCTTCTCGCACAGCTCGGCTCGTCGCCTGACCTCAGGAAGCGCGTCATTAGCAAGACCTACCGCCGTCTTTTAGAATACCATGAGCGCCAGATCTTCACCGGACCCCCGGAGAACACTCGTGACCATGTCATGCAGGCCTCCAAGGCGCTGTCCGCTGGCGAGTGGAAGAAGTCTGCCGACTTCATCAACAGCATCAAGATCTGGGAACTCATGGCCAACCAGGAGCAGATCAAGGATATGCTGTCGGCGCAGATTCAGGAGGAGGGTCTGAGGACCTACCTCTTCACATACGCGCCCTACTACGATACACTCGCCATCTCGACCCTGTCCGATATGTTCGAGCTGAGCGAGCGCAAGATCAGCGCCGTCGTCAGCAAGATGATCTCCCATGAGGAGCTCGCCGCAGCCCTAGACCAGGTCAACAGCGCAGTCATCTTCCGCAAGGGCGTCGAGCTCTCCCGCCTCCAGACCCTCGCCCTCAGCCTTTCAGACAAGGCCTCCGGCCTCATCGAGTCCAACGAGAAGACCCTCGAGCAGAGGACACAAGGCACAGCGCACGCCTTCGAGCGACAAGGCGGCCGCGGTGGTCGCGGTGGCCGTGGCGGAGGCCGTGGTGGCCGTGGCGGCGGCGGTGGACCTAGAGGAGGCAGGAATCAGCAGTTCACGGGCGGTGCGCTGGGACGCGCGATCCAGGCTTAGAAGGCTGATGTTAGGTTTTCATGGATGGCGTTTGTGCTTCGGGACGAGAGACTTTGAAGCGGATCCCGGGGTAATGCAATGGCATGATGTGAATGTGAATGTGAATGTGATGGATATGAGATGGAGAGGAGGGGCTGTTTTGTGAGGTGCATACCATGCTAGTAGATTACGAATTACATCGGGAAAAGTTCAATCATCTCCTTGGCCATTTCCTTCGTGTCTGCTCCTTTAAACGCGAATTCGAGATTGCTGGGCCACAAGGTTGACTTGTCGTCCGGTGCCACTCAGGCCAGTCTTGAACAGGACAACAGAAGCGCTCTTGTGAATTCGAGGCCACTATGGATCTGGCAGGCACCGTATCTTCATCGCAACATGTCCCTCTTTATTAGGACGATCTGAAAGTGTCGAACCGTTGTAGAACAATCACATGGTACGTTCATCTCGGAACGAAAGCCTGCTCTGTGCGACACCTGAACGACACTTGAACGCAGAACCATGAGTTAGAGCTCAGAAGCTCAGACGCCAGCCTTTTGCAGTTGCAAAGCCAGCACTCGTCACAGGCATACACCATTGTCCAATCGCTGTTTAAAGATTGGAACAACATATTAAAGGTAAATTGGTCGCTCGTTCCGCGCATGAGGTTTGGCCACCGTTTTTGGAAGTTGGCTACAATCGTTTCGTGCGTAACAAAGAGCAAACAAAAGAGCATAACATAGGTTGAAGCTCAATGTTTAAAGAAACATGGGTTGAGACTGTCTGCATTTAAACAAATCGATTTGGCACCAGACTAGATCTGCCAGCTGATGCATCGTTTGCAAAGGTTCAGCCAATATAGGGAATGTGTTGAAGTTGTTTCTACTTAGGATTTAAGCGCTCCTTGCATCCTTTTCAGGCATAGGGTCGTTGCTCTCTGACTTTGAAGATGTGCAAAGACTGAGTATGAATGAGATCAACCATGTACATCCGCCAGTATTTATATCAAGATAAACTGTTGAGAGGATAGCCAGTACTTACCAGACCTATGGTACATTTGGACGCGGAAGCTCTGCGGCATTCTCGAATGAATCAACTCGAGTACCTCCAAGGGACTTAAAAGGCCGCTTGTTCCTCGCAGATGAAGCATTGCATGAATGGTAGTGTGACTTACGAATTTCTGGTTGCAGACAGAACATAGTGATGTTGTACAAACAATTCAAGTACATATAGCAGCATGTTAGTTACTTTTGGAAGTTCGTACCACGTGTATGGAGTTGAAATGCCAGCAAGACGGGTGCAGAGCTCTTTCATACGGAGCTATGACCAGGGACATAACAGAGACGACTGGTCGATCCAAAGCAGCATTGGACGAGCCTTGCTAGGCAACAAGTCTGTTAGCTCACCGGTTATCGAGCCTTTGTTCCAGCGGGACATTCCAGCTTGTCCAAACAGGTTTTGGAGGTATACAATGTTTGATTGACGCAGGGACATACGTTGGCTTGGACGTCCTTTCTGGCAGCAGTATCATTTCCCTGCCTTCTAGAGCAGACACAGTCATGCACCATCTCTGCAAAGACTTTTGGAACATGAACGCTTATGGTGTGAGCTTTCGAAGATGAGCTAAGAGGACTTCGGAGAAAGTGAAAGGGAGCAGGCAATCCCTAAGTAGTGTGAGACTCGCATCGAAGAGGCAGACACATGGGAGGATTGCTCATCTCTCTTGTGACAGACAGACGGGACACCCGTCCAGGAGAAGGAGACATCGCAGGCGATGCACGAAGTTTTGAACATGACAGGTTCCGGAATAAGTTTTGTTAAAGACGACCAGCGTGTGTAGAAGCAGCAGTGACAAAGCAAGACACTGGTTTTAGAGGGGAGTGGGCGGTGGGCGGGCACATAACGTACAGGTATCTCATCTTGGTCTGCCCTATTGGGAACTAGTGGTATCAATCATTACGTCCCATACTCTCAGGGCATGCTTCCCCCCAGGCGTGTCATTGCACAGTCAACACGGCTCGTTGTCGCAGCACCTCGTGGCGCCTGGGGCGCTGCATCCTCTCTTGCAGGCGGCTGAGTACTACTGCTCTGTCGGGGAACCTCGGTCAACTAGACCGGGACACCGACAAAGCCAATACGTGGCTTGCACCTTGCGCCATCTGTTGTCTCGCCACCCCATTGGCTTCTCCATTCCTGCTCTTCGGCCTTGAAGTTATCGAAGACTTCGCGTTCTTCCGGCTTCATTTCCGCGAGATCTTCATCGGCGAGATTGGGCAGGCCGTTCGTGCCGACGTCAACGTAGTCGGCGTCCGGCCCAGGAATGCCAAGACCTGCGTAGGGAGGCTTTTGGAAGATCTGATCAACGATGAGGTACTTTTGTGCGACGATGGGAGGCACGTCGGTTTCTGATGCAGGAACGCGTTCCCATCGGGCATGTGTGGGTTGTGAGGTTTTAGGGTAGCACATCAGGTTTGTGTGAGGATCGTACGTGCCGTTGGCCAGGTTCGCGCGGCGGATTGCAGAGAGCGACGCATTGAAGCGGCTAATAGAGGTCAGTAAATTAATCCACACACCAGAAACCTCATATGGCCTACCTTGCTGCCCGACCGTGCTCAAACTGCCAGTTCGCTGACGTGATGTTGACCTTCTTCTTGCCAGGTGCAGGCTTGCCATTGGCAGTAGGTACGCTGGGTACTCCTGTGTGGTAGACGCTACTCGCACCGTGCCAGGCAACGTATTGGTTCTTGTTGTAGGGCTCACCCGGTGCCGGGAGGCGATCATTGGGGTCTGCAAGCTCTCCCTCGATATCGCCCCGTTCGCGCGCAGCAGTCACGTAATAATCGTCAATGATGCGCTTGCCACCAATGATGATACGGGCACCAAACTCTCGGAAGACTGAGCGCGCAGTGACCACACCAATGGCACGACCCTTGTACGAATGAGGGATGATCTCGCGGTCGATGAGGTCGCGCTTCTCGGTGTCGTCGATGATGATCTTGTAGAGCTGCATGTGCTTGGTGAAGAACAGGTAACTGTCCCTGAAACCACAGCAACGTGCGGGCTCGGTGGACAACATGTATTGCCGTTCTCCTCTGCCCTTGATTGTGAAGATGCGCACGCGGTAGTCGCGGCCGCCCTGGAGATTGCCCAGCTTGTCGACTTTCTTCTCGCCTTCTTCGTCTTCAGGCAGATCGACCTCATCGTTGATGACGTCCATCATGTTGCCTTCTTTGTCAATTGGCACGCGCGTGGTATGCGACGGTCCGCCCTTTGGCGGACGTCCTCGACCTCCACCAGCTGGCCGCCCGCGCTTGCGCTTGATGGGTGTGCCGCCTTCTGAGACGTTCTCGGGGTCCTGGTTCCAGTCTGGGGGCCTGTTCTTAGGAGGGCGTCCAAGTCGCTTCTTGCGCGGGAATGGTTGTACGATTGCTGGTGACGGCGAGCGTTCTGAGGCAGCTTCCTCTTCCTCGTCTTCTTGTGCGACCTCAGCTTCCTCCTCCTCTTCCTCGTCCTTGGGCGACTCTGCGCGCGACTCGATGGCGTCGTCCATGTCTACGTCGCTGTCTTGCTGGGGTGTTGCGCTACGCGCGGGCGTGCTGCGACGAGCGGCAGCTCGAGATGGCCGGCCGCGCGCCATTGTGGAGGAAACGCACGATTCGGTCCTAGCGCAATATCCTTGCAAGTCGCAGCTGAGTTCAGCTTCTCCTGGGAGGGGCTATATCAAGTCAAAGGCAGTTGCGTGGGTTATTGGCGATGCATACCTGTCGACGAGCTTCGTGACTTCCTCCCGGACGTGTCGACACTAGGCCGCATTCAAGATAGAGCTATCACGTGTGCAGTACCTCACCATCTTCGCATGAAATCCTCCAGAGTTCCATCATGTTGATTGCGTGACGCACTGTTACTCTTGTATTGATCTTCTCGAGCTTATGTGAATTTTCATTTTGCAGCTGATGTCTCTCAGCAGCATGGAGCACCCAGAACAATGGCTATCGAAGCTAGGTTGCTGTCCACGAACATTCCGAGACTGTGTTCTGAGGCTTTGGAGGTCAAGTAGTCGTTGAAACAGTCACGGCCGTGTAGTAAACTTCCCTTCTCCGATCGGGAGCGAACATGATGTCCTGTAGTCTATTACCTTCCGCGGAGAGGCTTCTTGCAGAAGGTGGCCCCGACAATGATTTCCGTTAGACTTCAAGGCACCTGCTCCTCGAGCACATTGAGCTTGCTGATCATGGAAAGTGCGATAAGAGCGTATGTATGTAGTTACTGTACTGCATTGCTATCAATAGCTCACGTCTTTCCTCGATCTCGACCACGTTTCTCCACTTCACACCTGGCCGGGACAACGACAGGGAGCAAAGATGGCCCTCCAACGCCTCAACGTTCGCACAAAGAAGAGCTTCCCAGGACTCTATTTTTTCGATAACTCAGAAGCCCCTCCTGCCAAGTGCGTCTCTTGAAGTTCTCACCAGCCTGTACTGACTTTACAGCAGAAACACAGCGGTGCACATCGAGTCGTCTCCTCGCTCAGATCTCACTCAAACTACAGAGGAGTGCGATCTTGAGGACTTCGGAGCTAAGCTCGAACGCTGCAAGGCCAAAGATTCTCCCGGCAAAAACAGTCCCTCCAAGCACAAGAAGCTGTTTGGATCTTTGCGAAGCCTCCGATCCTTGACAAACCTGCACTCATCTCCGACCAAGACCAAGGCCAAGCAGCCGATGACACTTCGCTCTGAGTCTCCTGTCAGACACTTGGTAAGAGTTGATGCTCACCTCCACTGTCTACAATGTGCTGACTCTTTAGGATGTGTGCACGACGCCGCTGCCCGTGTGGCATTCGCTTGCCATCTTGAACTTCGAGCAGTCCCCGTCGGACAAGCCCATGTTCGACCTCACAATGCACCACCGCTCTTTGTCTGGCTCCAGCCTCGAGGTTCACCACTCGTCACCGATGACAGTCCCAGGCTCAGCTAGGCAGGGGACACCGTACAATGTCTTCCTACCCATTACCGATCTGCCTGCTGGAACAATTCCCGACACACCTGGACCGATGCAGACAGCCTTCAACCGCGATCCTGCGAACCAATTGACCTGTCGAAGCGTCAGCCTCACGCCGTTCGAGAGGTATGCACCCTTGACACCTGTTCTCACACCATTGCCAGGCACAAAACTTTCCATTGGAGACACTGATCCTGAGCTTGTCCCTTTGCCACCTTCTGCCAACCCCTCCACGGTGCAATTGGGTGGGAGCGCGCTCAGTTACTTTGACATTTCAGTCGATGAACACCCACAGATTGATGATACGGACGTGCTCAACGGACTCGCCTGTCTTCAGCTTGCTGAGGATTGCAAGAGTGCCTCTAGTGACCACCACGGCACGTCTCCGCACGGTCTCAGTGCGTACTCATCTGTTGGGCGTCGTGGTACTGTCGAAGAGATGAGACATCAGTTTGAAGATCCAAAACCGCAAGACACTGTAGACACGCTTGGAATCACACAGGATCGAACACAAGCGCATAAGCGCCAGCAGCAGGCCAGAGACCTCCAGGAAACAACCCAGACCCCAGGCGTCCCCCAACACCATCAAGTACTGCCGCTTCGTCTTGAACATCAAGGTGGTAGTCTGCAAGACTCATTTCGAAGAGACTCACGTAACAGCGAGGGCTTCGAGACATGCAGTGGCGAGCGCTCGACAGCGACGGCATCAGAGGACTCACTCCACAATCGCAACTCTCATCAGACCTGCACATCAAGGTCCTCATCCGTCTATTCTGATGCCCAGCCTCCAGCAATAGGCAAGGGTTCTGACCATGGCGATGATGCACCTCCCGAGTTTGCCTACGTCGTCTGGGACAGTCCAAGTGAAGCCTCAGCTCCAAAGAACATCTGGGGTGGAACCACTAGTCTTTACGACGGCACCGGCTATGGAGATGATAGCGGTCCCTCGACACCCCACGAGCCCAATGAAGGCATCCACAACATCCACTTAGAGACATCGTCGGCGCCTCTCTCGGTCGACGGAGCGCGCTCCGGCAACGAGATGTCCAATCGACCTTCGAGTGGTGAACAACCGCACCATGAACCCGTACGACAGTTTTCTCTTACCGCCCATGGACACGGCAATGGTGAGAGTCTGGAGTCGATATACCGTGCGTATGCCTACCCCCTCGAAGACAGAACTCCGAGCAGCAGCAACTGCAGCGCAGGCGGGGACGTGCAGCGACCTGCGACGAAGAAAGATGAGATCAGCTCATGAAGATGGACACACGCATGATGTGTCGTTCATTCTTACCTATGCACCAGGGTTTCTCGTAAGGGCAGCATTTGGATGGGCTGCTTCCTGCATTCAACCTCATAATGGTGCAACGAAAATCCAAACGGAAGCCGCAACGTGGATATTAGCTAGCACACGTAGGCTTGAATAGGAAACATTCTCAAAGAACAGTATGCCGAATCGTGTCGTAGTTGTGGGCTGAAAGCATCAAATGACCAGCAAATCATGCGAGTGATGGGCCTGGGTTTAGAGCGATGGATGCAGCGCTGAGGCGATGATTGCATGCGCTGGCGAGCAGTACTGCTGGGCTCGCGGCTGGCCTTACTTGATGAAGCAGTGATGATATGCAGAATCAACGGTGTCGTACGAGGAAAAGGCCGTTTCGAGTGTGACAAGTGCCCGGTCATATGCGTGTGTTGCGGGTAGGGCCCGCAGATGAGCCCACATGGCCTGACTTTGTGGGCAGATGCGAGAAAGTTGGGGCGCGCTGCTACCGATGCAGCAACAAGACTGGAGAGTCCCGGTGCACATGGAAGATCGGCGCATAGGTTGAGGGTTGAAGGGATGTATACTTCCGCTATGCTGGGATTTCGGGAGTATATGAAATAGCCATGGCGCAAATGTTTTTGGAGGTGACTTTTGGGGTTCGGCTGTAAGCTTAGAGACCCTCGGCTTTAAGAGACAACGACAACATGGCGTCACTTCAGGTTCCCAACGGTGCGACATCAACATCAACAACCTCAGCAACATCACCAACCTCGAATTCAAGACCGACACCGACACCAGGACCAAAAGAACCGCACACCGTTATACTCGGCAGCGGCATCATTGGGCTCTGTGCTGCGTATTTTCTGTCTGAGAGTGGACATACGAGACCAGAGACGATATGTGTGGTGGATAGTAGCCCGGAGCTGTTTCGCTGCGCGAGTGGTCTTGCGGCTGGGTTTTGTGCTAGGGACTGTATGTATCTCGAATTCACCATGTTTGCTGAATCTCTCACCACGTTTGCGATTGCTCACTTCGTTCGCAGGGTTCGCGCCCTCAGTCGCCTCGCTAGGCGCCCTCTCCTTCTCGCTCCACAAGTCCCTCGCCGACGCACACAACGGCCGCCAAATATGGGGATACGCCTCCTCGACCGGTGTCAGCCTGAGCCAGGACTCTGAGTCCGCCATCGAAGGCTCCGGCGAGGATTGGCTCGAGAACGGCACCAGTCGGGCGCAGCTTGCACATCATAATCGCGCCTGGGAAGAGGATAAGGGGCCCGAGTGGTTGAGACGCACGAAAGAGGGCATCATGGAGGTTATTAGCCAAGAGGGGACGACGGCACAGATTGATCCCAAGAGGTTCTGTGGGTGGTTGAAGGAGAGCGTTGAGGGGAGAGGGGTCAGGATATTGAATCCTGCAGCTGCGACGGAGGTGCTGAGGGATGCGCAGGGTGTGTTGAGTGGTGTGAGAGTGGTAGGGAGTCAGGACCAGCAAACACACGAGTGTAAGCTCCCAAGATTGCTGGCATTGGATACATGTCCAGGGACTGACGCGTTCACGCAGTGCCTTGCACGCGCCTCCTTATCACCGCAGGCGCATGGTCGCCCCGCGTCTTCGCTACCTTGTTTCCCACCGCGCAAACACGGATTCCCGTCTCCTCGCTCGCCGGCCACTCGCTACTCGTGCGCAATCCGTTCTTCAACCCGCAGGAACTGGACAAAGAGGTGTGCCATGCGGTTTTTGCGACAGACACACTCGGCTTTTCGCCGGAGTGGTTTGCAAGAATAGGCGGCGAGCTGTACCTCGCAGGCCTGAACAGCACGAGTATACCGCTGCCGGACGTGGCGACGGACGTGGTCGCGAGCGAGAAGGCGATTGAGCAGCTGAAGAGCTGTGCGCGGGTTATGATGGTAGACAACGGCGCGGGAAAGGAGATCGAAGTCCTACGACAGGGACTGGTAAGTCTATTCGGCTACATCTGTTGTCAGTTGCTAATCATCGCAGTGCTTCCGCCCGGTCACATCGAGCGGTCGGCCCCTCGTGTCGCGTATACCTGATGCAAAGCTCGGAGGGCTCAGAACAAGACGTGGAGGGGAGGGTGGAGTGTTCATAGCAGCCGGGCACGGCGCATGGGGGATATCGCATGCACCAGGCACCGGTCTCGTGCTGGCGGAGATGATGGAGGGACGGCCTCCAAGCGCTCAGATCGAGACACTGCGGTTACCATCGTGATTGCTCATTCGATTTGCGTTCGAGTTTCAGCATTGTCGGCGCATGGGCATCTTCCGGTTGCATAGCAGGGTAGACAAACGACTTCAGCGAGCGATGACACCAGCTCACACCGCCCAACCTCCTCCTCTGCAGAGACCGAAAAGTGTGTTAATCATCGTGTGTCCCATCCACTGAGAGTAAACAAAATCCAGGTACCCGCCCCTCTTCTGCGCGTGTGATCGTCAGGGCGCTCCACTATGACGCTCTTGACGTCATGGTCCACTACTTTGCAAACAGCAACCATCGCGGTGAGTATATAATATTTGCTACCCCTCCTCTTTCCCAAGTCACACCGCAATTACATTCTCCAAAACAACAACAACTTTTTCTCACCTTTCAAACCACCAACCAACAATTCACAATGCCCCGCAACGGAGACGGATCCAGCGACAACGGTCCCATCGAGGGCCAGAACATCGTCCACGGCGACGGCAAGGTATGTCTCCTCACTCTTTCCCTTCTCTCCCTTACCTCTACAGGTTCAATACTGACATCCCAAAGCCCGACTCCCAGCCCCAGCACGCAAAGAACAACGTCGCGCCCGCGCCTGAGCTCGAGAAGGGCGGTGCGATCGAGGGCATGAACGCGTCCGGAGGAGGCAACAAGGCTGACCAGGCCGAGCCTACCGTTGCTGGCGATAAGCCTGCGCAGTAATTTCTCTCCACGATGAACTCTGCTACGCCCGCGCCGATGGCCGCGTCTAAGATGGCGTGAGGAATCTTGAGAGGGATTGAACTCCAAAAAGGGAGCATGCGAGGAGCGATATCGACGATACTCCTTTGCTGATGTCATGCAAGGGATGAAACCCTGCTACGATGAACGAATCAATGAATTATTGAATGCAAGCAAGGAATGTGCTAGTGATGTTGGCGTGTTGTTGTGCTGTGCGCGTATCCCCTCCCTTGCTATTGCTCATGGAGACGCGTCGTGACATTTCCGTTGTGACGGATCTATTCCTGCTCTATGCATTCTACGCGATACACATGGCCGCCGTTGACGTGTCTACCGCCATGTTAGCTATTCTCATGATTGAGTATTAAGGTGATACTGGTTCTAAGACGGATAGCACGGCTGTGCTCTGGTCCTGAGATCATGGAGAGCATTGAGGTGTTGATGGACTACTAGCATGCATGTTGTGAAAAAGCTAGATATGAGGTCCATATCTCCATAAAGATGGCAGATAGTGAGTGCTTCTCCTTACATCAATTGCGCGTAGGCAGACGCTCTGTTAGAACTATTACCTCGCTCGGTATCCGGCTTTCTGCAACCTAAGAATCTGGGTCTTAATCATACCTCTGCACAAAGCAAGAGTGACGTTTGCTTGGAGTGCGTTTTCTCAACACTTTTACAATTCAATACAACGAATTCTGCTCGTCGGTCCTGGTAAACTTTGCTTGTTCTTGGTTGTTTCTGCAGTGCTAGTGTCGTGCTGCTAAGTCCCCAAGTGTCGATCAGCATCTCTAGCAGAAACATGATGATACTTCATCTACACATTTTCCGCTCGCCAAAAAGGGCCGAGTGCGTTGCTCATTCAATTGACATACAATTCTCGCGACTTCATGCGTGCTATGACACGGTGTTGCTGCTCGTCGATTTTCCATCTAACATGGCTTTGACTGTTGAAGCGCAGAAACCACACAGCACACTTGAGATTTTCCTGGCACACGGGCATCTAAGAATCCATCGACCGACTTGATGCAGAGTGAGAGAATGCAGGCTGTATTGTAGACAATCGCAGGGTTGCAGGAATCCATGGTACATACTGCAAGGCTTCGTTTTACGGAACCCCTCATACCTTCCACACTCCATGCTACCCGTTCCGCTCCACCCAACCCATTCAACGTTTCGCCGCATAGGACCCAAAGAACGTCAATGCACGGGGGGCATCATCACCCAAACAAACAAATATAGCAGTCTCTCAAAGCATACGAGAACACCGATCAGGCCGATGGCAAAGCTGCTATTCTTGACTTCGCGACTTCGTGATCGCCGTGTTAGTGGTGGTAAGCGAGCACTAGGAGTAGGGCTAATGTGCGCTACAACGGGCTGGCGTCAGCCTGCAGGCGCGATGGCGAGAGGCTGGCGCCTTAGCTGTGGCTGGCGTAGAGCCATGAAGCGAAGGCCCACAGAAACACCTAGAATTGTACCATCAGTTGGCGATGTCACTGCGGGGCTGTTCAGGAGGTGGTAATGCCGGTCGAGCCGTGAGTCGAGAGTGAGTAAGGCAGATGAGGCAGGCAGCAGGGGCAGCAGGAGCAGCATCACAATGCAGTAGAGATGAAGTGAAATGAGAACTTGACGCTCAATTGAATGTTTGACTACCTATCACCAGCCCTTGGTGTGCAGCTGCCAAAACGATATCCAGGAGGCGTACCAAGATCTAAGACGATATTGATACAGGCTCAAAACTCCTTGTAACGCCGCGGTGAACCGCACCCAACCTGAACCATTGCCGTCTTCCATGATTGTACACCCTTACTCCGACCTAGTTGTCTAAGCCTACAAGACCTCATCAATCGTGATCTTCGGACGCCATCCAGGAACCCAGTCTCGCTCTTCTCACTGCCAGGCCTGGTGGCGATCTCGAAGCTAGTTGTCTGCTGCGAGAGCCCCGTCGCAACCAAAAGGTGCGCCAGAGGCACTCTGCATGTCAGAGAACTTTGCATCAAAACCGTCAGGAAGGCCTGAGTAGTCTGAAGTTGAGCCTGAGCCAAAGAAGGCTGAGCCGAAGAAATCATCATTGTGAGCCAGGCTAACAGTGGGTTCCTCGGGGAACTGGTCGAAGTCGAAGAGGTTGTCGAGGACAACAGGCTTTGAATCGACTGAATGTAAAGGTTGAAGAGAGTAAGATAGGCAAGGATCGCCGCCATGGGGGAGGCCTTGCCCGAAGTTGACTGACACTGCAGGTCGCACAACATCGCAGCAGGATATTGTGTCAAGTCAAATTCGGGGGCGGCCTCGAAGGTTGAGGCGGGGGTCTCGGGCGAACAGGATGAGTCTCTGGGAGAGTCCATCGAGTCCATGGAGATGGGGGAGTATGGCGGTGCCGACAAGGTCTCGGAGGGGTTCATCGTGTCGGCGCTGAAGCTGAAGATGTCTGTTGACGCAGGCTTCTCGCCCGGGTATTTCGAGTGCCACATCTTGAGCTCGGCCTCCAGTTCGTCGACCCTGGCAGCCTTGGCGCGGAGTGCGGCCATCTCGGCCTCGAGGGCGTCCTTCTGTTGTTGAAGGTTCTCGGTCTCCTGGCGCTTGCGTTCACGAGAGTTGTGAGCGGCGAGGCGGTTGCGCTTTACGCGCTCAATGCGTCGCTGCTCCTTCTCGTCTTCAGTCTTGGCTCGCTTGCGAGGTGGCAGGCTGGTCTTCGGTTCCGGGAGTACCTGACCCCACGACTTCCGCTTCTTAACCGGCTTACTTTCTGATGTCGAAGGTGCCGGTGTCTGTGCGGATGTGTCTGATGAGTACATCGACGATGGTGACGGCGACGGTGTGGTGTATGGGACCTGGAGGTCCTCCATCTTGATAGTGGTGGGGACCGACTCAGTGTTTGATGGGGTGAGGGGACCAGAGGCCATCATTGCAGGCGTAGTCATGGTCTCTGAGAAAAAAGTGGTGGTATCCATCATCCCTGTGACGTCGTAGAGTGTCGATGCGCCTTAGTGGACTGCATCTGGAGGGGTGGAGTTGGGTAGTATAAGACTGAAGGTGCTGGAGAACTGGACAGCTGGCCTCACGGGCTGGCTTTATCTAAGAGCGCAGCTGCGCCCCTGCAGATTGCACTTGGCCGCATTTGGCGGGTGCCGAGCGCTCCACGCCTTTGCCCAATTTAGTGCCACTAAGTGCTCAATACCGCACCACTCAGCGACGCACGCCCTTGGTCCCCTACTCAGCCCACGACCCACCCGTTTCACTACCGTACGCTTCGGATTCCGCCCGTTCCCCAGAGGGCAAGTCAGGGACTCGTCAGGGGAGACGATGCGTCGAGACCACAACGTGCCTCACGTCCAGCGTGCATTCCATTGCTGCTGTGCGTGTCGACGCCTGTGCTTGCGCGGATCCGGACGTGTTTCATTTCGCCGTGTGGGCTCGTAACTTCAGGGCTCATCTCAGCTTCAAACGGATTCGAAGCGCAGCCTGCAGCTGGCGCTGAGTCTCTGTGACCCACTGTAGCACTGCAGCACTGAGTGGCGATACGAAACAGCGCTGTGTCGTAAGATGTCGTCAGCTTCCCAATCAAGCGCCTTCACCAACACTCCCTTTTAGCCCTGTGTACAGTCACGATGGGTCCGAATTACTGCTGCCTCCAGCTCACCACTGTTCGCGGCGATGTCGCAAGCGCGAGATAGCCCAAGGGACCTTCTCGAAACATCTTTACTCCTTGGGTCAATTTAAATCTACGGCACACTAAGCCCTTTACCCGCAGAACCTCAATATCCCCGCATACAACAGCAATATACTTGCGTCCGATATTGCAGGAATCGGCACAGTGTAATCTGGGGTAAATATCTGCCGTTTGCAGCACGAGGACAAAATAATGGTTCCCAGCGCCACCGACTTGTAGCATCACATGCCCGACAGCAATTTGGGACTCTCGGTGCCCGGACGGAACCCTTGTTTGGCTTTGATGAACAGCGCACAGGACCCGAGTCGTGTATCTGCGGTGGTGCCGTGGAAGCGGGACGGTCGGTAGCCGGTGGATGACATCCATGTACCGCGACAGGTACAATCAATCCGACGAACGCCAGGTCTAGAAATTCGTCTGCCTGAAGTCCAGCATGATCGCTGACGACGTGCTATCGCCATGATCTGGAAGAGAAGATTCACCTAGATGATGCAGGATCCGTAACTTCCGGCCGCTGTCTCACACGTGTTTCTCTGTCAGTATCTCAACTTTCTCCTGCGTTCGCTGTGGTCGTCGGCGTTTCACAAGGCAGCCGATTGCCCGCCAATCAGATGGCGAGAAACGGGGCTGCCTGTCCGATCTCCTCGACCACCACCGCCATCCTTTGTTGTAGGCGACGCCATCATCGCGATGCAATCATTCAAAGAGCGGCAAATCGATAGT
This sequence comes from Didymella pomorum, assembly GCA_022225945.1. Classification (NCBI taxonomy): domain Eukaryota; kingdom Fungi; phylum Ascomycota; class Dothideomycetes; order Pleosporales; family Didymellaceae; genus Didymella; species Didymella pomorum. Next base: position 164,215 of record JAKJXN010000035.1, on the reverse strand, counting down.
CTGGAATTGCAAGGAAACGATAGTAATACTGCTGCCTGCTTGGAGCTTCGAACGTACAATGTGTTCTCAACTTCGTGGAAGCCTACGACACTGACAACGCCGCTCCAGCGCTCGTGTACACTGACGACGCAGATGAGGCATTTGTCGCCCCTGGACGACGGGGAGGCGGTTGTTGCGCCGTCGTCAACTCGAGTCACTCGACTGCATACTCCCCACAACATCGAGGACCTAGAATCGCCCCTCACCGGATCGCATCCACGAACCCGCTCAACAAAAGACAACACCTGAATAACCTGACCGCCCTTTCGCACAGCACTCGAGCCTCTACGGTGGAGGGCAGAAGCAAAGACATGACAAAAGAAATGGCAAAAACATACAACAGCGGGTATTCGCTAGTGGTCACCCACCTAACTACTAATCCGCCGGTACGTTGCTTAAATAGGGCTGAGCGAACGGGAAGCCTTGTTTTCAACGTCCTATGGTCGTATGTGGTATAAATTCCATTTGGTGGGCACTATAGTTCTGGTTTTATTTGTGGTGCTAAGGCTTGCGATGTGCAAACACCAGAGTTCCCCAGGGATCGGTGCCAATGAAGTGAGCTGTCTTGCATAGGCATGGAGCTTCTACTAGAGCTCATCATGCACTGGGAACAGCTTCTTCTGAGCTTCCCTGACCGCATAAGGATAGTATGCGTCTCCTTCGCCTCCCCACTTAGCAGGCAAATCCTTCCTCCTCTCCCAAATCGCCGCAGAGGGAAGCTGATTCTCCAACGACTCTGCCACGGCGTCGACTTCATTCATCACGCGCATGACGTTACGGCCCATGAGGTCTTTGATCTCGTCCTCTGTCCAGCCGCGCTCGATCGTTTCTACAATCTAGTCGTGGTCAGCCTTGATATCCGGTCCGAACAGTTAAGAGCGAGTGACCTACAAGATTCGGGTACTTTGACGCATCTTCTAGACTTTTGACTGAGGAATGCATGCCATCAAAGTCTGAGCTGATGCCCACATGTTTCCGCCCTACGATGTCCGCGATGTGTTCAATGCGGTCAGCCACCCGTGATATGTTTGCGCTATCAACAGGACCGATGAAGGGCGGATAGAACACCGACTGAACGACACCAGGTTTCTTGCCTGGTCCATCGCCGATCAGCCTGAGAATGTCGTCAGGAACGTTGCGCGGATGGTCCCAGACCGCTCTCGCTCCCGCGTGAGTCCAGAGGACAGGCGTCTTCGAGACATTGAGCACTTGCTTCATCGTCGAGTCAGACGTATGTGACAGATCGACCATGATTCCCACACGATTGATCTCGCGAATGAGCTCTTCACCTAGAGACGTCAAGCCATCGCCCTCGTGCACCGCAGTCATTGGCGCGCCAGCCCCGTTGGAGCTTGCAAAGGCGCTGTGGCAGATATGTGTGAGCGTGACATATCTCACGCCCAGCTGCGCAAAGACTCTGAGCACACCTAGTGAGTTGCCGAGGAAGTGTGTCCCTTCCATACCAATCAGACTGGCGATCTTTCCGGCATTGAAGTTCTTCATGATGTCCGCGGACGATCGAGCGTACTCGAGGTCTGGAAGCTGCTTGATCGTCCGGTGGATGAGGTCTGCTATCTCGATCGAGTCCCGCACGGCATGTGTAGGTGCTGTGAAGTCAGGTCCTGGATCGTCGGCGGGAGAGGAGAGACATGGCGTCCAGACAGTCCAGAAGGCTGCGCCCCATCCTCCGCATCTTTCTCGGGTTCATGGTAGCGTCACTCGGCATGCTCTACACCTGCTTGCTGCAACACTTTATCTACAAGGCGCCCCCGAACAGTATCAACCTTTGGATCCAGACGCCAGCGCACGTATGCATTGCCATATCCGAGATCTGGGTGGTCATCACGGGTCTTGAAGTCGCCTTCATCAAGGGCCCGCCTACACTACGTGCTTCTCTTCCCTCTATCTTTTGGCTGACGGTAGCGGCTGGCTCCATCCTTGGTATCGCCCTTTCGCCTGTGTCGAAGAACCCCAACATGGTGTGTTTCTACGGAGCATTTTGTATCACCGCATTCATTGCTGGAGTTATTTTCTACGTCTGGCTCAGGGGCTCAATTCACAATGGGACGGAAATGGCGGGACAAGGATCTGTGTCTGGAGTGCTGGAAGGTAAGGCGCCGGACATTAGCTCAATTCGGAGCAGGGAGATCACCATCGAACCCAAGAAATTGGAGGCTGAGTAAACTACGGATTTTCCTATCACCATAGGAAGCTACGCCAAGATAAGAGAATTGACGACTGGGCTCGACAAGTTCTATCACGCGTGTCTTTAGTAGCAGAAGGCTTACGTCAGAACTCGGCGTTTAAAGTGCAGATACGGTCCTTCGGTTGAGGCCCCAAACGTATCGTATAGTTGAAACTCCGTCTCCCTGTGTCGCCTAGGGGTCTTCTCTCCAAGCTCTTCAGAGCCAGCACCAATGCTTGCCAATAAGGGATCCTCTTTGATTCGAAAGTCGTCGTGCCAGAGAATGGTCGAAATCGCAATCAAGACTGCGTTGACAGCCAGTGTCTTACCCACACAGTTACGAGCACCAATAGAGAAAGGGGCCCATGAAGCTTTCATCTCTTTGACAGCCTCCTTATCCTGTGGCCATCGCTCGGGGTCAAAGGTGTAAAGGTCGGGATGGTAGGTCTCGTTATGATGCAAGGCGTACACCGATACAGCGACTTCGCAGCCCTCTGGAATATATACAACGCAGACGGAAGCTCCGCCTGGACCAGCTTCACGATATAGAGGCGTTGTCAAGGCCGGCGACATCCTCATCGCCTCGTTCAAACAAGCTCTGAGATAAGTGAGCTTATACAATAAGCTGTTGATGCCGATATCTCCGGGCGTTTTATAGACTGCGCGGACTTTCCCAACAGCTTTCCGATAGGCTTCGGGCCAACGTGAAAGGCACCACAAAAGGCTTGTCATTCCAGCAGTGATAGTGCCACTTCCAGCGATCAGCAAGGTAGTAATCTCCACTGTGAGATCGCCATCGCTCAAGCCTTGGCTCGTCTTTGCGTCTCGATAGCAGGCGATCGCGACCATCATGTCATCATTATCAGTTGAATTCTGTGCCGACTTGAGTTCGATCAAGCGCAAGTCGGTCCAAGAGCTGAGCAAGTCGCGCCATTCTTGTCCCAGCGAGTGAAGCGATCATCCCGCTACTCGGTCAGCACTACCACGGCCGAGGCGGATTTGGTTACGATGACTTGAAGACGGCCTTCAGAGACTGTCAGTGGATCGAAGAAGATACTGAGAAGGATAAGCAATTTGGCCTCCCAGATGGTAGTGAGCGAGAGAAGAAGGCTTTGTGGTACCGCAAGGGTATCAGCCCTGCGCCTGATTATCACCAGCGCAAGGCCCATGTGGTAAACCCTGCACAGAATGAGATGGAAGAGGAGGTAAAATGAGGCACAGCCAATAGAGGTTCTGATTTTCAGAGACATGTGAACTGAGTGTCGGGGATAGCTGGTTGAGCCCATGGGCATGGACTTGGATATTGACCAAGGACCTTGTTCCGAAGGTCCAGACCTAGCGTTGACCGAAGCAGAGGAAAAGGTACCTGCTATGAGGAAGAAGTCTAGTGTAGTCTTTAGGATAAGGGAAGTTGTCAGCTTGGGTAGGCAAGACACGATTAAGTCTCAAGATGGTGATTGAAATTGCGCCACCCTCTTCTCAGTCGAGAAATAATGCATCCTATTCTTTTAAATATTCAAGGATGTCATATGCTTATTTATCTTTTGAAAATGACATCTACCTATCGACCGTGACCATCCAGCCGTCGCTCAGTACATCGCCTTGGGAGTCAATTCCACCCCAGACGACGCACGTGGCTCCATCGACTTCTGTGCCTTTGGCAAGACCAAATTGACCCCTCTCGCCGAGCCCACGCTTCGGTTCACCCGGAATCTCCTTCTCCTCTTCACCTTTGCTGTCAACGTACTTATAGAGCACTTCTGCCCAAGTCGCTTCATGGGTGTCGCGCTTTATGCTTGCGCGTATAAGGTCTTTCGATGCTGCTGCGGTAGCGTGCTCAGAGGGTAGCTGGAAGGTCCAAATGTCATCGAGGTGCTTGGTGCTCTCGCCTTCGCCGCCAACGGCGAGAAGGTAATGTCTGCCCTGGCCCGTAGTCAGCTCAACGAGACCGGCGTTCGATCGAGCTTGCGGCGCCGACAAGTCCTTGGACTCGACATGAGACACTTCTTGCCAAGCCCAACCGCTTGTCAATGGTGTGGTGCCTCCCTCAGCATGTGTGAATACAGGTGCAACGTCGAGATACTCCAACGCCCCTGACGCGAAGGTCTCCACGCCCTTGCCTCCAAAGCGGTAAAGCCTGCTCCCTGCGAGTGCCAGGCTGGCACCCTCGCGTGGCTGCCCCGGCGGCGAGGGAATATTTGACCATGTGCGTGTCTTCAGATCGAAGGCTACAGCATCCGTAGCGAGCTCGCCACTGGAGGTATCGCGACCGCCCACAATGAAGATAGTGCCCCAGGTATCATCTACCGGCGGCTCGGGCACCGCTTTGGCAGGATCTGCCGGTTGCTGCGGTGTCTTCTCTTGATATGTGACCACCTTTGCAGCTGGCAGATCTGAACTTGCTGAAGTGTGTCCGACACGGTGGCTTGGAGTATTTGTGCCTGGCGTAGGGTCCAAGAAAGACCATGCATTCGACACCGTGTGATATGCCCATATTCTGCCGTTCTCATTTGTGATTCCATCACCTTCACCACCATAGATATAGATCGTGTCGCCTATCACAACAGCTGTGTGACCCTTTCTTGGTCTTGGGACGTCGTCAAGGCCGTTGGCAGCTTGTGCAGGTTTCGTTGTGTAGTCTGCGTCGAGGACGCCGCTTGAAGGTAGGATTACGATGTGCATATCATTGTCGGCGAGCTGACCTGGTGCTGTCTCGCCGCCTGATAGACGAATTAACATCTGAACTTTAAGGTGATTAGTTGGGGCTGTTCTGGCTTACCGAAGATGTAGGCCCGGCCTTTGACGATCGAGACGGTATGCTGCGAACGGGGCAAAGGGACAGAAGTAAGTCGTGTAAGATTGGCTCTGATGGGCTGGGTCGGATGTGTGATACCCTTTACAAGAGCGGCAGCACCAGACAGAACATCCTGCGCCGCGTACAAGATTCCAACTGCGGCAGGTTCCATCGTGGGAAAGAGGTTGAGACTGAGTGTTGTTTGGCAGTCTGATCGGTACTCGATTCTTCGATTGTGGATTTAAGGACGCTTAAAAGATCGGAATGATTATATTATAAGCACAGAAAGATCGTTGTGTGAGCAAGGTAGCTATAGCAGAAGCTCGAGCTCTGGAGCTTACGACCATGATGTGACGTCAGACCCCGCGAATGTGACCCCTAGACGGCCCCACATTGACCGCTGTCAGCCCACAGGGAAGATGCAATGTCAAACCACTGATGTTGTGCGCATGAGGAGGATAGGCTTTTATGAACATGTGTGTGTGGTATCATTGTGAATGTAGTGTACTCTAATTGTGACCCAACGTCCCCCGTACACATGGAACTTCGTCTTCTGTCGTAAAAGAATCTAGATGTTGGGTGATAGTTGATCATACTTGACGCAACGTTCGACCTAAATATGTCAGTGAGAAGCAGCAGAACTGCTAATGAGTAGACTCACGGTATCGATTGAAGCCTGCAAGAAGCTGCGTGCTTCAAGGCCAACCCAGACCTTAAGCATTGAGAAGTCTCCTCCACGAATCATGGAACCACCGCCTTGAGCGCCGAGCTGTCGAAGAATAGGGAGAGCACTGTAGACGGTCAGCAGGTGCCATCGTTGAACAGACCGTGGTACTTACCCTGCAAAGAGGTCCAACTCAGGGTTCAGGTTCCGCCCAATACCCTCAAGAAGCAGAATGCTAAGAACGACGTTGATGAAGTCACCTTCCAACCGAACGTGATGTGTTCGTACCATCGACAAAACTTCGTTCAAGATGTCGCCGATCTTGATGTTGCCGAGAGCAAAGGTGCGACTCTTGACACCCAGGACGAGATGCTGCATTCGCAAGGCAAAGACCTCACCATCCAAGACGGCCTCAGGTTGCCTACATCGCTCCACCATAAGGTGTCCTGCCTTGTAGCCGTCGAACTCAGCAACAGCCTTGAACAGGTCCAAGAAGTTGGTGCGGTTCTTGTTGTTAAGCTCTGTCACCAGTCCTGCATCGATGAAGATCAGCTGCGGCCGATACCCCTCGTTGTCGATTTCCTGCAGTCGAGCTTTCCATTGTTCGGGATTCTTGCGATGCGGTCGTAGGCGTTCCAATACTTCCTCGGTCACATCTGGTGATTCGATTGGACCAGTCGTTCGGTTCTCCTTTCGCGTGAATATCGACACATCAAGCTTCTCAGGCTTGTAGAAGCGGACCATGATGTTGCCAGGATGCAGATCAGCGTGGATGAAGTTATCGATAAGGACCATGTTGAGGAAGGCATCGAGACCTTCATCAGCGATGTCCTTCTGGAAAACGCCTCCACCGTTCTGAAGGAAGTCCTCCATCGGTATGCCTTGCGCGTATTCCTCGATCAGGACATTGCGGGTTGAATACTCGGTGTAGGGATATGGGAACCACGCTGTTGTTCGATCTTTGAAGTTCTGGCGAAAGATGGTGAGGTTTGCAGCCTCGATGCGCATATCCAGCTGCAATCTCATCATCTCGCCGAATTGCTCGACTTCATCTGGGAATGAGAACCACTCCATCGTGGGAATCGCGTTGATCACCGCCGCAAAGGCAGCCATAATGCGTAAATCTCTCCTGACGATCTTCTCGATGTTGGGATGTAGAACCTTCACGGCGACGTGGCTTGAGGGGACTCGACGAGGCGTGCTCTTCAACGTCACATCGACGTTCTTCTTGATCTTCCGTGCCAGATTCGGCTCCTCTCTGTCAATTGAATTGTCTTGCAGCGTGGCTAGATCCGGCTGCAGCTTGGCCTTGTAGACTTGCGCAATGGCGCCTACACCCAGAGGCTTCTCGTCGAACTCTTCGAATATGTCGTCAAATTTGCGGCCGTCAAAGGCAGCTTCGATGGTACGTTTCGAAGTCTCGAGCGAATGTGCCGGTGCATTTGAGTGGAGTGTAGACATTATGGAGCACATCTCTGTTGGGAAGATGTCTGTTCGTGAGGCGGCCCATTGCCCTAGCTGGTGTCCATTAGTTGCAGTCTACATCTGACTCTTCACGTGCATACCTTGATGAAAGCAGCGCCGGCCCTCTCCATAGAGCCAACCAAGAAGCCGTACCACCATAATGTTCCACTCCTCTCGTTGTCTCTATCTTTGTTTCTTGAACCAATCCATATCGCAGGTATTGTCACAATGACAGGTACGAAGATGATGACCAAATGCAGAAACCGCAGCCCAGTAGCTATAGGCTCTATTATGTAGTCCTCTACAAAAAAGTAGATTCCACGCCGGTACTTCTTCGAGCCTTCTATCGATTTTGGTACCTGCTCAGCGAGCTCTTTCCTGGACACCTCGAGCATAGCCTCCTCATGGGTCTTATCTCCATTGCCGGACTTGTCGTGGCCGATTTCGACAAATGCGAGTGGGCTGAGAGCAGCACCACCGGCTGCTGCTGCACCGGACCATAATACTGTTTTGCCGCCGAATCGAGGAGTTGCGAATTGTCGGCGTGCGGCGGATACAAATGGCCGTGTCGAAGCGCGGGCGATAAAGGGCGTGGATTGTTGCAGGCCCTGCCGAAGACAATGTCTACCTAAAAGGAAGACAGTTCTCATGGTACGAGATACTGGACGCGAGCGACGCGTGAAAGGTCCATGAAGATGAACGAGTTGTCGATTCGCCGTCAATGACGTTGATGCGCGTAGCTGGCTTGTGACGATTGAGCACGGACACAAACACCAAGATGTGCCGAGGAGCTTCGATACAGCGACGCTGAACACTGCACATCGACGAGCAATTTGTCTTGAGTGCGGAATAGCGCAGTGAGTCAGTCTGGACACCGGTTTCGTTCATGACTGCTTCAGCTCTACATCGCCGATGATAATGATCACACCACTGGTATAATTGAAATCTGATCCACCACTTCGAAGAGGAATGAGTTCGATGAACCATGATGGTGTGGACTTGTATTATTTACAACATTTGGACGCTCAGAAACGGGTATAAGTAGCAATCACCGCCGCCTCATGCGGTCACAAAGCCCTCGAAGCCCTTGTCAAGCGACGCCTGCGTCAACTCCTTGTACAGCGGAAAACCTCCAGCGAAGTTGAGCTGTTCGCGAACCTTTCCAGGGATGTTGTCACCCATGTACTGCACCACGTTAGCCTCCGCTTTCGGAAAATCAAAGGGTCTGTATCACTTACCCAGCTCTTTGTCTGTGGGAACAAGGTCTTGTCTGACAGCTCGGTCACCTTCTCGCGCCAGTTCTCTTCAGCCTCTCGAGTCGCGTCGCAGTAGTCGATGTTCTCGTCTCGCAGCTTCTTCATGCAGTTGACGATCCAGTCTCCCTGGACCTCAACACATGTCGGACCATTCGAGAAAGCAGTGGGGCCCTGCGCACCATACAGGAAGAACATGTTGGGGAAGCCGGCAAGAGCCATGCCCATATAGGTGTATGTGCCGCTCTTCCAGGTATCTGCAAGCTCGACGCCGTCAACGTTTCGCAGGCCCATGTTCTTCATGCCACCGGTCACCGAATCGAAGCCAGTTGCGAGGGCAATGACGTCGAACTTGTGCAGCTTGCCGTCGCTTGTGACGATACCCTCCTTCACGAACTTCTCGATTGGAGTCTTCTTGACGTCGATGACCTCGTTCTCGGGCCTGTCAAGCATCTCGTAGTAGTTCTGCTCGAGCGAGGGACGCTTTGTACCGAAGGCGTGGAGTGGCTCCAAGGGAGCAAGGATATCACGCTTGACGGGATCTGAGATCCTAGCACGGGTTTTCTTGGCCCAGAAGTTGTAGGCTTCACGGTTGGCCTTGTTCTCGAATAGTAGATCCTTGTAGTTGGCGAGCCAGAACTCGAAACCACCATTCTCCCACAGCTTCTCGTAGAACGCCTCGCGCTCCTCGGGACTGTCGTCGAAGGTGTTCTTCTCGATGTAATCGTAAGCGAAGCCGGCGAATGTGTTTAGGCGATTCTTGAAGATCTCCTCGTACTCAGTCTCCTTCCGCCTATCCTGCTCCTCGCGTGTGAGGGTCTTTTGCTGCATGGGCAAGCAAAGATTAGGTGTTCGGACGAAGTTAGTGACGGATGCGGCCTCCTTAGAGGTCTCTTGGGCGATCTGGACACCAGTGGAGCCTGTGCCAATAACAGCAACGCGCTTGCCCTTGACATCAACACCGGCATCCGGCCAGAATGAGGAGTGGTGGAACTCGCCTTCGAAGTCCTCCATGCCGGGCCAGTCAGGGAAGTGGCGCTTCGCGGCGAAGCCCAGCGCTAGCAACATGTACTTGGCCTTCGCAGTGCGGCCATCCTCGGTCTTGATGTTCCACTTGCCAGATGGCTTGTCAAAGTCAGCGCCAACAACGCGTGTGTTGAAAGCACAGTCCTTCTTGATATCCAGCTTCTTCTCGACATGGGCGAAGTATCTTCGCAGCTCATCGGTACCGGGATATCTGCAAGACCAGTACCAGTCCTTCCAGATCTCTGGCATGGAGTACTCGTAGATGGGGACTTGGGAATCGACTTTGCGGAGTTAGAGGGTCTCTCACAGCAATTATGACTTGCCCATACCTCTTGCGCCGGGATAGCAATTCCAATGCCAAATACCACCGAGCTCTGTGCCAGCCTCAAAGATCTTGCACTTGTAGCCCAGCTGTCGCAGCTTGTGCATCAAGTAAACACCACCAAAGCCAGCACCGACAATGAGAACGTCGGTCTCCAACTCTTTGGCGTAGTTCTCATTGTTCGGCGACGCGTTCTCATTGGTGGCGCCAATGTCCGTCCTGAAGTGAACCATTGTGTTCGTAGGTCTTTTGCTAATTGGTAAGGATGAAATGGCCTCGATCGACTTGAAAGACACTTAGCTAAAGCAAATAAGGGCCCTGCGTTAAGTTATATACACGTCAACATGCCAACTACCCCTCCTACTAGTTCGGTGCACTGGAGTACCGCAAGATCTGCACCCATGCGATCTCGCACAATGACGCTAAAGGTGTCCGTCAAATAGATAACCACCGACCAGGGACGTGTCGTCCATCGCTTGATCCTGGACTATTTCAAAATGCGTGTTGTTTCCCCACTAATTGCCCTTCGGCCGGCGTACCATTAGTGCTCAATGGCTGGCATCACGACAATGGTGCAGGAAGACGAAGACAAGTGCGGAAACGATCCGAACACGCCACCTAGTCACTGCGCATCTCCAGACACGCGACGTGAACAGCTGCTATCCGACTAGCCCGCATCCGTGGAGCCTGCGGGGGCGGGGTTACCCCAGAGCCACCCCGCATATGAACGACCCCAAACCAACAAGACCTAACGTTCACGCTCGACTTACCGCATGTGGTAGCCCGGGACGCCATAGCATGTCAATGGCTGCGGATATCCATGGGTTCCAACACTCGAAGGCGCATGCATCGACTTCTCAATTCCCATTGGAATATAGCCGGAGTCGGCTACTGTCTGCAGCCGCAGCGAGACATATCTCAGCCCCGTTGGCCATGATTAGACATGGTGAACGTCTGGCCCCTATGAAAGTCTCTCGGTCCGGATCTCTGTCGATGTGGAGCCTCAATCGGTCCATGGGCCAGATCGTCACGGTTACTTGTCTTGATTGGATTCTGGATCAAGGGAAGTATCCACCACGAGCCTACTGCTACTTCTTTCAGAATCCATTCACGTGTCTCCTGTTCATCCCATGATCAGGACAATGTTCGGATGGGCGGGGGGAGCCTTGGTTGTTGTTGAGAACAAGTCGAGCGAGCAACATACCTTTGGTGTCCACTGCACAAGTCGAACCTTGAGATCTTTCTGAGACAGTCAAACATCCACGTCGCGCACCTCGATCATCGCCATGACCACTCCCGCCTCATGTTGTGGAAGCCTTCCTCAACTCTGGGGGCGAGTCAGTGTTTCTTTGACCTTGCAAGCTGTCGACTCGAGCAACCGCAGTCAACGCATACGCTTGTCATACTAAAAGAGTGGCAGGCTCCAATCAGGAAAGCTTCTCGGCAGGAATTTCCCTGACCAATGACCGCTGTGTTCCTCGGTATCTACGCGCAATCGATATTGCCGAAGTGCTTGCTGCTCGACGAAGTTCCATCTCGGATCCTTGGAACATCCCAGCCTTCCAAGCCGTCTCAAAGCACACTCGAGTGTGCTGTGCGCATTGTGTCGAATTATAGGGGATCCAAATACGTCCAGCGCAATGCATCGCTCAAGCTTGGCACCGGATGGCATTACTATGCACAAAAAGCGTCCAAGGTGGCAACAGAAATGCTTGTGCTTCGCGAAAGTCCAGTAGTATGTCCCTTGCGACCGCGCCGCTGATCTCCGAGCATTCCAGCAAGCTGCGATTGAAGGCAGTCATCACGGTCTTTCGGAGGCTTTGCGCATAGGCGGTAGGGATATCCTTTGGAAGATCAGCTCCAATTTGGTGAGGCCACAGTGCGTATCGCTGCAACAAGATGCAAAGATCAAAGTGCGTGTCGTCAAAGTCTAGAGCATAGCTTGAAATCACACAAAATGGCGTTTTCCGACAAAGTTCCATCCCATTTAGCAGCCAGCAGAGTCGATTGTGACCTAATGAAAGAAGGTAAAAGCTGAATCGGTATCTTGACTGCAGAGCTCGGTGTGAAAGCCTCGTTTCGACAGGGTTCGCAACAGGACCTCTTCAATCCATTTGTTGAGGGTCGTACAATGATTGGATTGAATTAAACTTAAACCTGAAAATACAGTGGAGAACATTGCATGGAAGCTGTTGGTCGACTCTTCAGCGTCTGAGGTTGTTGTGGCTGGTCGACTTGCGCCAACCCCGGAGATTTGGCTCGCTTAAACCTTGACCTTGTCGATAACGAACATCAGCACATCAGCAAGCTGAGCGCAATCAAACTACACAAGCTCATGGCATTGCGATGCCCATCAAGCTTAACACGCCGGGCATTGATGCAACCATCGTTGTCCTGAGGGACAATCATGAGCCGCAGGCAGCCGCTCCGTCCACTCGCCCCCGTCTGATGCCGTTGCCTCGACCAATGTCATCGTTCCTGCATCCTTCGAAGAATAGGGCAACCCAAGGCACGACACATCGGTCAAGCCTGCCAAGTTATCTTATCACGTCTTAACATGGACATTCCTCCTCTTCGCATACAGCCGTGTCGCCATTGGCGGGCTCGCTCCACATCTCGCATCCACTCCTGACTTCACTACCACCGAAAAGGCAGGTCAAAATCGCCAAGCAACCTGCCAAGGACGCAAGTTGTACCATTTTCATGTAACGAGTTTCCTGCTTGGTGCATCGCAGCATCAGACTGTAAGCGATGGATACTGTTCCCGGTCTCTGGGAGCACAATGCGTGAAGAGAGAACGGATGACGGCATGGCTAATACGAGTATAAAGGAAGGGGCGGAGACGCTTTAATTGAGCGCTCACTACCTCCGAATCTCTTGCAAGTCCGGGCAAGTGAAAACTCCAAGATGGTCGTGCTCAAGTCAATCACTGCTGCCGTTGCTGGCGCAGCAACCTTCGTGGATGCCGCGGCTTTGTTGCCTCGTGCAAACTCCACAAAAAAGCTCGTTACTTCGGTGAGTACTCCACTAAGACTTGACGCTCATTCATAGCTGACATTCTCATAGGAAGCCTTGAGGCATCTGCTTGACATTGACAACCTGTATGCCAAGGCCGAGCACCTCCAGGAGATCGCGTACGCAACTGAGGGAAAGAATCGAGTGATCGGCAGCAAAGGCCACGAGGACACGGTTGCGTGGATCAAGGAGACTCTCGATCAGTTCCCGGGCTACTATACCGTCCATTTGCAGCCCGTTCCTCTGTTGGTTGGTGTATCGTCGAATCTGACTGCAAACAACAAGACCATTGAGTCTTTCCCGACTACTCTGGCGCCTGAGGGAGATGTGTCTGGACCTCTGGTCGCAATCCCTAACCTCGGCTGTGAAGAGGCAGACTTCACAGAGAGTCTGGAGGGCAAGATTGCTCTTATCAACCGAGGTGTCTGCTCTTTCGGTGTCAAGGTTCAATTGGCAGCTGCAAAGGGCGCTCTTGGTGTCATCGCCTGGAACAATGGCGAGGGCACACTCGAGGGCTACTCGCTGCAGCTTTTTGAGGACCCTGCTAAGCCTTATGTACCCACTATTGGCATCACGCTTGGTCAAGGAGAGTCACTCCTGGCTCAGATTCAGGCTGGCGTCGATATCAACGTGCACCTGAGCAGTGTTGTCCAGAACGCCACCAGCTACAATGTCATTGCTGAGACTATTGCTGGCGACCACGACAATGTCATCCACGTCGGTGGACACTCCGACTCCGTGACAGCCGGCCCGGGTATCAACGACAACGGATCCGGAACAATCTCCATCCTCGAGATTGCGATCCAATTGACAAAGTTCGCTGTTAACAACGCTGTTCGCTTCTCTTGGTGGACTGGCGAAGAGGCTGGTCTGCTTGGTGCCGAGTACTACGTTAAGCAGCTGTCTCAGGCCGAGAAGGACAAGATCCGTCTCTTCCTTGACTTCGACATGATGGCATCGCCCAACTACGCCATCCAGATCTACGACGGCGACGGTTCTGCATACAATTCCACTGGCCCTGTTGGTTCCGCCGAAGCTGAGCACGAATTTGCCGCCTACTTCGACAACCTCGGGCTCAACCACACTGAGATCGAGTTTGACGGTCGCTCCGACTACGGTCCCTTCCTTGAGGCTGGCATCGCAGCTGGTGGTATTGCTGGCGGAGCCGAGGGCATCAAGACCCAAGAGGAGTTCGAGATGTTCGGCGGAGGTGCTGGTGTTCCTTACGATGTCAACTACCACGAGGATGGCGACACAGTCAACAACCTCAACCTCGAGGCATGGATTGAGTTCGCGAGGGCTATCGCGCATATGACTGCTACGTATGCGCGCAGCTGGGAAACTATTCCTCCAAGGAACGCTACGGCTGCGGTTAAGAGGTCTGAGAAGTACAACCAGTATAAGCAGGCCTTCCAGAAGACCAAGAGGTACCAGAAGTGGGTCTAAACAGGTCTGGGAGAGTCAGCAGTATCTCGTGTTAGATAGAAATATCAAATCGGCGAGAAAGAACGCCCTACACTTCACATACTCCTTCGATGAGTGCTTTAGAACTGCTCAATTACTGATACATTACAATGCATTTGTATGCATCCCACATCACTGCCTATCAACTTCGGTCGTCCGAACATTTATGTAGAAAGAATTCTGGCGCACAAATTGCTATTTCACAGATTTGCGGTAGTGGTGCAAGACCTGCCGAGCAGGGACTGCATGGGGCGATGATAGCGTTCAATGGTGGAAAGATTTTGCTTGAAGTTAAATCTGATACTAATCAACATGGTTCAACTTTGATGAAGCGCTTCATGATATGTTTGGGTACCTTCGGCGTCCTTAGGCGTTTGACTGTGGATTCACCCTCAGATATTTCACCCTTGGAGAGCTTACCCTCTGGTTGTGTATCGGATCCATCCTGCTCAAATGCAGGAGATTCGGTCTTTCGGGGAGTGCCGGGCTCACTCAAGGTGGGTGATGGCTGCTTCTTCATATGCTCAGTACCTGAGTCAGCATCTGAACCTACATCGGCGTTCTGAGCACTTGTGCTTGAGACCTTTGGCTTTTCAGACAGTAGTTCTGGCCTTTCACCGGTAGAAGCTCGTTTTCTGCTGACGTGAGCAGCAGTGCTGCTGCCTTCAGAGTCTTTCTTGTCTTTGGTATCACCAACATCCGAGCCTACAGTTTCGTCGGTTGGTTGTTTGTTCTCTTGAGCTCATGTGCCAATAGAGCGTTCGCGGGCAGGCTTGCATTGTAGTCGTCGACAGCGTCGCGTGCCAAATTGTCAGCGATCAAGAACGCTAAGTCGTTCCTGGTATCAGGGTACTCTGTGTCAATGTCCACCTCGTGCTCTACGACCAGATCACGCAGCTCATGGTCTTAGTGGCGCAAATCATCTCTGAACTGATGAATGAAGGCTTCACTACTGACTATCAGTACGTTCAGTAGATACGTTCTGTCAGCGTGCAAAACAATCAGCCGCCTGATCTTTGCTTCATCTTGCAGCTCTTGCACGGTCATTACCTCATGATGGCTCGGCTTCTGCCAATAATATGGCCGATGGCCACTTGGCATCCAGTATCAAAGACGATTGATCATATCTACTAAGTCCACGCGTTTCCAATCTCCTGTAGGAATCTCATACAAGGACGCATCAGCAGAGTCCATCGCAGATAGCTCGGTTGCAAGTGGTTCGATGTTGTCTGCTGCTTCATAGTCGTTAGAAGCATAGCTGACATCGTTTCTCTGGCCTGTCATCTGTCTCACTCGGGCTTGCCGAAGTGGAGTCTGTCCCGGTGGATACAAAACATAGACTGGACGTCGGGGACCTCTATATCGATCTGCGCACGGTTGCAGGATCCACGGACGGTCCCTCGGGGGTCCTGAGGGAGGTGAGTAGTTTGAGTATCTCGTCCAGTTGTCCATGTATCTGGGTAGGTCCATGGGCTGTCGCATTCGCTGCTGCGCCAGATACTCTTGATAGTAGCGAAGACAACCCAGTCCTTGACTTGTGGGAGATACAGGTCTGTAGTCCTGCGGGTAATCCGCGGATCGCCAAGTGTGATACGGCATGATAGGGTGTTGGTAATCACAATTGCGCGGGGGTTCAACACTGCCTGATCACGTCAGATGAATTACAGCCGTCGATCTTTGTGTTGAGATAGCAGATGCAATTTTGGTGTTCTTGCAAGTTCTCGAAAGCGAAGCGCAGCAAATAGATGGAAGGAGCAATCACTAGGTCCCAGATGATGTCAAGAAAACAAACACTGTCTGCTGAAAGACATACTGTGACCCATAGAGTGAGGCATTGGCCTAGACCTTTGATTGCCGAAATCGACAAAGACATTTGTCAAAGGAGAAGTGGCGTCGAAGACGGTCGAAGACGGACACTGTGCAGGACGAAGACGAGAATGGTCCAACGATATGATGGTGGAGAACAGCCCTCACGAGACACAGAGCCCGGAATGTCGTCAGCGAGTTATCTTGCGTCTTCGGAAGACCTGTTCATCAGTAACAGCAGTCATGAGATTCTTTAATGACCTCCATCGAATCTGAAATCCAGGTATTATGTCCAATCTTTGCGATGACATGAGCGCGTGGAATCGACTGGACCCTGGCGGGCGAGGCGGCTGCGCTAGAGGATGCCCCATGTTTGCTCTGTTTGCTCTGTTTGCAACCGAGCCACCGCCTCAACTTTCTGGCCAGACAGCAGCGCTATCTTGACACACGACACATAACACACGCACTGCCGCTTCGCTCGATTTCCGCCTGCTCACCACCGCCCTCGCCGCTGACCTCTCTGTTCTATACCCAGACGACACGTCCGTCCTTTCGATTGCGGCAAAGCTTCCCGCAGCGTGAGCGAGCTCCACCGCGACTCAAGACGGCGCAAACACAGCGAACCTATACACCATGGGCGGCTACATTTCTAAGTTCCAAAGCTTGATCTGGGCGAAGAAAGAGACAAGGATACTTATCCTGGGACTTGTACGAGCACCAAGGAAGAAGAGCCATGGAATTTGAGGCGCTGATGACAAATGCAGGACAACGCTGGCAAAACAACGCTCCTGTACAGGCTGAAGGTATGCAAATACTTCAACAGCGCAGCTTATTGATTTGTTACGAACGGAGGCTAGGCGTATCTCGTGTTGTGCATGCTGACAAGCGCAACAGATCGGCGAAGTCGTGACAACAATACCCACAATTGGATTCAACGTTGAGTCGGTGACATACAAGAATCTAAACTTTAACGTCTGGGTACGCACGCCGTGGTAAAGGAACTGCACGACAGGGCCTGACATGTTCTAGGATCTGGGAGGCCAAACATCGATTCGCCCGTACTGGCGATGCTACTACGCAAACACCGCCGCCGTCATCTTCGTCATCGACAGTACCGATATCGACCGTCTGTCCACAGCATCTGAGGAGTTGTCCGCTATGCTCAACGAGGAGGAACTGCGAGACGCAGCGCTGCTGGTCTTTGCGAACAAGCAGGATCAACCTGGCGCTAAGGGCGCGGGTGAGATCAGCGAGGCATTGAGGTTAGGAGAGCTCAAAGACCGCAACTGGAGCATTGTTGCTTGTAGTGCGGTCGCCGGAACAGGTGTAGACGAAGGCATGGACTGGCTTGTGGTAAGTGACTACAAGATGTGGATTGCGCGTCCTTCATACTGATTGAGTGCAGTCAAACGTGAACAACGATAACTAGACCGCTGGCCGGCATAATACGCGAAACCGACGATGTAGTAATGACAACACGTTCTCCACGAGAGAGAGCAGCAGCATAATGGCGTTGGATGCCAGATTGTGAATATGGGCAGACAATAGTTGGCTTGTACTATTGCAATTGAGACATCACCTCTTTGCGTGGCCTCGGTCTCTTTGGAACACTAGATTTGGTGCGTGTGCGCTCTGTCTACTGACCTACTCCAGGCAACAAGGAAGTGCTCAATACGGACAGCTAGACTAGTGCTGACGCTAAGATCCCAGGGTTGTGCCATCAAGGCCTCACTCCTGGCATTGTCTACACTCCCAAAGGCATCTTCGATCTCCCGGGAGCATGCCACCAGCCCGGACACAGAACACGCAAGGACGACAAAAATCGTGCTCTGAATGCGTGAAGGGCAAGCGGAAATGTAACAATGGGCGACCGCGGTGTGCTCGCTGTAGCAGGCAGGGACTGTCATGCGTCTATCCTCAGCAGTCTTGCGAACGGCGAACAACACCAACAATCGAGGAATTCTTCAACCACCCCGATGAAACTGCTAGGACAGTCACCGATTCACTGGGTGCCAATGTCGCGCTCAGTCCTTTCGACCTTGAAGACCTCCACGCTACCGCACTCGACGACCAACTTTTCGAATTTGACTTTCCGTCGGCGGCCACGTCCTTGAGCACACTTGGAAATCTCGCGGGGACTTGGACTGACACGGCGACACAAATCGTACCGTACAACAGTCTCCACAGCCCCGCGAAAGTATCAAGCTTCTCATGGGCCACTCTCGACCCACTTGCGAGATCCAGGGTTGGATATGCAATGGATCAACTCAAGCTTGCGCCACAGACGATAGTCGGTGCTAATTCGACATTATGGAGTCATGCTGCATTGTACGATGAATACATGCCTCGGACTATGCAAGACGCCCAAGCAGCCTGCGCCCTCTTCAACGCTAAGAACAACACGAATACCAACTTCGTCATTAGGCACATCACGAAGCGGGTGGAAGAGCTCCTAGCCACGCCCATACCAACGGCTACAGTCGAAGTCGCAGCACGCGCGCACGCCCTTCTGCTGTACCAGATCATATTTGTCTTTGGCGCCGACGTACGCCTACACAGTAACATCTCAGCTCTATTCCCCCACCTCGAGGAAGTGGGCAGCGCGCTTCTAGAGATTTGCAAAAACGTGGTTGATCCTACAGGTCCGCTGCCGCTGTACCCCTGCACCACCGCGTGGAACGCGTGGAGATCGTTCATCCTGAGAGAAACACTTCGACGCACTGTCTTGTCACTCTACCAGTTCCTAGCGATATGCCATCTGCTGCTCGGGCAACGGGATACTTGCACACCGAGTCTGGCACGGGGAAATCGAGTCACACTCTCAACTCATCTGTGGCGTGCGGAAAGTGCGTTTGATTTCGCTGTGGCGTGGAATGAGAGGAAGCATTTCGTGGTGTGTGACTTGGACTTTGCGGAGGTGTTGAGCGATGCAAAGCCGGATGATTTGGATGAGTTTGCGAAGAGTATGCTTGTGGGTCTGCAAGGTGTTGATGATGTTAAGGGCTGGTATTATATGAGAGGTGGAACCTTCTGATGTGTGGAAAGTAAGCTAGTGATGATGAGAGAAAAGTACTGTAGTCTTCAGCAGTGCTTCCATAGTTCGTAGTTTCGCAATATAGTAAGTGACTAACTCCCGCTGTTTCACCAGCAATCTACATATTGGCGACTCGACGAAATTTTTCATGATGCAGAACAGGATGAGTACAAGGTCTGGACTTCAGAAAAAAGGAGGCAGTCAGTGCCTATTTCTGCACACATTATACGCACATAGACACACTGTTCAGCTATAATATTCTCTGATTCGTAAGAGGAATTTCAGCAGCGTGTATGCGCCAGTAGCCAAAGCCGACGGTTGGCCGACAATCAAGGGCTTTTGCGGGGTACTCAAATTTTTCACTTGCCCCACTCCACTACGATCGCAGTCCATCAAGAAGTACAAACGCGCGCAACCGGGTGATGATGTTCGATGTCATTACAAACCTGAATATATATGTAAGAAACGGCTTTTCTTTCATCTCAGTTATCAACTGGCCTAATGGCCCAATGGCAAGGCGCTTGACTACGATTCCATCGGTATCAAGAGATTCCAGGTTCGACCCCTGGTTAGGTCATCTTTTGCTCGATGAGCTTCTTTTTGCTCAATCACATCCAGGAAAACGCATTCCGTAGGCGGCGAAGGGTTTAGGCATGGTTGAGATGGCCATGTCGAATTGGCGGAAGAAGCGACGCTACGGCCTATGGAGGAATACCTTTACTCATTCGTCGGTTTGTTGTCCAAACCACTGTGCCGATCATGCACTGTTTTGCGGGTGGTGAGATGTGATGATAGTCGAAGTAACCAGGGGTCGAACCTGGAAGATACTATTTTGCGGGCGATGGGATGTGACACTGAATAACGTGGCCAGGGGTCAAACCTGGAAGCTGTTGAAGCGGGAGGTTGAAATACAACATGTTTGATATGAGATGCTCGCTATATGACAGACCTCTGAGGCTATGACACCTCCTGCATTATGGACCCTACTTACACCTTAGGCGAAGCGATGATGACACTGTGCCTCCTGACATTATCATAGGTATGGATCCCCTCGATCTGAAGTCCAGCCCGGCTTAACAGACCTTCCCACTCCTCTTGACTGCGCTCGCATCCTCCCAACGCGGCAGACATGCTCAGATCCATGAATGCGCACTGCCAGGGTACATTAGTGTCTGGCAACACCACCTCGTCAATCACGATGCGCGACTCCGGCGACAGAGCGGGAATGAGGTTCTGAAGTATGCCAATGCTGTCCTCGTTGGTCCAGTCGTGCAGGATATGGCGAAGGTAGTAGAACTTTGCGCCTTTGATAGGCTGTGGCGTGAAGAAGTCGTGTTCTTGAAACTCAATGCCTTCGATCAAAGGTGCATGGGTCAACGTCGAGGCTATGTCTTGAACCACAATGGGACCTGAGACAGATGTCAACTGTGACTTGAACGCCACCGCTTGTTGCCCGAAGCCACCGCCGACATCAACAAGGAGGGCAGACCCAGCTTCCGCCTTGAAGTTACCGATGACCTTCTCGATGGGGTAGGACTCAACCCAGCTGTGAATCCGCTCGATCCGCATAGCATGGCCAAGTGCTTTCATCTGCTCAGGATGCTGCTTCATCCACTCGAACGGTGCCAATTTCGTTCCTAAAGCCAAGTGGAAAGGAAGGTCCTTTGTGTCAGTCATGGCTTGGTACCTATGCTCAAGCAGGTAGCGAGGCAGTGCTTGGGCGGTCAGAGCGTGCAGATGCGTGACATGCGGGAAGGCACCAACGACATCTTCATTCGCAAGCGCCTTCGTGATTCGGTTTGCTGTGAAGGTGTCCTTGTCGGTCTCGACCACGAAGCCAAACGCTGCCATGGATCGGAGGAGATGAGCAAGTAGAGTTGGCGATGCGTTGGTAGCATCAAGAAAGTGTTGTAGGCCAACTGGGCTTACGTTGCCAGCAAGAGTTGTGAAGACACCAAGGTCAATCCCAATCCGTATGAGTGCCCATTGCATGTGCTATGAGTGATCAGTAGGCAGTTCCAAGAGTGTTACAGCTCAGCACATACCCCAGAACCTAGACCCCAGACTAGATCGAAGTTCGAGGCAATCTCCCGTTGGACATCTCGAAGTTGCTCTTGGATGCGCTGTCGCCCCTGCGCATCTGCGTCTGCAGACAAGGTTCGAATTTGGTCCAAGATATTCTCCATCTCTGATAGTTGCGCAATGGCTGGGTTGAAATGACGATAATAGGTATGATATTGATCCTGAACAAAGAAATATGTCAGTGTTGATGAAGTGATCCTCCAGTGAGCAGTCTCAATTTATACATCAGTCGATCGTCTGACCCATTTTGCATAGGCATCAACATTTAGCTGGATCCATCGATGGTGTCGGCAATTGCCTGAGCGTTGTAGGTCTGTTTGAGGCCGAGGAGCGACTTCACCGCCAAACACCGAGAAAGCCGAATGTTGGTGATAGGCCTGTCGATCATCTCTTTCTGACATTTCAACAAATTCCACATCTTCATGACACCTCAGTGAGATAAACACGTTCTCTCTTTACGTCTTGCGACGTCCAGGAAGCTTTCGAATTGCGATCGACCAAGCTGGGCGACACGGATTTGGAATAAGGGAACTCCGCGCAACACTGAAGCCCTCGATGCAGTCGACCACACTCTTTCTGCATTGAACTTGAAGAAGTGTGACAGGATGGTTTGTGACCGTTTCATCCGCTAAGTACCTTCCTCCAGGACAAATCTCGCGCTACAAGCTCTCACGGCCCGCTTGCACCAGTACCGCCCATCTACGCTGGCCTTTCTGCCCATTTCTTCTCTGCATATGCCTTCAGTCCGGTGCACCATTCATCGAACTTCCTGTTGAGGGTTTTTTGGTAGAGCCACTTGACAGGATGCGCCAAAATCCCGCCCATGACCTCCCACGAGTGTATCTCACACTGCTCTTCCCCCTTGATGATGACTTCATTGAAACGCTCAACGTTCATGTTCTTGCCAATGAAGTCTATCTTGTCGCCCTTCCAGGCGACTCGGAAGACTCTTGACAGATCTGCGGTGTACACTGGAGAGGCGCTAAGGGCTGCAGCCGAGATGTACGAAGAAGGGCTCGATGGAGTTGAAACGTCGCTGACGATCATGTGCGAAGGCGACTCTTTCGAACCCGGATCACCCATCACAGCATGCAAGGTGAGCTTCGTGCCTGGCTGGATAATGTGAGAAACACCAGCAACACCATCATCAGTAGGGGGCACTGCAGATGCCGGTTGTTCCCTGACGGTGATTCTGGGGACGAGTGTGCACCAGTCTGGGTAGGTGGAGGTATCGAGCAGAATATCGAACACGAACGATGCCGGTGCGTTGATGGAGCCCTTGCCAGTAACGGAGACAACGCCGTGCTCTGCGGAGACGGTGGGTGTTGTTATCACCTTTGGTGGCCATGTAACTTCCGCCATCGTGACCACAGACGTTTGCGACAAATCTCCAAGCTAGCGATGATGTCGATTGGGTTGATGTTGATGTTGATGTTGATGTTGTTGTGGTTGCCGTGTTGTGGGAAGGTACGAGCGTCATCGATCGATAGACAGCACCGCTGTCAGCAAATGCCCCTGCCCATCCGTTCACTTGGAACCTAGCCAAAAACGCGGAAGTTCTCATCACATGCTCATGCACTTCTCTTCCGCCATCTTGCGACAATTATAAGCTGACATCTGAATAAGGAGGTACGACTGCTCCTGCGCGCAGGTGCTCTACTGCTGGTACGACAATTGCGCGAGTCGCCGGGTGAACGAGTGACCGGCGTCCACCCTGTACATTGCAAATTAATATGCGGATAGATTCAATAACGACAATGGACAACTCTTTCTACCGCAAGACGCTGCGGCGTTGCCCTCATCGGTACGCACAAGGCATGCACACAGCATACATGTTCAGCTGAGGGGCGAAGCATAGCTCGATACACAGCCTTGTGGTACAGCGGCAGAGAAGTGATGGGTCGAGTATTCGCCGGCTGCGAGGCAGAAGAGGATTTCGATCGGAAGCAAACCCCCGCAAGAACGAACTTTGGGGGTTGTTCTCCGGGAGATGCGGGCCCCCAGCCCCCAGAGAACGCAACAGACCCAATGAATTGCCCGATTTCGGCAGGACTAAGCTTTGGACCCGGCACTAGAAGCACTGCGGCAGTCAGAAAAACGTGTGCTTAATTCGGCCCGCTGGCTTTGGGCCTCCCTAAACAATGTTTCAAGTGCAGGCCAAGCTACAAATGCAGGCCAAGCTACAAGTGCAATGAAAAAGGACGATCGCGGGGATTACAAGCAAGGAATAGATGTCGTACATATAAGGAGTCTGCCCCGGATTTTGCAGAGACAGATCTGTGCTCTAGTTTCATCATGCTGCAATCTTTGTTGATTCCGCTCTTTGGCGGAGCCGCCGTGGCCTCCAACCTGTACGCGGCACACTACTCTGGAACTATCAACCACCTTACCTTCGACAACAACTCTTTAACTCTCGTAAGCTCTGAGAAGACTGGTCAGACATTGCCAAGCTGGATCACCTACGACGCAAAGGGCAAGAAGCTATACGTGCCTGATGAGAACTTCGTCAACAAGAACGAAAGCGCAATCCTCGTTTCTTACTCCGTAGACGCCAAGGGCGCCTTGACGAAGGCTGGCAATGCAATGACGCCCCGCGGTGGAGTCGCAACTGTGCTTTACGGCGGCAAAGATGACAGGGGGTTCATCGCAAACGCGCACTACCATACTGCGCAGGTTTCGACTTACAAACTACCTCTCAAGGACGGAAGGCCTCTCCAGATCTTGAATTACACATTGGATGGCCCGGGTGCAAACCCAGATCGTCAGGAGGCCCCACATCCACACCAGGTCATCATTGACCCAACTGGCAACTTTCTTCTCGTCACCGACCTTGGTTCTGACAAGATCCACATCAACAAGATCGACAAAAAGACGGGCAAGCTGACCCAGTGTCCGTCTGCGAAGACGTTCTACGGTGCTGGCCCTCGCCATGCCGCCTTCTGGTCTCCTTCTTGCTCCAAGTCCAGGGTTGCACAGGGCAAGGGCACCGTTCTCTACGTTGCCAACGAGCTGTCGAACACCGTGACTGGATGGAGCGTGTCGTACCCTCATGGTGGCTGCCTGAAGTTGACTCAGAACCAAATCATTACCCCCTTCAAAGGCAACGGCACTGCCCCTAATAACGGCACTTCTCTGGGAGAGATCCGAGTCCAGGATGACTTCCTGTATACCTCCATTCGGGGTGATCAGTCCTTCGCGCCATACGACTCTCTCGCTCAGTTCAATATCGCAGCCAACGGCTCGATGGCCTGGACAGAGTTGACTTCCGCCTACGGTCTGCTTCCCCGGTCATTCGAGATCAATAAGGCTGGTACCTTTGTTGCCATCGGCGACCAGACTTCGGACAACGTGGCTATCGTGAAGCGCGATATTAAGACCGGAAAGCTAGGTGCCCTCGCTGCAAACCTGACAGTCACAGGTCCCTCAGACCCTAACTCTGAGAACCCAGTGGGTTTGAACACGGTCATATGGGCCGAGTAGAGAGACTCGTATAAGACTCAAGCTTCCTAGTGTAAATATTGTGAAAAAATGATCAATCAGAATCTGCGGCACACAGAAATGATAGAAACCATTCTTCCGCATGTAGTCAAATCGATAAGTTGTGCCATAATGTAGCTTGGATATCGAGTAGTGTTCTTCGTTCGGTTTTCCAAGTCGCTGTCTGTTCCTGTGTGGATCCAGGTCTGTGAGTCGAAGCTGTCCTTTATGTGTGCATGGACCAAGCGCTAGCATCAATCGTGACCTCGACGCGTTACAATTCACTGTGCACTCCTTTGTCTACGATCATCATCGAACCGAGTCAGCCATACAGTCACAGCTTTACAACAGCATACGATCATGTTTCGGTCTGCAAGTTGCTTACCGATATCTTATACGATCCAGTCCATTCAAAATGAAGAGTGACAATTATCTCAACCTCTGCTTTGAGCAGGCTGCGAAGTAGCCACTTCGCTATCGGCACGGCTGCATCGTTGTTCGTGGCGGAAAGAAGATTGGACAGGGTTACAATGACCATCATCCCGGCTACGACGGCGGCGCACTCAAGTCAGGTCGACTCCCTCTGCGCGCTTCTGCGGGCAGTGCAGCCCATCTCAAGTCGAAGCAGAAGCTTAAGAATGACGAGATTCAGACCTCTATGCCTTTCAAGACTATGGCCGGACGCAGTGGAAAGCTTGCGAACACTCCTCTGTCGATGCATTCGGAGATGATGGCGATCCACTCTGCGCTCTCCGCTTCCAGCACGGTGGCCTGCAGTGCCTTGTCCTCTCAAAAACCTTGCTTCAGCCTATCGGGTTCCTCTAAACGAAAAGCTCGACTACGACGTCAGATCCTATGTCGAGACAGTCTGCAAGGCCGCTATCGCTCAGTCAGCTGCGAACGAGTCTGACACCAGGTCGCAGGTTCAAGAGTGGTGATCCCAAAGCACTACATCTTGACCGCTCTACATTGGCATGTTCTGCGGCACAGAACACTTCGCGATGGGAACACAGCCACCAGCGCAATGGCAGCAACAACACCAACGACAATCACAATCGGCAGCGCAACCACAAGCGTCGACGGTCTGCACCTGAATTGTCGACGCATAACCCATAGAGAATCATGTTCACGTGTTGTTTGTCGAGCCGCATCTACGGTCGTTGTCGACTCGCATTTGCCTGTAGTCACGATGTGCGGATTGCCGTTTGCGGAGTTGCCGTGCGCCACTGTTGATGGGGTGCATATAGCCGCAACACTATCCCGTCTTCTCGAAGAACGCCAGGTTGACACCAAGGGACAAGGTTCTCTCGTGGGCCCTAATTCGCGAAGTGCTTCAATGATGCGACAAGCAATCGAAGAGCGCACGTTCGTTAGTCGCGTGCTAATTGCGCCTCGTGCCGTTGCTAGCTGTCGAACTTGGGGAAGGCTACGCATGATGGGCCTTATCCAAAACGAGTCTTCCGGGGCAAGCAGTGTTGGATACACTGCACATGTATACGGTGACCTTGAAGCCATATGAAAGCATGGCATCTGCACTAATCTTGCAGATCCGCAACCATAGAGCAAGGGTCTTTCTCATTGATACTGAACAAATCCCACTCTCAAACATCACATACTCACAATGGCCTGGCACTCGTGTTACGGTCGTGGGCGATTCTTGAGGTCAACCATCGCCGTCTGTTGTCTGGCAGCCTTTCTCTTCTTTGGGTAAGCGTGGCCCTACGGGAAATCTGAGAACGTACTGACACGCTGTTCAGGTTACGACTAGGGAGTCTTCGGCAGTATCTTGCAATTGAAGGGCTACTGCGAGCAGTTCAATCACCCAACTGATACTGAGAGTGGCATCATTGTATCCTCATACTGTCTCGGCGCGCTCGTTGGCTGCACCTTGAACATCTTCATTGGAGACTACTTTGGACGTCGACAAATGGTAAAGTAACACTGGGCTATCATTGTAAATACCCGCTGACAAGTGCCTATAGATCTGGATTGCTATGGTTTTCGTGATTGTCGGAGCCACTCTTCAGACCTCAGCCTTCCATGTCTCGCATCTCATCATTGGTCGTGTCATTACTGGTCTCGGCACAGGCATTGACTCTCTACTGTGCCAATGTACCAGTCTGAGTTGTGTGCCAAGGAGAAGAGAGGTCGTCTTATCTCCACCGAGATTTTGTTCATCGGTATTGGTATCGTCCTAGCGGGATGTACGCGAATCACGTATTACGACTGGGTAAGCTGACATCCTCAGTATTGGATCGACTTCGGCTTCCAGTTTCTGTCCGGATCTATCGCGTGGCACGCTCCTATCGCCATCCAGCTAGTCTTTGCCATCGGTGTCAGTTTCCTCGTCTTCGGTCTCCCGGGTTCTCCTCGCTGGCTCGCAGCGCGTGGCCGTGAGGACGAGGCTCGCGATGTCCTGTGCACGGTCTTCGATCTCAAGCCAGAGGATCCATTCATTGTCGAACAGATCGAGGCCATCCGCGACGCCATCCCTTTCGATCGTCGCGCCGGTGCCCAGAAAATATCAGGTCTATTCAAGAACGGGAAGCTCAAGACTCGTCGCCGCGTTGTGTTGGCGTGGTTTGGTCTCTTCATCATCCAGATGCTGGGCATCAACATGTGTGTGTATACAGCAGCACTGGTATTCGGCGCCATTACTGACATTCATACAGGGTTGTATACTACATGCCGACGGTGCTGATACAGAATGTTGGTCAGACACCTCGCCTCGCTCAGATCATTGCAGAATTCGTCCAGCTCATGTTTGTTATCGGCACAATATTGCCTGCTTTGCGTCTTGATCAGATTGGTCGCCGCAAGACCTTGATGACGGGCTGCGCTGGCTTGAGTATCTGCATGATGCTCATTGCAGCACTGCTGTCACAGAAGGCCAACAAGTCTGCCAGCATCGGCGCTGTGGCCTTCTTCTTCCTCTACATGTTGATCTTTGGTGCCAGCGTCAATGTGGTCCCGTGGGTCTAAGGTCCAGAAGTTCTGCCGCTGGAGGCCAGAACCCGTGGTACTGCCATCTCAGTATCTTCGCATTGGATGGTGAGTCCTGATCACCTCTGTCGTTCAGATGCAGTGTTCACATAAAGCAGTGGAACTTCTTCATCCGTCATGATCACACCGATCTTGATCAACCGTCTTGTCTGGAAGACCTACCTCATTTTCATGAGCACCAGCGCCATCTTCGTTCCTATCGTTTACTTCTTCTACCCTGAGACCTCGAACATGTCCCTCGAGGAGATTGACAGTCTCATCATCAAGCCCGGCGAGTACGACAGCGAGTCCGCTGAGGAAGGTCAATATTCACCACCGGTGACAAAGGCTGACATCACACACACCGAGAAGGCTTGATTGCGCATAGGAGGTTGGATCGATGATACTTAGCCGTGAAGATTGCACTTAGTGGGTTGACACGGTGTGCAACCATTGCATAGGTTCTGAGGCTCGCAGCAGAGTAGCGATACGGAGCATAACAGAGCATTTTGAGACATTACAAGTAAAACCTACACGATGCTCACAATTGCCCCTGATGCGAATGAGCTGGAGCCAAGACTGCTGCACATACAAGGATGCATCATGCAGTGTGACGACAGTGTTTCTGAAGCCCAACCTCCCGTACCTGCATCGGACTTTTCATTTCAAAAGTTCACTCTTATCTCACGACACCTCTCAATCCACGGTATTCGAATCAACATGCGGATTTATTGCCATGCCATTCTACTACTCACCGCGGGCAGACGTGCCATAAGTCAGGCGCCCAGCCTCAACATCACTGCTGTATCAGCATTCAACAACGCCTCCAGACTCGAATGCTGGCAACTCGCCGCGCCACCAATACTCGGTCGAGGAGCTGTGAACTTCGACATTGGCGATTTCGACGGCGCGTTCGTGGGCATCATTCCACCGAACACTACGTCTGGCACGCTGAGTAATGCGGTGCAAGTCCAGTGAGTACTTGGCACTGTGTGCTTGCTTTTTCTGACGGTTGAGTTTGAAGGTACTCGCTCTTCTTGTCTGGACTTGCGCACATCCGCACACCAGATTCCGGCTTGCCAGATCATCTTAATGAGGTCTACATCGCCGGCGGCCGGCACGG
This sequence comes from Didymella pomorum, assembly GCA_022225945.1. Lineage (NCBI taxonomy): Eukaryota > Fungi > Ascomycota > Dothideomycetes > Pleosporales > Didymellaceae > Didymella > Didymella pomorum. The sequence goes on along the minus strand of JAKJXN010000035.1, from coordinate 135,485 downwards.
GATGCTAATCGCTGCAGATGTGAAAGAAGTTGCTGCCAGAGGCCACAGCACGAAGTTTCCGGGTCAAGATCGCACAGTTATCGCACAGTTTCCAGTGGCGGGTAACAAGGCTCCTGAGCATAGCGTTTTGCACGTTGGACCCTGCACGCTAGACGATTTGGCTGGGCTTTGATGAACGCAAGCAAGAGACATGAGAAACGTGTCATGTGTTTGTTGTGCGTTCGTTCGGCACTGAATGTACTTGCTTCAGTGGGAGAAGTACTCCGCGTCTACCACAGGCGCTCTGTCCAGCTTGAAGTATCCCGGCTACAGCTTCTGAAACACAGCTTTCGGGTCGTACTTGCTCGCAGCAGCCTTCAAATTTGCCTTACTCTCCTCCCCATAGCTCGTAATGACATCCTGGAACTGGCTGGCGTAGTTCATGTACACCCAGTCGTTGTCCACACCAAGCGCAATCGACTCCTTGATCTGCTTCATGGTATCAGACATAACTTGGTACACTTTGGCATCGTCTGTCGTTTTGTTCCAGAAACAAGCAAGCTGGATGATGTGGACAGGACCTTCTTCTACATCGAAGCCCATGGCGTTACCGCCCTGTCTTTGACTGCCCTTCAGTGAGCCGTCAGTGATTTGCTGCCAGATCAGCACAGGGAATGCGCCATCTACTGCTGAAAGCTCTCCAATAGCATCGAAGAATATGTCGACCGATCGAGATGCGATTTCATGGTTCGATTTGACACTCAGGTCGTAGAAGGTTTCGCGCAGACCGTAGTTGTTGGTGGCTTCGTTGTCGACCACGTAGGCGGCGTGACCTCTGGTCTTTGTAGTGTCCGACATAGCAGTGATGTTGTAGAACGGGGCGAGTCCAACCGAGTCCGAGACATTGGCCAGTGGTGCGCCATACCAGAGCTCAGTAGACGCCAGCTTGACTCCGGGGTTCATCCAGGCGATCCAGCTGCCGGCTTTAGGATCCTTGGCGGAGGTGAGAGTCAGATCTATCCAAGCCTTGACAACGTGATCAAATACGTACTCAGTGAAAGTTCTTGTCCCGCCAAAGAGCAGGTCGTCCTTCAGCGGCTTGGTCTGGAGCTCGAAGCTTGTGACAATACCGAAGTTGTTACCGCCACCGCGCAATGACCAGAACAAGTCCGAGAACTAAGTAGGGCTCGCCTTTACAATGACACCGCTTGCTGTGACGACCTGGGTATAATGTTAATCTTCAAACTGCAAATAGCGTGTGACAATATTGCTTACATCGAAACTTGCGACATTATCGCAGGCGAGACCATACTCGTTCGAAATGAAAGAAATACCACCTCCTAAATTTAAGCCACCCACGCCGATATCTCCGATTCTACCAGCTGCAACAGTGACACCAGTCGTGGAGAGCGCCGTCAACACATCGCCCCAGTTGTTGCCAGGCTGCACTGCGACTGTCTTCTTATCAGCCGATAGCTTGATGCCCTTCAGCTTCTCGAAAGAGTACCCTGGAGGCGGTTCAGGATGGCATGAGAAGATTTGCATCCCTCAGGGTACTGCTGTAGCCACTTGTTGGTATTCGACAACAGCTGGTTCTAATCGCATGACCTTTGAATAGACGCGAGGTAGTATGGGTCAGACGTGTGGTACTTGACTCGCAGTGAAGCCGTCCACAATGTAAAGTCCGCGGGCCCTCTTCCCTGACTGCTGTGTTGCATTGTTATTCACTTTGTTACCATAAGCATCCGTCATGTCTGTGGACGGGCTTACTGAGACGACTCTCCGAGCTACTGGCATTGGGCTGATGGTAGCGACGACGCCGATCGTGGTAGCTCGAGCACTTCTCCACGCTGAGAATAGAACGCGGGTTCGGTGGCACGATGGGTGGCTGCTACTAGGGTACTTGTTCTTCATGGCGGTGTCTGGAGTGTATGTGGCGAAGACCGGCGTAATGTTTCGTCTGCTGTCTGTACAAGAAGGGCACCTTGCACCACATCCGGGTTTGTCTGAAGACTCTCTTGATGTCCAGAAGACCTTCTTCTTCACAGGTCTAGGCTTGTGGGTTTACGCTTTGGAGCATCAAGTTTGCGCTTCTTGCATTCTACAAGAAGATGATGGTCAACGTATCGTTATACACGAAGCTGTGGTGGGCTGCTACCATCTACTGTGTCTTGGTCAGTACTCATGATCGTCGAGGAATGAACCGCAACTGACGCTTGATACCAGTCGCAGATCTTGGTCTTGTCATTCGTGCTGCATATTACAGCATGTCCGAACCGAAGTGCGTGGTTCAAAGCAGGCGCCTGCGGAGTCACACCTCAAGACATACGAAGGAGTCTAGTCAGCTTTTGGCAGGCCTTTACTGTGGACATTACGACTGATTTCATGAGTATGTGTTCCTCTGAATTTATGAGGGCAAGACTAACCTGCGCATGCAGTCCTACTGCTTCCCATTCGTCTTATCTTCAGCTACCGAGATCGCAAAAGCTGAGCGTGGGCGCTCTGTTCAGCCTTGGAGGTGTCTGTATACTCACGTCCAATACTGCGAGTTATCCAAGTCGGCAAGACCACCGGAGCAAGCAATAGCCAGCGCTCCCTTACCTGGCTTACACTCTGGAGCATCATCGACTCGTGATGGGCTGCGGTCCAGGGTTCTACCGAAAAGCCACGTCGGTCAGCAAAAGCAAGCAGATTCCATACTACAACGTCGAGGACCACAGCAAAGCACCCAAGTGCATGAATCTGGATGGTACCGATGGCGGGCTCGTACCTATGCATCCCATACCCACGAGCGACATTAGTCCGGCAGATAGAACGGATAGCCAAGAATAGCTGGTTGGAATTAGAGTACAAACAAAGCTTAGTGTGACGGAGGCATCGTAGAGGCGCGAGGAAGAGCAGTACGTACCTGTGCAATCTGTTGGAGATGTGCCCAGGTAATTAGACGTGAGCAATACCATTGTCCACGTTCTCATATACTTTGAGCGAGACTACTAAGAAGGTGACACATCGACGAGCGACGAGTTCTTCCAGCAGGGTGACCGACTATGCAGGGCTGCTGATTTGCGGTAGTGTGTCAGTTCGCCATCGAGGAGCGAAGCAATTTGGCATTCAGCGCATGATCGAGCTCGAGATTGTCAGTAGCGCACCAGGAAGCAACCACATTGGAAAGCGCTTGAACGACGTACCAGCATAGCGCTCGCGCTCCCAATGTTTATCGTCCCCTCCGCATCCAGCTTCTTGCTAATGTGAGGGAATGTACAACACGTCCACGGCCCCTGTCATGATGATACCTGAACATGAAGTGTAATCATATTTACAATCTGCAACAACTCCATCTGACTCTGGGTAGATGTATAAAAATGATGCCAACAGGGCGAGATCCCCTTATCCCAAAACTGCAAAGCAAATCACGAGCGGTGACGCCAACCTTTCTTTCCCAATCCCATCCACCAGAACGCCATGCAAACCCATTCGTACATCGTGTCAATACATACTTCGTCACGGTTCGACTGTCGTCTACGCAGTGCTGCCACCGGTGTTCCCTGGTTGCGAAGGACCACTTCCAGCCTGAGAAGGACTTGTGCCTCGCCTTGTTCGCCCACTGAAGACGTCACTCAACCTCGTGCTAATACGTCTGCTACGGCGGTCTCCTCTCGCAACATCTTCGGCGCTAGCATTCGTATTGCCTTCAGCGACATCACCACTCTGATTACGTCGCTGCTCTCTTAGACGGCGCAGTGCGCTGATGCGGTCCTCAGCTGGGGCGTCAGGATGCGAGCGGAAGAAGAGGATGTCACGAAGATGAGTGCGGCGATGACTGGAGGACTCGGCTTCTGGGTTCAGCGGCGGCGCAAGCTCTTCGGCTTGCGAGGTGCTGGACTCATTCGTCTTGGTTGGGCGCAGGTCAACGCGGCAGAGAGGGCAAGTGCCGGAGACGTTGAGAAGCCAGGGGTCAACGCACTCGGGGTGGAACTTGTGGTCGCAGGGTAGAACTCGGATGTCCTGGCCCTTCTCGAAGTCTTCTGTGCAGATGGTGCACCCTAATGTGTCCTCGCTCGACGCTTCGATCGCGCCTGCGCCAGCAGCCACGGCGGGAGCAATTGCGGCGGAGATGCCTTCAGGCTGTTCTGTCATGGCGGGAGTCGGGGGAACTTCACGTGTCGTCTCGGTGGTGGGTGCAGTGGTCTCGGTGTTCGATGCTTCGGTCGCGGTCGTGGTGACGGCGGCCGGTACAGCGGCAGCTGCAACAGTGTTATCTGGGCCATCGATATTCCTTGCCTCGCTGGTAGAGCCCAGCTCGACGTCTGTGGGCTTGGCCGGCTCCTTCTCGCCGAATTTGATAATGGGTATCGTGTCCAAGATGGCTCTTCCCAGGCCCTTCGCCCTACTCTGCCGAGGTCTGCCCAAGACGTTTCGTGGTCCGTAGCGCTCAGGGTGGCGGTGCGCGCGAATGGCTCCTGTCAAGATGATGATCAGGAATAGTGCAGTGATAATACCGGTGATGCTGTAGAGGATGATCATGGCGACGGCTGTCGACGGCGAGGGACCCAGCGGGTTCTGCTGCTGGTAATTGTTGCCATTCCCACCGTTGTTGTTGCCGCGGCCCTGCACCTGTACGAAGTACTTCATGTGGACGGCAAGGTCGTCGATCTGGTCGAGGACGGCGGCGGAGTCGGACTTGTTCGTCATGGACAGCACGGGGAAGTTCTGCATATTCCCGTTGTCGTCGTCGTAGTCGCAGTAGTCGGTCACGGTGCTGTACAGGATGACGCCCGAGATGTTCGCATTCCCGTTCCCGTAGGCCTGGTTGAAGATGCCCTGCGCATCCACGAAGCCGGGGTAGTCGGCTGGGTTGCAGCTGATGTAGGCAATTTCGCCGTCCGAGATGTTGCCCACCGTGGAACCATTTGTGCGGTACAGGTTGCCTTCGATCGACTGCTGTGCGCCCTGGCGCGTCAGCGGGATCAGCTCGGCAATCTGCTGGCCATTGTTAGGGCCCTGCAGTGGCAGCGTGCCCTGGAAGTAGCGCGAGTTGACCGTTGACGTGTTGGACGGCGTGATGCTGGCGGACGCGACCGCAGCGAGCACGGCAAGGGCGGTGGAGAGCAGCATGGTAGCGGCGCACGTCGAGTCGCGACAGGCGTGGCGGGTGCGTCGTACTTATCGATTTCGTAGCGGGGGCTTTCCAAGATTCTCAGCCACGCGACATCCAGACGGCAGCAGAAGCAATGCAGATCAAGCGGGCGCTGGCGCAGATAGGCGAAAAATATATGCGCGCACAGCACCTCGTATCATCTTCTCGACTGCAGTAGACAGCGGAAGGCTCGGTACATGAAGCATGACAGTTGTAGCGGGTGCTGGAGAAGCCGGACGGTCCACATTGACCACTCCCCAGTCATGATGTGCGCGAGCTGCAAGGGTGCGCTAGACAACTCCAATACTTCAAAGCGCCTTCTGCATCTTGAAACTCGGCGCGGGCGTATTGTCGCTGCACTGCCCCAGATCTGACTGCTCGACCTGATCACCTGCTGTCTCTACCGAGCTGCTAATGCGTTGCCCATCCGTTGCACTCCGTGTGGTTGTCTATACGCCCGCTGTTTGTTCTAGAAGTGCTGATGTCATGCTTGGAAGCGTGCGCTGACCGAACGTCCCGTTGAGACAGATAATTATCCAATTTACTATCGCAGCTATTGCCGGACAGCGCACTACCGGTTTCGAATATGCAACGTCTGCAACAAGCTTCTCGACAACATCGTATAGCATTTCAAGCATCGACATGTCGAGGCCTTGATGTAACAAGTGAAGCGGTCGATCAATTGCGGAACTACCCATGCAGACCGCGCGTGCGCATGAAATCTGGCGATCACTGTTGCTTCTTCTCGATGTTCACACAGCACCTCGAGTCACCGCTTCTGCCGGCATCGTCCAGCGAACGTTTCCTCTTCGTCTCTCAAGTTCTGCTCCCACGATTGGTCAGCTGACCGGACATCGCACGCTGAGCTGTTGAACCAGTTCTACGAAGACTGGAAGATCAGTGCCAGTACGCCCGAGGCTGCACCGACATGAGCGGTGGAAGTCATAGCAGTCCTTGAGTATCTGCTTGTCCTTCACAACTCCCAAAACGGAGCATGGATTATGACCAGGACCGAACTGATTTCAGAGACCAGTGCTATTGCCGCGGTGAGCCTCTCGTTCAGAGCAACCTGCATCCAAGTAATTTGCCGAGGAATGAGTGTACGCAAGGTCAACACCAAACCGCGCATCTGAAACTGGCTCGCCGCTCAGTTAGACCTCACGACGGCTGAGATGATTAACAAGGAGAAGAAAAGGCCAGAACTTCGTCTGTCTGGTTGAGATGTCCATTGTTGGACATCACAGGTGTCGTCTTTGTATATCAGCCCCCAAGATCTGCACCAAGATTCAGATTAGAAACGAACTTCAACTACGAGCATCCTCGGGGCCCAAGGGATGTGGCCTACTCACGAATTAGATCAGTGTGAGGCTCAACTAGGACTCCGCTCGCCAGCCACCTTCACTACATACAAGTGAAACTCACCTCAAAGCTTGTATCTACCTAGGGAAGCGGTTTTCAATCACCAGGCTTGCCGTGGCGTCAATCTCGATCAGATTGGATTCGTAGTGCAGCTTCAAGATCCGCGTTACACCAAACCCTTGCACATGACGAGGCTGAGCACGTACCTGCCAAGGTCGTTGCTGTGCCTCACCCTTGGATCAACATATTTCTTGAGCCTCAACTTCATCTTTCTGCCAAACCAAACCAATACGCAATGTCCATCTCACCCAGCGTAGCGTACAACCTCCAAAACCACGGCACAGACTACAATCTAGCCACCAGTATGTATCTTCCCCATGCAGGCTGGCAGGACGCCTAACCTCCCCCAGGTGGTGACAGCCCCTCAGCAGGCTCATCGCGAGTCTACGCGTGGCAAGCGACGAACTGCGGATCAGGGAATCTATCTTACCTAGTCGACACTTCTGCACACAGATGTCTATGGGGTAGCGGAAGCGCAGTCGCAGTACATGACTGCGTCAGCGCCGACCAAGTCTGGACGATCCGCGAGGACGATGACAGCGTAGACACGTACAGCATCCAGAACGTCAGCGGTGGCGAGAGGGGGTTTTTGTCGCTGTATGAGGATAGGAGCTTTAATCTGTCTGATGGGTCGTCGAGTTTTTCGAGGTGGTCTTTTCAGGTGAGTGTAGGCACGCTGGATCAATAGGACACTGGTCGCTTACTGTGTGCAGTCCGAAACGCCTCCGGAGAATGTGGGATGGGATGTGTGCGCCCAAATCCGCGGGTCCAGCTCTTCTAGCACTGAGGCCTCAAGCGCAATCTCTTCTACGACCAGCACTCAGGCTGTGATTGTGACGGCAAGCTCGTCACTAGACGCCGTTGAGACTGGTGGTTCTGTAAGCAGCAACACGGCTGATACAGTATCGAAGACCTCCACGCTTAGTGAAGAGCGATTCTCGGCTGAGGCAACTGCAGGTGCGAGCTCCAGTGGTGCGGCAACAGGAACCAGTTCGCCAGCACATACCACACAAACGCCTTCTGGATCGAGTGTTGCGCAGTCCAACGATGCTGGCGTGATGCCATTGGCCTGGTGTATCTTATCGACTGCACTGATGGTTGGTGCGTCCGTGGCGTTGTCGTAAAACGTGCGGAAAGAGCTGGTGATCATGTGGCGGAGGATGTCTGGGAAGGAGTTGCAAATGTGTGAAAGGGAGCACAAGTGCTACTAGCACATTAATTCGAGTATTGGATTGGGGGGGGGGGGGGGGGATGGCACGGTCATCTCCGCCTGCTGTTAAGAGCGTTGAGCTTTGCTACGGACGCAGAAGATCAAAACAATGCTGTTGGTCGCGATTCATGTTTTAAGGCTGCAATGTGCATTGCAGCCGGGATATCTATTTAATGTAATGACTACATAACGCCCACGCTATGCGTATATTCAGACAACCTCAAGCGCATGCACGTATTACCATAATCCGTCTACATCTACACATTACCCATGCCTGATCAGTATGCGATGCCACTTTTGCCCCTGCCCATAGTCTTGAAGGTCATTGACTGGACTTCCTGCTTGACCAGCCCTCCAAGTGCAAGACGGTCGTCCGGATCGATGCCCATACGATCGAGATCGTTGAAGCCGGAGAAGTAGAAGCCAACGATGACAACGAAGTAGCTAAGGATCAGAATGGATCCCTTGAAGTAGTTGCTCTTGCCTTCGCCATACATGTACGAGAGAAGGAAGACGCAAAGGATGACAGTCGCCATGTCCCACTGCGGGAAGATGAGTGCTTTGATGTGTTAGTCATTGTGCCACATTGTAGGTTAGTGAGTGGCTTACTGAAAGTCTCCTTGGCAAGCTGGCCAGCGTCGATGTTGGTGGCGTGCAGCGCGCTGTAGAACACAAGTGCAGGGATCTGCAGGAGGCAGACCTGCAACGCATACGCAGAACCAATCTCCATGGACAGTGCAATATTGCCGTTCATGGCAAACGAGATAGCGTTGAGGAACTCGGTCGTGTTGGGCACCAGAGCGAACAGGGTGATACCCAAGAACTTTTCGTCAATGTCCGAACCTTCCAAAACGGAGTCGACGGTATCAACGAGGATCTCTGCGATGATGGCGTACGCGACAGTGGCAGTCAACAGGATCGCTGCACTCTTGCCGCGGCTCCAGTTGGGCGCGTCGTGTCCACCTCCAGAGTGTCCAGCTCCAGCATCGTGCTCCTCTGCCGCGCCTTCGGTCGCAGTGGTTACAGTACGATGGTGATGTGGCCGGTCGCTTTTACTTGGTGTACTGACCATCCTTGCAGCTTTGTGCGGCGCCCTGGTAACATCACGCGTGGCCAGGGCAGTAGTTGTCGCAGCGATCTCAGTGATGTGACGAACAAGCGCGTCACTTGCCTCGTCCGAAAGCCCCTCAACGTGGAAGTGTTCATGGTCGTTCGTGTCCTTGGGTGGGACAACGTGTGGGGTCTTTCCGTCTACCTTGTTATTGGGAGGGCTGCCGACCAGAGGCTGACCTTCCGAATCCAAGCCAAATTCATATTGTGTCTGGCCGACAATGCGCTTATACAGCTGTGTATCGCGGATGTGAGCACGGGAAACAGACTGTCCGGTTGCTGTTCGCGACATGGTGGAGTGAGGGAACTCTAGGTGTTGGCTGTTACTGAGACTGTTCGCGACGGTGTCCATGGGCTTCTTCTCTTTCTCATCCGGCTCATTGCTCCAGATAGTTGCTGCGTGCGTGCGCAGAGTGAACAGAAGTCCGACCACATATGATAAGAATAGCAGTGCTGCAGAGATCCAGGTGTAGGGCTTGACTGCTTCGTTGTAGAATCGATCATGAAGCGCTGGTGTCTGTGAGTAATAGCACCTGCGGCAGTCCCTTTCGGCGCTCGATTCAATATGGCCCATGTGCGGATGGACGTGGACGCATTGACGACAGTTGAGCTCGTGCTGTTGCAAGTCAGTACAGACGCGATTATGCTATTGATAGTACAACTTACGCTGCCGTAGATCTGGTAGAACAGTGTTGGGCCAAAGGCACCGATGACGGCGAAGAGTAGCATGGTGGAGGTGACACCTGCTGACTTGACGTTGAAGCGTTGTGTCTTCCGCTTGAGCGCGCCAAAGCACATCGACAATCCTGGCAGGAACAGAATGCCAGCAAAGATGCTGCCGATGATGCTTCCCTCCACCAGCTGTGCTTTGCCCTGCTTGAGCGCCACGCAGTACAAGAAGACCTCGACAACAGTGGAGAAGAAAGCGTTGATAGTCGCGCCAACACCCATCGAAGACTGAGCGGAGATGGAAGCAACAGCCTGGCCGATGAAGTACGCCAAGGGGATGATAGACAACAGCGCCAATGCGAAGACAAGCAGAGTGTCTGTGATCCAGATTTTGTATCCTAGTGTTTCGGCCAAGACGAAGTAGTCAAAGATCGTGAACGCAACAAGTCCAAGCAGGTTGATCAAGAAGATGTTCGTGCCATCAATGGTGTACTTCCAGTACTTGATACCAACGGCGCGGTAGGTGCACAGAAGGATGGACGATGACTCGCCAGGGCGACGGACGTTACCGCTATCCGAATGGAAAGACAGAGCCAGTGGGTGGCGACGGAGGTGATCGAAGAGAAGTAGCGTGACTTTGCCCATGGGAATGGAGAAGACCAGGAACCAACAGATCGCGGAGACTAGGAACAATGCAGGAGTGATGATGCCGTAGAAGTAGACGTAGAAGACAACACGACCGAGGTTCCACTTTCCACGGCCGAAAAAGCGGTTCTTCGTCTTGACCGTGTCTGAGTGCACGATGTTGGCCCGACCATCACGACCTAGCAGACTGGTGGTCTCCCCACCAGCCGAGTCAACACTGTTGCGGCGACGACCGACGAGCGAAGAGAGGCCAGCGGTAGGACCGAAGAAGAGTCGCCCTTCCTCAATGTCACCGCTCTGCCACTGCTCGTACTCGCTGATGCTGCGACCCTCGCCTTCGTCCTCCTCCGCGTACTGATCATCTTGCAGAAGCTTGACGTATCGTCCGAATGGGTAGAAGATGTACACAGAGAGATGGAAGAGAAGTGTCGAGTACTCCTTGCAGCTCTCATCGAAGGCCAAGACAGCGCATAGAAGAGCACCAGCAGCTGCGATCAGGGCAAGCCACCAGCCAAAGAGCAGCGTCCAGAGGAGGTTGAACAGGAGCAACCATCTGCTGACGAACAGACCGGGGTTCGAGTGGATATCTGCTTCGGCGTTGCGCTGCACTGAACGTCCCTTCTTGTACAAGGCTGGCTTCCAGATTCTGATACCGAAAGGATGGGTTACGTTGATGGCGTCCTGACGGTCCTTGAGTGTAAAACTCTCAGCATCGCTCAGATCAGCGTCGTCATCCTCGTCATTGCCCGTTCCACTGTCGTCGTCGTCGGCGCGTACTGTCTCCTCCTCTGAGCTGCCGGGCTGTGCCTCTGGTTCCGTCGGCGCACCTGCCGCTTCTTCCTCAGTCGCATCGTCCTCTGTAGACTCGATGGTCGTGAGATTTGTGGGTCGAGCTGCAGTGGTCGGGCGGCGGACATTCGAGGGCTTGCGGCGCAACGTCTGGCCTTGGCGCTTCTGCTCTTTGGCGGCCTTGAGCTGCTCCTCGGTCTCGGCCTGGACCTCGTCTGCCTCGTCGTCGACGCTAAACTCTTGTCCCTTGCGCGGGAACTTGGATGAGGTTGCGCGGCGGTTCATCGGAGGCTTCTTGGGCTTCGAGCTGGGTTGCTCCGACGGCGTCATGCTCTGGAGGCGTCTGTCGATCGAAGACGTGATGGAGCCTGCTTATAGATTAGTACTGCTGGATCATGCACCTCACGCTGCGCGGGTCTTCCGTAAGGACGGTACCATAACTGGTGGTTGGCGCGGTGCTGGGGATGCGCCTGCGCGCCGACTCTCCCGCTGCTGTGGGCGTGTTTGCGCTGTATGGGCTGCCTTGTCGCGATCCGGGACGCTGCTCACTGCTTTTCGCGCCCGTGGGCGTCTGGTCGCCGTCCGCCATGTTGGTGGTCGCAGGATGGGCTGGCGCAGAGAAAGTAATGGCTTGAAGCTGTTGGGCTAACAGACCGCTTGAATGATGCGGTAACGCCCTTGTCAAGGATGCTTGTTTATTTGGCCGCACTGGTTTCAGCCGCTAGGAGGCCTTGACGTAGAAACAAAGGCAAAGCAGACATGAAGAAAGACAGCAGACAGTGTCGTCGTGCCCCTCGATGGGTGCGTGCAAGCAGCACTGCAGATGACCAGCAAGGACGCCGATCAGCCATTCACCTCACTATTGGTGATAGGTCAAGCTGCAGCTCCCGAGTTCCGCGCGACCCTGTCTCACATGCGATAAGACGCGCTAGCCGTGCTGTTTCTTAATTATTTGCAAGAACTGATTACATGTTGACACCAAGCACACGAGCACTCTTGTTCTCCGCATGTTGATTACCGCGTGTCACGGCATCGCTCAGGAATGCGGTGTACCACTGCCCTGGACAGCGATGATCGACCTGCAGAGATGACGAGAAGGGAAGGGACGCCCCACTCTCACGCTTGCCCTCTTTGAACGTAGTGTGATATCGGCGAAAGTAAGGCCCGCGCGTTGTAGCGTTGCGTCGCTGGAGCTTGAGATCATCGCCATCACCAAGCACCGGTAAACACTTTCACAGCCCTCGCCGCCATCAACACCTGGTCCGGAGCCCGCACAGATTCACGGCACCGAACCTCTAGCTTCACCTCACCCACCCACTCCAGCGACTCTCCATATCTGCACCTCTCCCCGCAAACACCGCCGCCGGCGCCCGCCACTACTATGGCGCTCGATACCTTCTTCCACAACAAGATCGAGGCGATGAAGCTCGAGATCATCCAGGGGCAGGCAAAGCTTCGCCGTCTGGAAGCCCAGCGAAACGACTACAACTCAAGGGTGCGGTTACTGCGAGAAGAGCTTGGCCTGCTTCAGCAGCCTGGGTCCTATGTTGGTGAGGTTGTCAAGGTCATGGGCACAAAGAAGGTCCTCGTGAAGGTACATCCCGAGGGGAAATACGGTGTGTTGCGCGAAACAACTTGAGGAGAGACTCAGCTGACTCAACCCCTGCTAGTGGTCGACATCGCCGACAACGTAGACATCAGCAAACTCACAGCCGGCAAGCGCGTCACCCTCCTCAGCGACTCCTACAAGCTCGAGAAGCTTCTGCCGTCCTCCGTCGATCCGCTCGTCTCGCTCATGATGGTCGAGAAGGTTCCTGACAGCACGTACGACATGATTGGTGGTCTTGACCAGCAGATCAAAGAGATCAAGGAAGTCATCGAATTGGGTCTGCAACATCCTGAGCTGTTCGAGTCGCTGGGTATCGCGCAGCCAAAGGGTGTCTTGCTGTACGGTCCTCCGGGTACAGGAAAGACGCTGCTTGCGCGTGCTGTGGCACATCACGCTGACTGCAAGTTCATCCGAGTTTCAGGAAGTGAATTGGTGCAGAAGTATATTGGTGAGGGTAGCCGAATGGTTCGAGAGCTGTTTATTATGGCCCGTGAACATGCGCCCAGCATTATCTTCATGGACGAGATCGACAGTATTGGCTCAAGCCGTGTGGAGGGAAGCTCGGGCGGTGACTCTGAGGTGCAGCGCACTATGTTGGAGTTGCTGAACCAGCTGGATGGTTTTGAGCCCACCAAGAACATCAAGATCATCATGGCAACCAACCGCCTCGACATTCTTGACCCCGCCCTTCTGCGACCCGGACGTATCGACCGTAAGATCGAGTTCCCACCGCCAACCGTCGAGGCGCGTGCCGACATTCTGCGCATTCACTCGAGGAGCATGAACCTGACGCGTGGTATCAACCTCATTAAGATCGCGGAGAAGATGAACGGCTGCTCAGGTGCTGAACTGAAGGGCGTGTGCACAGAGGCTGGTATGTACGCGCTCAGGGAGAGGAGAGTACACGTCACACAGGAGGACTTCGATCTGGCAACAGCCAAGGTCCTGAACAAGCACGACGACAAGGCTGTCAGTTTGGGCAAGCTGTGGAAGTAGGTGCTGCAGCTGGCGCTGTTAGTGCTTGCTTCTTGAAGACACTCCTACTTCAGGGCTTTGTATTATAAGCATAGCATAATGAGACGCTTGGTACGAACGAAACGATAATGCACTCTACCATGTACTTGCTCGATGATCTACACTTCACGTGGTATCGCGTGATTACTAGCGCGATATCTTTCGACAAGCGGTCCAACCCAAGGAATTTCCACTCACCACACTTCCAGAACTGCATGCGCTAGAAGCAGCCCTGAGGCGCGGTCTTGTCCTACCTGCTTATCTGCAGGCAGTCTGAGCCGTCTTGAACCTTCGTTGCTGGTCGCGACCGCTTTGGCGAATGCGAGGTGGACGGTTACACCTGCAAGAGCACGTCATGTCGTTCTCGTCTAACCTTGCAGCACCAGTCTGCCGTGCTCACCACAGCAGCCATATATGAACTGAGGTTCACTGTTGCCGCTTCCAAGACCTGTACCGTAAACATTGACCTCGCGCAACTTGACATTCTCCAACGAGATGCAACGCTGAACAACGAGACTTCCTGTAGCATTCGAGTTAAACCAAGCGTCAGGCCCATCAATCTGTACCTTGCTTGCGCCTGCATTCATCAGACACACTGTAAACGTCTGTCATATCGTTCAGTCCAACCATGGCTGACTCGACCGTTAAAAACAACGAAGCAGCACAATCCAAGCATGCAACCAACGAACTACCATCGCTGGACCACGCGCCTAAAAGCGTCCTGGAAGACAGCTCCCTGGACCCTGTCTACGCAGCCAAAGCGCGCGTATTAAACAAAGCAATCCAAGAGATAGGCATGGGCCGCTACCAGTGGCAGCTCTTCATCGTCATCGGGTTCGGATGGGCAATGGTATGAACGAGCTTCGCATGTCCTTGGACATAACGCTTACTGTGCAGGACAATCTCTGGCCCATAACCACATCTCTCATCTTTACCCCCGTGCGCAATGAATTCAACCCTACCCGTCCGCCCTTCCTTACCCTGGCGCAGAACATCGGGCTGCTCTTCGGCGCGGTGTTCTGGGGTTTCGGATGCGACATCTTCGGGCGGCGGTGGGCGTTCAACCTGACGATAGGCATCACCGCCGTTTTCGGGCTGGTCGCAGCCGGATCTCCCAACTTCGCTGCTGTGGGTGTGTTCGCAGCGCTTTGGAGTGTCGGCGTGGGAGGCAATCTACCGGTTGATAGTGCGATTTTCCTCGAGTTCTTGCCAGGGAGCCATCAATATCTCTTGACGATATTGTCGATTGACTGGGCACTGGCCCAGGTTTATGCTACGCTTGTTGCGTGGCCGCTTTTAGGAAACTTGACGTGTCAGGAGGATGAGGAATGCACGAGGGGAGCGAATATGGGTTGGAGGTACTTTCTGATTGTGATGGTGAGTGATCCAACTGGTATCTAGATCTGTGTGCTTGCTGACGTGAATAGGGTGGCACAGCACTGATCATGTTTTTCCTGCGCTTCGTATGCTTCACTGTCTACGAGTCTCCCAAGTTCCTCATGGGCAAAGGCGACGACGCGGGCGCAGTCGCCATCGTCCACGAAGTAGCTCGTCGCAACGGCAAGACATCCACGCTGTCTCTGGACGACCTCCAGGCTTGCAACGTCCTCACGTCGACCACTATAGCGTCCGGTCCAGCGACCCAGCAAACCGGGGCCTCTGCAGCCGTCAAGCGCAACCTGCAGAAGCTCGACGCCTCGCATGTGAAAGCGCTGTTCGCTACAAAGAAGCTCGCATACTCAACATCCCTGATGTACGTCTCACTGCTCTTCACGCCCTCGTATTCTGCCCAGTCACTAACACCCTCAGCACCCTAGTGTGGGCCTTCATCGGCCTCGGCTTCCCACTTTACAACGCCTTCCTCCCTTTCATCCAAGCCACGCGGGGCGTTGACTTTGGCGACGGGAGCACCTACACAACGTATCGCAATTCGCTCATCATCGCCGTGCTTGGCGTCCCCGGGTGTCTCCTCGGCGGGCTGTTGGTCGAAACGCCGCGCATCGGACGCAAAGGCACGCTCGCCCTGTCCACGGTGCTGACAGGCGTATTCCTCTTCTGCTCCACCACGGCGCTGGATTCAAATGCGCTGCTGGGCTGGAACTGCGCGTACAACTTCATGAGCAACATCATGTACGCCGTCTTGTATGCATATACGCCTGAGATATTTGCGACCAAGGATCGCGGCACGGGGAATGCGATTACGGCGAGTGCGAACAGGGTGTTTGGCATCATGGCGCCGATTGTGGCCATGTTTGCGAATCTAGAAACGAGTGCGCCGGTGTATGTTTCTGGGGCGTTGTTTGTGGCTGCGGGGGTGTTGGTGTTGCTGCTGCCATTTGAGAGCCGGGGGAAGGCAAGTCTGTGATGGTCGGGACTCTGTGCTAGTAGCGAATGCTCCTACTTTGTCCAAAGGAAGACGATGTCAATGCGATTCTCTCTCCAGGGTAAAAAAAAACAAAAACCAGCACTGTCATTAGAGCTCTGCAGAACATTAGAAGCAGCCGGAAGTGATGGTGGATGTACAAAATAGCATTACAAGGTGTAATGTAGAAGACCCTATTCTCGCGGAACGCCCAATGAACACCAGTAAATCGAAGATCTGACACGCCGCATATAAAACGTTCAAGACATTGGGCATTCATAGCGTGATTGCATCCTCCACCTCTTGAGCACCTGTGCCAAGCTTAGCGGTGGAACTTGAACCAATGCTCCAACGAACGCCCTGATCGCACTGCATCCGTCCCCTTACGGTTGATTTTACCTCTTAACAGCACTTTCCGCCCATACCAGCGTTCGCGCCCCCTGCTTCACCGACGTTCACCGAGGGGCCGGCGGCCTGGTCCGATCGCGCGCTATCGATAAGCCTCTTCTTGATGTCGGAGGCGAGCGAGTAGAATGCTTGGTCGACGTTGATGTTGCTCTTTGCGGAGACCTCGAGGAAAGGAATGCCGAGTTCGTCGGCGAGGGCCTGGCCACGCTCTGTGCTGACGGCACGCTTCTCCTCCCAGTCGCACTTGTTGCCGATGAGGATCTTATTGACGCCTTCGGTTGCGTGCTGCTCGACGTTGGAGAACCAGGTGCGGATGTCTGTCGTGTGTCAGTCGTGTCTTGTGTGTATTCTATGCTGCGAAGCCAGGGACATAGCAGCGAGTGACGTACTGTTGAAACTCCTCTCGTCGGTAACATCGTAGACCAGCAGAATTCCCATGGCACCGCGGTAGTATGCGGTGGTGATCGTCCTGAAGCGCTCCTGGCCAGCTGTGTCCCAGATCTGCAGCTTGACACGCTTGCCGTCGAGCTCGATGGTCCTTATCTTAAAGTCGATACCAATAGTGGTGATGAACGAGGGAGTGAACGAGTCTTCGCTGAAGCGCAGTAGACAGCATGACTTTCCTACACCAGAATCACCAATAAGCAGGAGCTTGATCTGCGGTAGCTTGTTAGTAAGTTCACCCCGACCTGCTCGAGCAGCAGGATAGGCTCGGCGGCCCGTGAGGTGGCCAGCAAGGAAGACTCACGAGAAAGTCGTAGTTCCTTGTCCCAGCCATGTTTGCGGTAGTGTGTGCGGGGGTTGTTTATGCGTATGAGTCGCTCTCGAAGGAGAGTGGTTGCGGCGGTGCTCCCGCTGGCGAGCGAAGGTGGCCTGTACTGGTGACGCTGAGAATGCGCGAGCGACGGTTGTTCGAGCGGGCAAGCTGTCGGTGGCGGTGAGTATAGCGGGTGACGAAGTGCGGTGGGTGGTGAATGTTGTTGCGCAGTAACAGTGCTGCAGGTGTGCAGGCAACTGACGTTGCAGGCAAGCGGAGCCTCGCCTGCCAAGGATGATTGGGGTCCATCGGTCGGCAAGTCGTCACCCATGCCTCTCAGCCTGTCATCTGTCTGGGAAGCCACCAAATTTAGACCCTGACTCGCATCAACATCATGCATCACGGCTTTCTGGAACAACATACGCAATTCATGCCGTTGCTATAAAGCTGTCTTCCTATGTGATTTAGTGGCGTATGTAAACTTTCGTTTGTCTGCTACAGCGCATCACGTAAACCACTTGGAGTACGCCCAGCGTATTCTCTCAACCACCTTTTGCTGCTTCTCCAATCCACTTCGCACGTCAACTAGCTCATCGATCTCCACCAGGAACTCGTGGAAAATTCGCCTCGGCAGGACACCGCTCGCAGCCTGTCGCAGGAGGTGCACCTCGCACAGCAACAAACCATGATCTTGGTATGACATCTCTCCAAACTCTGTTGGCCTCGCAGCTGTGAGGATACGGTCGATGTTGCGGAGGATGAGCAGCAGCTGGCCCTGCTTGGCCCATTGCTGTACGCCCTTGCGGCTGCTGAAAACACCCCTCAGCCAGCGATAGACGCCAATGGAGACAAGCACACCGGGTGTCAGACCGATAAAGCCAAAGAGAAGCTCCTGACTCTTAAGAATGCTGTCGATGCCGCTCATCGCAAGCTCAATGTCAACCTTAGTCTTCTGCACCTGGATCAGCAGGGCACTTGCAAGATTGCCCATGATAGCGCCTTTCACTGGGCTTTGGATGTCTTTCTCGTACGACCTGAGCACATATGTAAGATCGCCCTCCCTGATCTTGGCCCTAATGTCTGCGATCTGCGACTCGTTGAGAGCTGGGCCTTCGGGGTTTTTGATAGCAAAGTCAACAACCATGCGCTCCAAGCTTGCGCGGTCAGACTCAAGACTGCGCTTGCTCATGATGGAGACCTCGCTATCTTCGTCGTGACGGATCGTACCAATGACCTTCTTCGTTGGCTCAACCACCCAGTTTGTCCAGAAGTCGATGACTGTCTGTCCGAATTCACGGATCCATGTCTTGATCTCTTCTTGACGATTCACAGCGATGCGCAGAATGGTCGTACTCGAGAGCAAGAAGACAGTAGCGGGGAGCCAGTAGCGAACCAGACGAGAAGGACGGCCGTTGTCCTTGACGACCGCGTTGAAGTGGGTTTTGTAGGTAGGCAGCGCATGACGCAGCAGGTATCGTAGACGGTCGGCAACAGCGGATGGCTTGAGCGCTGTCGCGGCTTCGTGGGCAGAGGCGCTGTGGAGTTCATAGTACTGGTCGTCTTGCGTGATGTTGGCAACAGAATCGTCAAACTTATCGACAGATAGCTCAGCCGTGTTGACCGTCTGGATGACAGCATCCATCAAAGCAATGCTCTTGGTGACCACCGCCTTCCACTTGTGCTTGTTGTCGTGTGTACCGAAGGGATGGGGCGACTGGAAGCCTTCGTCGTGGATGTTCTCGTTGCTCAGACCTTCTCCGAGCAACACACCGAGCGCGTTGGCATTGACCAGCCGGATCTTTTTGAGAGCTGCGCGTTTCCTCCTGCCTTCGTTCCGTACCATCGCCAGTGGGCTGATGACCCGTCTTTGTATGTTGGCAACACTGCGCTCCTGCACAGACTGCTTGACCAGTCCGTAGAACTGCCTCCATCCGTCTGCCATTTCGCCGCCCTTAGATCTCACATCGTGGTATATCTCCTTGGACCAGTTCCAGACACGCAGCGGTGAAGTCTGAATTGAGTAGAGGCCGGCGAAGCGGTACGTCGACAGCACATCGTCCCAGTACCAAATGTCGTCTTCAAGCGGTATGGTCTGTTCGAGGATCGTGTTCAGCACCTCGCCGTATGCTTGTGCGGTGGCTTTGCTGAGCAGCAACCATTCGAGCTCGTGTTCGTAGCTCCCGTCGTTGCCGGAAGCATCGTTGCTGCGGTTATCGTCTTGTGCATACCACTGCGCGCATGTCGTGCAGCTGCTAGAGAAATCTGCACGATTGAGCGTCTCGAAAATCCTGTCGCCTGGGACTAGGGATGATTTGGAGCTTGCTGTGGTCGAGAGGCTCTTGATGAGATTCTGCAGGTGGGCGATGCGTGCTGTCTTCTCGGGGTCATGGGCCTCCGCGGCGCTCAGGGTCGCGAAGCTCTCGCCGGCGCGTGTGGACGAGAGCTGCAGCCGGTCGAGGGCGCCGTCGATGCGCCGAATTTGGTCGACCACGAAAGACATCGTGTCGCCGTGTTGACCGAGCAATGCAGGCGTGCACCACCTGAGTATTTAGCACCGATGTGAGACCAGGATCGCGCGCCAGCCCGCCGCGGCAATCCATGAACATGACGTATTCGGGACGCTTATGCCAATCACAAGCTTTCACTAAGGACGGAACCACAACTCGAACAGCGTAGTATGTGCATATAAACAGCATCATATGTGCAAAAGCAGGACGGAGTCTTCTAGGTATGTTTCGCATGCATTACAATCGTCTAGACTATGCTCTATATATCTAGCTATATACAAACCAGCAGCATTCGCTCAAAATGCAAAAAGACAAAACGAGATTACAAGGCAAAGAAGGCCAGCATAGCGCCAAGAATGGCGTGCTGAGCCTCGAGCTTGAAAGGCACCGCGGCACCAGTGAACTCAGCGGGCGAGGTGGGGCTAAGGGCTCCAGTGCCAGAGGGCTTGAAGGTAGCAAGCGTTGTGCCAGCTACAGGCACAGTAGGGTA
This sequence comes from Didymella pomorum, assembly GCA_022225945.1. NCBI lineage: Eukaryota > Fungi > Ascomycota > Dothideomycetes > Pleosporales > Didymellaceae > Didymella > Didymella pomorum. Next base: position 115,380 of record JAKJXN010000035.1, on the reverse strand, counting down.
AGGCGCAGCGGCGGTGGTGCTGGCAGGAGTCTGAGCAGGCGCGGTGCCGGGGACAAGGCCGACGGGCTCAGTAGGGGCCGCAGCGCCAGCCTCGTTGGTCTCGGTGGTGAAGTGGACCTGAGGGATGGTGAGGGTAGTGGAGCCCATTGTGATTGTTGTGCAAGGAGTCGACTCGGCAGGAGCAGGTGTAGTTCCAGGCACAGCAGGAGCTGTGGTCTCACCCGCAGGAGTGCTCACGCCGCCAGCAGGAGCAGTAGGCGAAGCAGGAGTGGGGTTCAGAGGGATGTAAGACGGGCAATCGGTGACGAGACCGGGGTTCTCAGGAACGTGCTCGGCGCAGATGCCAATGAGGTACTGAAGAGACTGGCGGGTCTCGTCATCGGTACCACACCAAGCAGATACGCAGTCAATGACGTTCTTGGTGAAGTCCTTATTCTTGCAGTAGCAGGAGGCATCGGCATTGTTCTTGCAGTCGCCAGAGATCTCGAGCCAGGTGTTCATACACTTAGGCAAGACATCAGGGGGGCTGACGGGCGAGTAGCTCGGGCTGGAAGGCGAAGGCGAAGGCTGAGAAACGCCGGTGCTCAAGATGACAGAGTAGGACGAGACAGTTGAGGTAAGGGGAGTGGAGACTGCGCTGGTAACGGCAGTAGTACCTTCGCACGATGCTCCGTAGCTGCCGTCGCACGCAGGTGCGCTGGTGCTCTCTGTCGGAGGTTGAGAAGCAGGAGTCTCTTGTGTAGCGGGGGCGGTCGTTGCAGGAACAGAGCTATTGGTGTAGTGGACGGAGGAGAAAGTGCCAGGGACATGGGAAGTTGCAGGTGCCGAAGAGATAGCAGTGCTGCCCTCGCAGGTTTCCTGTCCGTATCCGCCGCAGGGAGTGGAAGGAGTCTCGGTAGCAGGAGGAGTGGGAACGGAAACTTCAGTGGTCGAAGAAGGTACTTCAGCGCTCGACGACACGGTGACTTCGGTAGCAGGAGCACTGGAGGCAGGCGCGGAAGAGGCAGGCTTAGATGCAACAGGGGGAGACGACGAAGACTCCTTGGGAGGCGAAGGAGGAGATGGAGGCGAAGGAGGTGTGTAGCCCTTGCCAGGGTTGCAGTCGAAGCCAATGTTGTGGAAACCGATTTCGCACTCCTTGTCGGACTTGTCGTGTTTGGGAAGGTAGACGTCGACAGTCTTCGCGCCACCGCACTGGGTGTTCTGGATGGTGGACCCGGAAGAGCTGCAAGGAGCAACCTGCTTGCACTTGGACCCATCTTCCATAGTGTAGTGGAGCTCGAGGTCTACGTCGAACTCGACGGACACATCGATGTGGGTGATAGAGAAGCCCGACTTCCGCTTGTTACAGCCGAAAGAAGCAGGCTTGTCCTTGCTGACCTTGTTTTTGATGCACTTGCTGCCGAATGTGCGCTTGCTGATGAGATCGCGCTTGCCAAAAGAGTTGGAGCACTTCCAGCCCGCGGAAAAGTCGAAGTCGCCGTAGTTGAAGTTTGAGTCGCCATCCTTGAGATCTGACCAATCGAACCCAGCCTTTTGCTTGTCGCTACACTCGTTGTTGTTGTAGTTGGGAGAGTTGAAAGGGCTACCGAACATGTTCCATGTGGCAGCAGCGTGGCCAACAAGGCCAGTGGCAATGATGGCTGAGGTGACCTTCATTTTGATAGAGATTTGGAGGTATTGAGTAATACAATGATAAGTTTTAATGTCGAAGAGAGCAGAATCCTGTCTGGAGAATATGCAATCGCAAAGTGCAGTACGGACGGAACGAAAGATGATCCAGTACTAATAGAGGGACAAAGATAGCGAATGACTTTGTCAACCCCGGTTCGGTGAAAGAATGTAGAGTGTAGAATTAGGAAGAATGGAACTTGAGGATATGTACATCGGGCATAAAAAGGAAGATATACTTACGCTCGCAGCCCTAGAGCGAAACAAGGGCTCGAAACATCTGAGCAGGATTGGTCAACATTCGGTAGAGAGTCACGTACACAGCCACGGAGGGTAGACAGGGCGACCATGTTGCTTGTCGCGCGCTCTGCAGGGCCCACAGGCTCTGCGACCTTCGCCTGGCCTGCAGGGTGGTCTGGTGTGAGGTCGGACTGGTGTCGGGCGGTACGGAAGCGAGCAGCGCGTTGAAACGCACTATTATGCGAGGAACGGGCCAATGAGGCCACTGCAGTAGGGTTGATTAAGCAGCAGAGCGTCAAATAGATTGTCAATAAATGCTCAATTGGATCACGTACTTGCAAACACAATGCCAACTTTGGAAGTGACAGGTGGGCTTCTTTCGCAGTGGGATGGCGTTGCTCTACACGGTGCCCGAGAACCAGAGGCAGTTGCAGTCTGCGGTGTTGTACCCCAACTCCGACGCGCCGAAAGTCTCGCCCGCCCGTATTGACCTCCTGCATCCTTCGACCCACACAACCCCATTCAGTAGTATCACAATGTATAGTTTCTCCCGTTGAGGTCATCGCCGTTCGTTTGTCGTTGCGCTAGCTCAAGATCGTGGTGCTGTCTTTCTCGGGAGTGCTCCTGTTTCACGTCAACTTCGAGTGTCACACCAGCAAAGCCTGCAAGCGAACTACAAGCCTCGGGCGACATCAGTCACTGTCTCATGTGTCCGCATGTAATATTCGAAGGGTTTTTGTATGGATTGCATGCAATGCAGTTGCTATTTTGCGCATGAAGCGAAGTCCAGCCTCATACGCTTGAAAATTTCCGAGTTCCATCTTCGTAGAACCGCTGAGAATGTTCATTGCATGCAGACGACTGTCCCGCTTAAGGGTCGTTCAAGTCAAACGCCCGAATCACTACAGGAGTATTGAATCGCAGTGATCACATTGCGCTGTTGATAAATCCGCAATGACGGGTGGTGTGAGACCACGATTCAGAGTCGAAGCGGAATGCACGTTCCGGGATCAGGTACAACCTCCAGCATGTAGCAGGTGGAGTAACTGACACCGCCACCTCCGTGCGTGCCGTGAGCGTTGTGCCTGGCGTGTATTGTTCCTTGTGGTACCTGCATTGGTTCCGTGTGGGACCTGTCACTTGCAGTAGAAGAGGACCGACCGTGCCCTGTTGCTATATTCAGATTCAAAATGGAACGTGCTTGTCGCATCGGCATGCGGAGAGTATTGGTTCGGATATTGAGCTTGATCATCATGGCGGAAGCTTAGTAGGTGCGATAGGTACTTTTGAAGATCATAATGCTGTCCATCTAGGTCGATCATGCTTGTTGGTTGCCCCCAAGAAAATTAACCCATGCTCCGCGCAGACAAGGTGATGTGTATAAACGCCAACAATGAAACCTCCAGTATAATGCCCATGCAATATTGACAGCTCGCGATGACTCCAAAACACCGAACGTGCTCCATCTAGGTATACGAGCACTGATAAGAATATGCGACAGGGTTGAAAATTTCGTAGTCTCTTTGCCACCACACCGAGTATGGTGACCTTTATGTGAATCAGTCCTCCACGGTGATGTGCACCGTCTCATCGGCAGGCGATTGTTCCTTGAGAGCCGTGCGAACGCGAGCGTGGCATTTGCTCGCTGCGCTATTCATGAAGGGCACCTGCAATGCACCGATCAAAGCGACCAAGGCTGATGCCCACCATGCGAGTGGTGTGAATCGTATCTCAATGGACAAGCCGTACAATAAACCTGCAACCGGGCTCGCAACACTTCGACAGGCGGCACCGGTGGACGCTGCAAGACCATTGATCCTGCCGAGGTGGGATTTGTCGGGTGCTGCCTCCTTGATCATAATGAGAAGTAGTGGAAAAGCCAGAATGGAGGTAAGATTGCGTACGCTCAGTGCAGCGAAGAGCCCAGGGTATACGAGCTTTGGTGGGAGAAGTTGCAGGAAGGGCACGATGATGTATGCGATTGGGTGCGCAACTGTGACCATGAGCAGGAGGCGCCAGACTCCAAAGAGATCAGCCAGGATGGGGAAGACAATAGCTTGCACAGCAAGCTGGATGACACCGTTGATCGAGAGTATGAGACCAACTTGTTGCGTGGTAAGACCCAGGCCACCACCCAGGGCTGTGTATGACAAGTCCTGGGCATGAATGTCATCGGCTCGTCTGTCTTGCAGGAAGATAGGTATCAGATGATCGTAGGTCATGCTGTGGTAGGTGAAAATCGATAGGGCGACGACGAATATGATGACGGGCTTAGTGAACACCTTCTCGCAGGGCAGTTGCTCAATCCACTCGCCATTAGAGCGAATCCGCCACATTTCGTCATGCTGCACTTCGACGGGGTTGAAGGTACCATAAGACTCGGAAGTCAGATCCGCAGGGGCATCAGCTGTGGCTCCCAGAGCTGGCAGCAGAGGTGTATGTGCCGTTGTGGCATCGACGGGTCCGGTATCATTGCCTGGTCGCTTTTCGGGATGTGTCTCTTCTAAGAGGAAGTACGCCATGACCATGGATAATACCAGTAGGGAAGAACAGATGAGGTTAGGCAGAAGATACGGGAACTTCGCGAAAAGACCGGTGGCGTTGAACAAGGACGGGAAGTTTTCGACTGGCTGCGAGAAAACGCCACCGATAGAGGCTGTATCGTCAGTATTGACTTAAATACGGTTTGGAGACATGGATGATCTTACGGCCTATAATAGTTCCAATGCTCCACACGAAGGGCATGACAGCGTAAGCTCTTGGTTCATGCTCTGGGTTTCTGACCAACTCTCCCACCATGGTCTGGATGACTCCTGAGAGATGTCAGTCGTGACGTCTCGTAGGAGGCGTAAGCTGGGCATCGCGCACCTATGTTTCCATTGAGTGCACCGCCAACAATTCTTCCAGCGAGCGCGGTCCAGAAGTTGGGTGCAAAACCGACGAGCAAAAGTGAGATGATGGTGCCTGCGCAGCCGACGAATACGACAGGCTTGCGGCCTATCCTATCAGATAGAGCACCCCAGAACATTCCGCTACATGCTTCTGCCTGTGTATATGTGAGAGACGTCAGAGTACGGAAGAGACATATTCTTACCAGGCTGAAAGCTGATATGAGCAGGCCGGCAAAGAATGGTGCATTGGATGCTGAGGAAACCTCAAAATTGAGGACCAGCTTCCAGGCATATGGCAGGATGCTTGTCAAGGCAATTGGCTCTGCGACGCGCACAAGTGCTACGATAAGGAGTCAGTGGATTGCTGCCTCAACATGGTGTAGGACTGCGTACCGAGCAAGAAGAGCTGGGCTGCGGGAAAGACATTGTCGGCATTTCGAGTGCTGTTACTTCGTTTGGTGAGAAAAGACATATCCTTCAACCTGAAATGATTCTTACGGCTTCGCCACCACGCAGCGTCCACAAGCTCAGAGAGTGTCCTGTGTTAGTAGAGCTTTCCTCTGCGTGCGGCCCTAAACCCAGATCGTACACAAAGAACAGCTGAATGCAGAAGGAGTGTGGGGAAAGACGTCGCACGAAGTGAGGCTGAGGAATGCACGCTGAGGAGGAGAGCGAGATTTCTTCAGGCCAGCCCGCCGCTTCTGCACGAGGACCCTCGGTGCGAGGAACCGATTTGTCCGATTGGTGCTTGGCTATCAGAGCGGTGTGGTCAGTTCGCGCCATTTCACAAACCACACACTGCTCCTTCCAACAGTCACATCTTGTCTTCCAAGGGCACAACTTGCGCAAAGTACCTCCTTCACGCGTCTCACCTGTGTCAGCCCCGTTATAGCAAAGTCGTGTGGGGTTGTACGGGGATCCTGGCCTAGTCCCGATCCTGGTCCCATACGGCAAGCGCAGGCGGCACACTAGCTCGAAATCGCCCAGCCCGTGCAAACGATCGAGGCTCGTCATCGACGACACATTTGCTCTGCCAGAAGCTATTAAGCTCTGCCTCTGAGTGTGCCTTTAGATCCGACTATCACCTGTTAAATAATATCATTCCTTTGCGGCGCTGATAAACGCGTTCTTGATACGATGGATCGTCGACAGTCCGGAGTGCTCCGACCTCGGTCCAGTGCGGATAGATCCGGTGTGCATACTTGAGTTTCAACAACCTGGACTCACTGCTCAATCCACTTTTGGTATGCTGGCGTTGAGATACATTCGGCCGATATTGATGCCTGAGACCGTACCCCGCGTCATCTTCACGTACATCTCTGGAGCGCGGTCGATCTCTCAGCGAAGGATTCGATACATAATCACACGCTCAACCTCCAGCATGGCTCAGTGCCGGCTTGCCGTACTGTATCAGGCACTGGAACCAACAATCATTGATGGTTTGAAAACGCCAAAGAAGCCAGGTGGTGAGCCTCTCCCGAAGAGAGATTGAGTGTTCGAAACGTAGACGCTGACCCGTACAAGTTATCAGGACTCTGGTGTTGACATTGCCTACGTTCTGAAGAACGAGTGGCAGACCTCAGTAGTTATTCCGAAAGACTCGCCCAAAGCGGCCAACGACAGCGACTGGTGTTTTCCGGACACTGAAGCTGGCATCCTCAAGGCAGTGTCAGCAGGTGCAACTCACCTCTGGGCCAACACGATCCTCTTCTCTGCGCACCCGCTTCAGACGTCAGAGGATCTCACCCAGTTCGTCGAGTCTGTGTCCATTGTTGGACAACCACCACAGTTGGTAGAGGCCTGCGATATGATAAGGCCTTCGTGTATGAGAGAATGAAATCTCGTGGTGGGTTCACAGTCGCGAAGTCTGCTACGCTCATACCTTCGGACGACCTCCCCGAATTCATCAAGGAGCGATCTTTCAATTACCCAGTCATAGTCAAGCCTGTTCGGGGCTGCGGCAGTCATGATGTGAAGCTTTGCAAAGACGAAGAGATGCTCCAAGCGCACGCAAACTACCTCTTCGACGAATCACGAAAGATCATTGTCAAGGAGTGCCTCGTTGGAGAAGAGGCAACGGTGACTATCATGCCGCCCTCCGTATCGAACCCTGGGAAGTACTAGGTGTTGCCTATCGTTACCCGCTTTAACCACAGCGATGAAGTTGCGCCATATAATGGGACGGTTGCTGTAACCTCCACCTCCCGCGTCGTCACTGTGCAGGAGTATTCTCAGGATCCAGCATATTAAAAGGCTGCCAAAGATTCCGAAGAAATGGTGGGTCTATTCAAAGCAACTGTACCCACTCGTATCGATGTCAGGCGCTTCCAGGAGGGCTCCAACTTTGCACTATGTGAAGTCAAGAAGCCGGTAAGTGCCACAGACCGTGTTGACTGAGTTCAAAATCCTGACCTTCTGATAGAACATGACCGGTCCAGGACGACCTGGCCGGGACGATCAAGCCAGCTTGACAGCAATGACCGCAGGGTCTCTGGGCTGGACATACGGACGTTTGCTCAATGAGATGCCCTCATCAGCTCGACCTCTCGCAGTTTTGTGCGACACTAAGATATAGCGAATTGGCACAAGCGTCTTTGCTCGCCGCAGTGCACAAGTCTCCCTTGACAGCATCCTCTTCCCAATGGATGCATAGAACGTTATCAGACGCTACGTTATTTGCATCTCGATGTGCGAAAATGAAGGGCGTAGAGTATGCACTCCCAGCCTATCGGTGCGAACAACACCGTCGTCAGATTGAGAATGTTCCCTTCTCGAATCCACTCGTGCGATTAGATTGGGAAGCTTCTACTACCCATTGACAATTGACAGCTTGGTTGCGAGTACGTCGAGTCGGCTATCAGCCAACACGGACGTCGTGGCTAGCGCCTAGATCGGGCGAAAGGGCAGACTCCCGTCACACGCTTCGGCTAGCTTGACCAGAAACATGGCCAAAAACATTGCGAATCGGAGCGACTCGGCCGCACCTCCTACTTCCATCAATGGCTCAGCGTCTGCAATGCACTGTGATCCGCACATGGGTCTTGGGTACTGCGGGGTAGTTCCCGGTGAAGAGCAGGGCTGACAGCTTTGAGATCTACACTATGGTGCTAGTACATAAACCCCGCAAGAGCTGAAGCACGTTCAGCAGGCACAACAACTCAGACTCTCCTGGCAATCTCGGAAGTCCCTACTCAAGATGACGATTCAGGTCTACTGTGACCCTTGCACGGTGAATTCCCGCAAAGTCCTTGCCGGGTTGGAGCAGATGAAGGTAAGTAATTTCATCTACTTTTGAGGAAGCGGCACCAAGCCTGACCTGTCTCCAGGCGGACTACAATCAGAACTACATCAACTACTTCACAGGTCAGCACAAAAGTGCTGAATATAAGAAGATCAATCCACATGCCACGGTTCCGTCTGCTACTGATGGGGACCTTACGATCACGGAATCGAATGCAATCCTGCAGTATGCTGCAGATGTATCGGGAGCCGAATCAATGTATCCAAAGGACCTCAAGCAGCGTGCGCTAGTCAACAAGTGGCTGCTGTGGGAGGCCTGTCAATGGTTCCCTTCCTGCTACATCTACCTGGTCGAGTATGTCGTCAAGCCCTTGTTGCAGGCTGAGCCTGATCAAAAAGTCATTGATGGCGAGTCGGAACGATTCAACACGCTTTGCGGGATTCTCAATGATCAGCTCAGCAAGACTAAGTGGCTCACTGGAGACAACGTCACCATCGCGGATTTCGCTGTCGCGGCGCCGATGCACCTCCACGAGGCGTCGCGCTTTCCTCTTGAGAAGTACCCACACCTCAAGCGATGGATGACAGAGGGCATGGAGCAGCTTGATAGCTGGAAGAAAACGCAGGGACCAGTCGACAAAGCACTCCTGCCCAACGGCCTTCCCAAAGTGCAGAGTAACGGACAATCCAAGAGCGGACAGTCTGATGTACGTACCACCGTCAACTATACCAAAGCAGTAGATCAGCTCACAGAGATCTATTTCTACGAGACCGAGAAAGCTAAGGGCATTCATGAACCAGGCGACTCGCCAGTAGAGATCTCGGTCTCAGACGGCTGGCCGCGCGCAAACGATTTTACGCTCGACAGAAACGGCTTCGCGCTGCACAACTTCAAAGCCAAGCACGATGGGTGGGATGATGAGCGGGCTGTGCGCGACCGTTTCTACCCCGAAGTTGTTGACTTCCTGAAGAAAGAGCTTGGCGCAAAGCGTGTCCTTGTCTTCGATCACACAATACGCTCCGAATCAAATGCCAAGAAGGCGCTCACAGATGAGAAGAACACATCGCAGCGCTCTCCAGTCATGCTTGTGCATTGCGACTACACGGCTGAGTCAGGTCCACTACGTGTTCAGCAGCTGCTTGGCGATGAAGCTGAAGATCTGCTCAAGCGCCGTGTAGCTTTCATCAACGTGTGGAAGCCGATCAACCGCATCGTTGAGGAGCGTCCTCTCGCGATGTGCGACGTGCAGTCTTGTGAAGATAGCGACTTCTTCAAGTTGCACCTCAGATATCGTGACCGCGATGGAGAGAACTACGTGATGAAGCACTCACCCAAACACAAGTGGTACTACTTCCCGAAGATGACCCCGGAGCAGGTCATTCTCTTGAAGGTAAGGGTCACATTACATGCTCGTCGAGTCCGGCTGACCAACGCAACAGACTTATGACTCGTCCCCCGATGTTGCTCGCTTTGTGGGGCATACGGCGTTCAAAGACCCAACAAGTCCTCCCGACGCACCGCTTCGTGAAAGCGTTGAGATTCGTACTATCTGCTTCTACTAAAGACGTCTCACCCGTGTATTCGAAATGCATCAACTCAACAATTAGCCTCTACTCTCAGCTCAGCTTAGCTTTTCCAGAAATCACATGTTACTGCGACTTATGAGGCATGAGGCTTGCGTACAACAGCAAGTAAAGTGATAAATGCACTCCTGTCGTTGGTACAATTTTGGAACAACTCCTTCCGCTGGTTTTTAGAGGATGCCGCCACCAATGTACCTCCATATAAAGATATCGATTTGGATTCTACTCGGTCTCAAGAAGATAGCATCGATCACAGTTGCTCATCCGCGCGACCTGGAGTAAGCTGCTACTTCGTACATATATGGTTTCGCACACTGCAAATCGAGCTCACGGATAATCGCAAGTGCTGGACCTTCCAGCCATGTGTCGTCTCATCTGCCTCGAGACCCCGAGCGTATCCTTCGTCTTTCTCAATGAGCCGTCAACCACAGCTGTACAATCTCTTCGCATCCGCGGTCCGCTTGGCTCTCCTCAACGAAATCTAGCGTAGGATGGTAAAATGCTCTTCTCGTTGCATTCGTTTGCGGTTTTACGTGCTCCATCTCTGTAGGACAGTGATGCGGGTTGAACGCCTGGTCTGAGAGCGAGAGGAGATGTCTCAGCTACAATATAACTTCCGGGAATATCACAGGGCTTTCAATGATAATCTGATGACTGACAAATCTGGCGGATGGTGTTTCACGTACTGTAACCGTGAGATCTGCGGAGCTTACAGCAAGTGTATCAGGTATTTGCATACTTCACAAATATAATGTTATAGTGATCTCCTAATCCCGGGAGTATTATTGACGTGTGGTCAACGTTTGTCTTCAGCTCCAGTAATATCTCTGCATTCATATGTCACCTGTTCAGCACTCGAACGCAGGCCTTACCTTCGGGTGAACGGTTTGTAAGACCGCTAATATGCTTGGATCAATTCACTTCTAGGTAAGATGACTGGATCCGCCATGAAGACTATCTCAAATGCATGGTAGCAGCACTTGAGAGCCCTTGATGCTTCTCGGATACAGCTACACACATAAACATGGCAGCTACCAACGCTCGATAAGCTCGAGATGCAGGTACGAGAGGCGTTGTGACACGCCTGTGTTCAAACAAGCGGTCAAAACGACCGTTGACCTTCGGCAAACAATAGCCGTGCAAGGCCAAGTAGCTCTACGATGGGCCCAAAATTACACATCATTGCTGTCCCACCACGCACAAGCATCATTGGTACAACCCGGCGGCATTGCCGAATACAAAATTAAGCCGCGTGACGACAGACGCAATCAGGGAAGATCTGATATCATAAAGTTGCGATGTTCACAATGAGCGTTCATGTTGACTTAATACCCCCGGGTCGGTAGACACAACACTCAGCTCACCTCGTACCGACACCGCGATGCTATTTCTACACCCTACCTTTGCGACATCTCTAACAGTCTCTGTAGCTGCAGCCTCCTCAAGCAGTAAGTGACTGCCCAGGTGTCAGATAGTACCCTGCACATACCACTGACCGCAACAACAGCCACATCCGTCCAAACAGCAACCTTCCTCTCACCATCGACCTACGTCAGCAATCCCCAAAACAGCGCAGCCTCTATGACCGCGGTCTCAACTTCCGTAACGTCCTGTAATGACTTTGTGGTTGTGACAGCATCAGCCAGCGTTTCCACAACAAATGCGGCGAGTGTGGTTGCTAGACGAGGACTTGGATTGTGGATCATGGGTTTGGGATATCGAGAGGTGCAACTTGGGTCGCTGTGACGAGATCGATGAGAAGGGAATGGACCATGGCAGAGTGATCCGAGTCGATCCTCGGAGGAGGGAAGAACAATGGCACTGGGTTCGTAGGAGTTCAGGCTTTTGTAGCGTGAAAGGTAGGTACAACCAGGCAAATCAATAAACAATTAACCGTTGTTGCTTTCATATGTACTTTCGCTCTTCGTATATACTATTTGGCCGCTGTTCCTCTCTTACCTACCGTAAACCTCAAGGTTGTTGGCATTGATAAGGTCAATGCCCTCCTTCCTCCACGTATCAGCCTCCGCGTGAGACGTAACATTTGCATCGAACACATAGTCCCGGGGGTCTTCCACATCATATACCGGCCACATCTCCTCTGTCCCACTCCATACCCCACCCTTGCGCCAGGCGTTCGGGTCGAGGTCACTAACAAAACTAACCCAGCTACTGCTCATAAAGCGGCTGAGATCACGATATGATTGGGTTTTGTTAGTGAACGGCGGGACGGCCACAGGCGCATACCCAACCCCCATGAGGTTAAGGAACACGAAACTGACTTCTTGGAAATGCGTAACGCCGATGACTGGCGGGATGCCCGCGGGGATCGCGTTGAAGCGGTAGCAGTACGCGGGCACGCCGGCGGCGGCCCAGGTCTGGCATGTCAGGCGGCGCAGGGCAATGAAGACAGAGTCGCCGAAGTAGCTTGCTGAGCGCCGGAATTGGGCGCCGAAGGGAGGACCGGGACGTGCGGAGCCTAGGTTTGCGACGACGTTGACAGATGGGTCATCTGGGTAGGCTTCAAGAAGTTGGTTGGCGAGGTCGGCTGGGATAGCGTTCTGGCCCATTGTCATGAAGTTGAACAAATCTTCGGTGGTATTGACGGGAGAGGGAGAGAAGGCTGTTCCTTCGTCACTGTTTGCGCCGCTGATGATGGGGACGTGGACGAAGTCGCCTTCTGCCAATTGGATCGAGGTGCGCTTTTGGATGAAGTCGCCATCGAGGGAGGGCATGAACTCCGTGGTGTTCAACATCGGGCTTGTGACGTTGACGGCGGCATTGTACTGCTCGGCGGACAGGGTACGCAAACAGTCAATCTGAGAGGTTACATTCGCACATGGTGTGCGGCTAACGATCGCATTGAACCACGGGGCGTATTCCATAGGATCATTGAGGTGGTTGAAATGGACCGGGTTGCCAGATTCCATGATGGCAGCACGGAAGAGCTTGTCGTCACGTCCACCATAGGCAGTGAGATGGAAGCCCACAGATCCAGCACCAGCACTCTCACCAAAGATAGTGACCTTCTCGGCGTCGCCTGTTGCATGTAAGCTGTAGCTCTTGAGTTTCAAAGTCGTGACTCCTACCTCCAAATCCCTTGATGTTGTCCTGAACCCACTGAAGGGCAAGACGCTGGTCACGCAGACCAAGGTTGAGCTCTCCGGATTCCTTGAGCTCCTCGCTACCGCTCAGAAATCCCCAAGCACTAAGGCGATAGTTGATGCTGATACCGATGACTGGCTTACCAATCTTGACCGAATTTTCGACAATGAAAGAGAGGTTATAGCGTTGGTCAAGGCCACTGCCCATGTAGTAGCCTCCGCCGTGAATCCAGAAAGCAACAGGCAGGTTCTCCTCTTCGCAGCCAGCGGGACGGACGACGTTAAGGTACAGGCAATCTTCAGAGACTGGGTAGCCCCACTGATCAGACCCATAGCCGTAACACTATCCGTTGTCAGTCCTATGTCTGATCCCTTTACGTATACAGATCATACCGCGCTAGAGTACTTTGTAGCTGGCTTGGCACCGTGCCAGGTTGAGTTCAAAGGCGCTGGAACCCTGAATCTCAGATCACCAACAGGCGGCTGCGCAAACGGGATACCGAGAAAGTAGTCTTGGTTGTACTCAGGTGAGTGAACACCCTGGTATGTGCCGTTCTTCAAATGCGCAGTCGGGCCGGAGGCATGTGTCGGTGCACAGCTCGCAATGCTGGCGAACAGGCCGAGGGCCAATGTCGTCTTGCTCAACATGATGAAAGCAGCCTACGTAGGGAACGATGGGAGAGTCCATATAACAGCGGCCCAACATGACTTATGTACATTTTGACGTCGGACCACGAAGCTTGACCTTGCTTGCGCGTGTCATTCAAGAAATGTCAGTCTCCACAGGCCAAAGCGGCTCTATGACCTCGATGACGGCCAAAGGCCCATTCAAGTACAAAATCCCTCCGCGGGTTAAGCTTTTGCGGGGAACGCGTTGAGGCTAACATGGTTGTGGTGTGCGGGTTGTGGGGAGGCGATCTCAAGTGAGCTCCTTCATTGGTCAATGAAGAGCCGACATTCATCCATCGGCGCAAACAACATCCTTTGGCTTGCGGAGAACGTTGTGGGGTTTGGAGAGAAACACGGGGCTTGCCTACGGCAGTTGCGACGGCCGGCTTCGGAAGCAGGTAGCCTGGTTGTATTGACAGCAACATGACTTGCGTTGAGGATCCTTCATTATGAACATGACTTGTGACGTAACTCCGCTAATTGCCTTGTTCCTTCTCCTTACTGCAACAAAGGTCAACGGATGGTACAAGCATCACATGGCTACCCTGGTGGGTGTATTTGCGCATGCGAGAAACTTGGATCGACTATTGTGGCGCCGGCTTGGCAGCTCCGTTGATGCCGAATGCTCGCATGCTAGCCTCAATGACGGCCTCCGACTCGTCCTGGGCAACTGCTTTTCTTGCGGGCTGCTCAATCGGCTGCTCGACTTTTGTTGTCGGCACTGGAGCGTCTTCCATGACTTCGTCGAAAAGTCCACCCTCAGGTGCCCTACCCATTCCGACAGCACCCAGGATTTTTCCGGCACGACGAAACTCATCACGAATTGTGACAATGCCATGGTGAGTGACAGTTCTCGCCACATTGTGATCGACCTCGAAAGGATCTTCGATCGCGAACAGATAGCGATTTGTGACCTTCTTCTCGGCGGTGACAATAGTGGTGGCACCGACCCAACCCTTCTCTTGCTTGCTAAGAATGCCACCGGGAGTGCGGAGGGAGAGCACCTCTTGTGTCCAATAGAAGCTGTTCTGGCGGCCATGCCCTCCCTGTGATGCGTAGTATTGGAAGAAGCCACAGAGGAGCGCGGCAAGAGGCTGACGATTCTGGGTCAGTCGCCCTTCTTCTGCAGCCCTAATGATCTCTTCTTCGTTGCGCCAGAATCGCACTTCATAGCCGCCGATCTTCTTCGCATCCTTGAAGCGTTCAGAAAGCGAATTCATGTCGGTAGCTTGGGGCAGATAATGCTGAAGATTTGGACAAACTGGTGGTGAAGCAACGTTCACGAGATAGTGGAGGACCATCAACACCCAACCATAGGACGACAATGTGCCCGAGTAGGAACTGTTGATCTTACGCCGCTTCGCCCACGATTTGACGAACAGTACCATAGGCTTGACCCTGGAGTCGGTGAGAGAGTAACAACGAAGCATGTGCGTATTGTGGATGCCGAGAGGGTTGGCGAAGTTGATGTCGCACTGAATCCCAACACCGGTCTTAGGGAAGTCGAGAGGGCCCAGAACCTTCTCACGATGCCACTGCTTCCCTCGGCGCGGCTGGCTCTCCTGTGTGTTTGGCGCGGCGACCGCGGCTTCAGTTGGAGCCGCCTTGGGGTCAGGGGGTGACTCTTCGTCGAGAATCGATGGTACTGGCACGGTCTTTTCAGCTGGGTCTTGTGTCTTTTCTTCAATCGTTGCTTGTCCCTCTCCTAGTGCGCTTGAACTTCGTCTGGGCTTTGCAATATTTCGTTGTTCCACAGCTTTTAAAGCCTTCTCTTTTTCGATCTCGTCGAAGGTGGGCGGCGGCACTGTCGAGTCGATTGGCGGGGGTGTTTGTGGGTATTTCTCTGCGTCGGATAGACCTTCCCACTTCGTGCGTTCATCATTGAGAGCGGTATAGAGTGCTTCGGTCGGTTTCTCACACACTTTGAGAATTGGTACGCGTGTGCGTGTGAGTAAACGGCCTCCCATGTTGTCGTTGAGCACCGCCTTCTCTAGCAGACGAGGGATTCTGGGACCAATGTCCGTCTCGTCAGCTCGCGCCGGATCTATCCATTGTGGAACCACAGCAAGATCCATGTCAGATCCCGGCAGGCCAAAGCCAGAGCCCAGGCTGCCAAATGCCACTAGAGAGATGCCCTTGATATAATCCAGATCCTCGCCGCCATTCCTGACGAACGCCTGCTGAAAGATATCCTCGAGAGCCTTCCTGAATGTGTTGTGCTTTGAGAGCTCGAATTCGCTCATCTGGACTTTTGGGAGCTCATGGTTAATGATGCTCTCCATGAATTGCACTTGGGATGTTGAGTCGATTCTGGGTCGTTGTTGGTAGCCATTCTGAGCATACTGTGGACGAGAGTATTGATGAGCTCCGCCGCCCCGAGACATTTGCCCAGTCTGATTGAATCCACCTTGATTGAATTCACCTTGATTGAATCCACCTTGCGGTCTTTGCTGGATCTGCGGAGCAGGAACACCAGCTCGGTGCTGCGCATAGGCGTGATTATGGTAAGGTCCCATTCCATTGTGATTGTTGTCAGATCTGCCGCCCCGAGTAGAGTGACTAGCCATGTTCATACCGTATGACTGATTGCCTCTGGTATTGTTGTGCTGAGCATAACCCCCACCACGATGGTTAGGGCCTGAGCCACGATGGAAGCCTCCTCGTCCTCGCCCGCGTCCGCGATGCTGACCTTGGTGGCCGTCATGTTGATTTTGTCCGCCTCCCATGGTGACATTGCCTAGTATCATACCACGCAGTTGGGCCTCAAGATCTTTGGTATTAACAGGAGTTTGATCCATGTTGACTGGCGGGCGCCAGGACGGCGTTTTCAATCGATGTTGTGAAGAATTCAGGTGGGCAAGCTCAAGATGTGCGCAGCAGTGAACGTTTTGGTTCTTGTCCAGTCCTGACGGTTGTGCGGGTTTCACGCAATGTCAAATGCCAGTGAAGTCGTCCATACGTTGGATGTCCGTGCTCAAGCTGTGAAGGTGGGCTGCTGGTTGCCCTTTTTGGTCGTCTGAAAATGAAACCGCGGTTGTGTGTCGATGCGAACCACGGTCGCAGATCCCAGCTCTTGCAGTGCCGCAATTAAGATTGCCGTTGAAAATCTAGTGTGATGTTTGCGACTTCGTTGGGTGTTTGGTCCAGTGCAGCAAACAAATGCACGAATAATCGGAGCCGCAGAAAGTCTGGGGCGTCATTGCCCCGAATCACTGCCAAGCCGGGCATCCGCTAGCGCCAGGCTGCGAGAAGGCGCGCTGCAGCATCACTGCTCAGCTCCATCGCTATTGTCTCGAACAAAGGCTGCAACTCTGCTGCCCTTCACCATCACCCACGACACCTCGTTCGCGCACCACATTCTTTCTTGAAGTACTAGTATACACACTCGTTCGTCATGAACAATCTGCCTACGGCGCCGCCGCAGCAGGAGCTGCTGCCAGCAGCTCCAAACGGCCAGCAGCCTGCCAAAAAGAAACGCCCACGTCCGAAAGAAGGCCCTCTGCGCGCGCCCCGTCGACCGCTCGCGAAGATCACGCGCCCTTTGGTCTCTCTTGCGCAGATGAATGAGACAAACAAGCCCGCTGATGCTGTTGCCGGCGGTATCACACCCATCGCGGCGCTCCGCCATGAGTTTCAACAGGCAGGCGCGACAAGCTTCCCTCTTGTTGTCACACGGCGCGATCTCAAAGAGCTACGGCACCACGTTATGCGACTCCAGAATAAGACCCACGTCGATGTCCAGGACCCAAACCAATTCGCAACGCCCATCCGCCTTCACCGCCGTGACCCTCGTGCGCCCCCTAGTGGAGCTGGCTCTCACTTCGAGGAGGAAGACACAAAGGAGGACATGGAGGAGATAAAGGAGCGCGAACGGATTGAGCAGCAAAGAGAAGAGCGCCGCAAGATTCGAGAAGAGAACCAGGCCAAGATCGCGCCGACGGGCAAATCGAAGCCTCAGGCGTTTCAAAAGAAGACGGAGCAGAAGTACCGCCCAGACGACACACCAGAGGCCAAGAAGCGCCAGCTGCTGCGCTACGAGGAGACTCTACCCTGGCACCTGGAGGACTTTGAGAACAGGCAGACGTGGGTCGGCACATACGAGTCAGAGATGTCTGAGACGCACGTTATGCTGTCCCAGAACTCGCAAGGAAACATTCAGATGGCGCCGATTGAGCGCTGGTACAGGTTCAACGTCAAAGGTAAGGTGAAGCCCACCGGCGACGATACCGACAAGGTCATGTTCAAGGTTGAGAGGGTACCCGGCTTCCTGAGGAACGTCGAGCAGCGTGTCGCGGCGCGAGAGAAAGAGGAGCACCAGCTGCGAGGGCGAAACATGATGAGCACACGAGTTGGCGGCGGGGCCGACGACGAAGGCCGTATCCGCGCAGTACGCAACGACGAAGGCTACATTAAGCGCGAAGCTGACGCAGATGATATTGATTTCAATCTGGAAGAAGACTTTGCCGACGATGAGGAGGGTCTGAATGGACTTTTCGAGGGTGATGAGGTGGACGTCAAGGAAGCTGCCGAGAAACTGAAGCGAGACCAGCTGGCTGCTTCGCTCTGGGACCGCAATGAGAAGAAGATTCAAGAAGAGGCAGAGCGCGAGGAGATGGAGTCCGAGATGGCCAAGGAGCTCGAGAAGGGCTTGAGAAAGACACTTGTGAAGCGTGGAAAGCTCTACGATTATGCAGAAAGTGACATGTCCGAAGAATCAGAGACCGATAGCGAAACAGAGCGTCAGCGGGCGAAGGAAGAAGAGGAGAAGAAGGCGGCTGAGGCAAAAGCTGCAGAGACCGGCAACGCCCCTTCGGGTACCTCAAGCAAAGGTACCAACACGCCCATCGGCTCAAATACGCCTTCTGGCTCTCACAAGCCAGTCGACAAGCTCAAGTCGAAGAAGCGCCCCAACTCGGAAATGTCGGAGGCCAGTGGGAACGAGTCCACACGCATCAAGAAGAAGAAGAAGAACAAGCTCAACGTTGTTCTCGGGAGCGGTTCCCCAACTGCATCTGCGAGCACTAGTCGTGCTGGCAGCCCTACACCGGGATCTCCTGCCCCAAGCCAGCCCAAGCTACCCACAGCAAAGGAGATCTACGACTCCCTACCAGCAGAGGGCATGGGCATTCAGTCTCTTATTGGGCTGTTCAAGGGCCGTGTCGACAAGGACAACTCCAAGGTCTTCATCTCTATTGTCAAGGCCGTCTCGAGCTTTGACAACGTCAGAAAATGGCTTACGCCGCTGCCGCAGATGCCGAGTGAGGAGAGCATCAACGAGAAGCTCAACAAGAAGCAGTAGGCTGCTACAACAGCTTCCGAGGCGGCCCAAATTTTAGCTAGTGACGCCTTTTTGAGATCTCAGCGCAAAATATTGAGGGCGCGGGGGCAACACATGGTGACTCAACCTGTCATTGATGACTTATCTCCTGCACCTTGCGAAGGGGAATTCATTTGCGCTATACCTCCACAGGGCATATCATTGCCAGATCTACTCAATTCAATCAAAATCCGCCTCGGCAACGTGATTGGCAGACGCTTCGAAAGACAATCATCAGTCAAGTTGTCTCACGTCTCAAATTCTTTGCTTCCTTCGATATTCAGACAGGATGGCTTGTTCCGTATGCTTCCACCCAATCGCCCTCAGAACACAACATCCGCTACACGATACCCCAAGACACCATCACAGGGCGCGCCCTTGTCCGAACGTTGATGTCGCATTTCGCCGACCGCTGGGTGAACACAGAACTCGGCGACTGGGCAGATGCGCTGCCTACTCTTGACTGGACAGCAAACGTAATGATGGCGCTCCTGGGAGACGTGGAAAGTGACCACCAAGAGCCAGACGAAGATACATGCCGAAGCGAATCTGGCGAACCCGGGGCTACTAAAGAGGAAAACTCCCAGTGCGAAAGCGAGACAGAACAACATGACTTCAATGAAGAGACTGGGTAGAGCGAATGCGATTCGTCAGAGGCAGAACCCGAACAGAGCGAGAATGAACATTCAAAAGGGGAAACCGAGCAGGGCGAGAGTGTGTAGACCGGCATACGTACCTGCGAGATGGACTCGTGGGCCGCCACAGCCTCTTCTTGGGCCTTGGACACTGCCGCCTTTCTCTGGACCACCGCAGTTTCTTCCCGGTCCGCCTCCTCCCCTCTCTGGACCGCTGTTTCGTTTGCCTGGTCAGCTGGATGGCGCGAATGGGTCTTGAGTAATTTGATTGAATGAATAGCATTGCTTGCGCCATGTCCTGACTATCGCCTCGTCCTACCTGTGAGACCATGCCGCAGACTTGCGATCGATCCTGCGAATCAGACAGCCCTTTTGACCGGGCGAGTTAGGTAGAGAATACAGAATCACACATCTACTAGAGGACCGGTCTATTGAACCAAAGTACCATTCCTGCAATGCACTGTGGTTCGCATTGCCCCAAAAGAATCAAACGCCGTGTCCATGCAATGCTCCCTGTGGTATGTCCTGCGCCAAGCCTACGAGGCTCCTGCAACCGCGCCATCGCCCAACACCCTCGCGACCAGAATGTACGCCATAATCGTGCCGAAGATGAGCTTCCACTTGTTCCGGCTCAAGTAGCCCTGCCCAGCCTCCCTCGCAATCTGCGCATCCTGCACCACCGTCGACGCACTGCCATTCGGCCTCCTCCTCAGCCCCGCAACCTCAGGCGGACAGTGTGCTTGCGCGGGCGGCTGTGCAGCGCGCGGCAGACCCGTCGCAGGATCGATGTTCCTCTCCTTCATCCACTTGGCGTTCTCCTCGTCGACCTCGGGCCACTCGAGGCGGAACTTCGCACCGCCGTCGCCAGCCTTGATACCCCCGATACCGCGCGCATTCGAGCTAGTCGCTGTCTGCTTCGATCCGCCGCCGGTGCTGTTCCACCACCTCGTGCGCTGGGCGAATAGTTTGCGCTCGTGCTCGCTCGCCCGTACACTCCCCGTCGTCATCTCCTCGCTCGTCATGAAGCTCAGCAGCCCAGTCAAGATGGTGCTGACCTCCCACGCCGGGTTGAAGCTCTTGGGGTGGAAGTCGGAGATGCTGAGGCACAGGCGGGTGCTGGGCTGGAAGCGGCCGGACGGCGTGTGCATGCGGATTGCGGGCGGTGCGAAGGGGTAGTCGGGTGGGAACATTAGAGTGCCCCAGTACTGGCCGCCTTCGTAGGGCGTCTCGGGTGGACCCGTGAGGATGTAGTGCCATTCGAGGATGTTCTTCTCTGACGGGTGGGCGACGATGTAGGGTGGCGGCGATTTGGCGATGGAAGCGTATTCCTTGGTGAGGCGCTTGGTTGCTGCTGGTGTGGCCATGGTGTGGATGCGTGTGTGTGTGTGTGTGCGTGTGTTCTGGAGGTATGCTGGCGTGTGCGATAAGGCGTCGATGCCGGTGACGTTGACAAGAGCGGAAGGGAGAAGAGAAGCAAAGAGGGTATCAAGCAAGCAGGTGGAAGCCTGAAGGTACACGAAGAGCAAACAGCAAACTGAAGTGTAAGACAAATGCAAAAGGGTCCCGCGGTTGGTGAAAGGGAATCAGGGTGGCTGCCAGTGGCTCGGTGAGGGTGGAAGGCGCAGCGGAGACGGGCCCAGGCTCCACACGCATCCATGGAAGTCCGGCAGGCACGTGCGCGATGATGGAGTTGCTTCTATCAAGAAAAGTGCCAAGATATCAAGCTGCACCACGCAACAGCTCCGATGGCGTCGCCAATTGAAGACGATGTAGGCTTTGAAGAGGCTGTAGAGCTTCCGCATGACTGACGGTATCCCAGGTCTTCGCCAGGCTCAAGAACAAGACCGACGCGGCTGAGCTGCAGCGCCAGCAGGATGAGCTCAACACGCGCCTGTTCGCGCAGCACCAGAAGTCGCAGGAGCGCCTCGCTGAGCTGGTGGGAGAGCAATGGATTGCGTGCAGTCAGTAGCTAACCTGGTCAGGTCGAAGACAACACCTCCCTCCCGGTGACGATCAACTCGGTGCGCATCCTCCACGCCAACCGCACGCGACGGGGCTTCCTCGAGAAGGTCGTCAACCCGATCCTGAGCGCCAACCGCGCCGACAGCTACACCCTCGAGGAGGCGCTGAAGGAGGTCGGCAACGCGACCGACAAGCTGAACCGCTTCGGCATCTTCAAGTCGCCCATCTCCGTCTTCCTCGACCGCCCCGACCCCACGAACGCCGCCTCCTCGCCCACCGACGTCGACGTCTACATCTCCGCCCACGAGCGCGGCAACTACACCATCAAGACCGGCACCGAGGCGGGCGCTTCCGAGGCAGACGCCTATGTCAACGCCGAGCTGCGCAACCTGTTCGGCGGCGCCGAGACGCTCAACGCACACGGCTCGCTGGGCACACGGACGCGCTCCGCCTACTCGCTCGCCTTCGACACACCCATCCTCAGCAACCCCGACTTCAAATGGCAGGTCAATGGCTTCGCATCGTCCGTGCTGAAGAGCTGGGCGAGCCACGAGGAGGTGCAAAAGGGCGGCAACACGAAGCTGCTCTGGCGCTCCAAGAACGGCCATGAGCACACGTTCGGCTACTCAGGCATCTGGCGCCAGGTGACCTCGCTGGCCGAGAATGCGTCGCCCACCGTCCGCGCCGACGCTGGCGACTCCTTCAAGAGCAGCATATCACACACCTGGACAAACGACAAGCGCGACTACCCCCTCCTCCCCAGCAGCGGCTACCTGATGAAGACCGTGTCCGAGCTGGCTGGCACCGCGCTTGCAGGCGATGCTTCCTTCTTCAAGACCGAAGCCGAGTCGCAGCTCGCCCTGCCCTTCGGCAGCACAGGCATCACCCTGACCGCCGGTCTGCGCGGTGGCCTGCTCTACCCTCTCTCTCAATCTGGCAGTTCCAGCCCGCAGGCCAGCAGGATAAACGACCGCTTCCAGCTCGGCGGGCCAAACAGCGTGCGCGGCTTCCGCCTCGGCGGCCTCGGTCCACACGACGGCTCTGACGCCGTGGGCGGCGACGTCTTCGCGGCGGGAGGCGCGAGTCTGCTCTTCCCTGTCCCAAGAGTCGGCAAGGAGACGCCGCTGCGCGTGCAGGCGTTCGTCAACGGAGGGCGTCTCCTTGCGCTGCAGGGTCGGAAGTCAGAGGATGGAAGCTTTGCGGGCGATGCGCGCGAGAGTCTCAAGAAAGCCTTCACAGATCTGAAGAGCGAGCTCCCCAGTGCCGCGGCGGGTGTGGGGCTCGTGTATGCGCACCCCATTGCGAGGTTCGAGATCAACTTCAGCTTGCCGCTGGTGATGCGCAAGGAGGAGCAGGGAAGGAAGGGCTTGAGCTTCGGGGTGGGGATTGAGTTCTTGTAGTGTACGAGGTCTAGAGGAAGGTGTATAGTATTAGACAGACGATGGCATGCATGGTTTTGATACGTCCTCGTGGGTTTCACAGCGGCCCCGTCCTGACCTCCCTTCAACCACTTATCAAGTGAGCCCTACACTGGCTCAATAGTAATGCACGACACTCTGCACGCCTGCGAAGCGATCAGCTGTCCATCCAGAACTTCCGCCACCACACCGTCTCCGCATCCAGAAACCACGGCGCTGCGCTGGCAACCAACTCTTCTGGCGACATCATTCTTCTAGGCTCTAGGTAGCTCAGCGCCATGACAAAGTTGTCGCAGATGGTCAGGCTGGTCCGCGCGAACACGCAAGCCGAGATGGGGTGTGGCATATGTAGGTTGTCAGGTAATGGGTTGGCGCCTTAGAGCTCTGTCTGACTGTCTACGCCGATGGCTTTGCGAGGCTTTGCGAGCAGAGTCAGGAATTCTGGTTTGGGGTCGGTGTGTAGTGTCTCCTGGGCATTGAAAGCTTGTTCAGTGCGGCTGGTGATGGGTCGGACTGCTTGCGCTAGAGTCTTCCAATAGTCAAGATGATGGTTCAGTGTCGGATCGTCCTGTGTTCTGGGCATTGATGGTGCATGTCTCGCGTGAGCTGTTCCGTGTTGGTTCGTGGGTCTGGCACATAGGGCTTGTGGATTTCTGGTCCTTGCTTGTCCCTCAAAGTCGGGCTTTGTTCGATTTGCGGAGTCTTGCGACAAGCTGATGTCATGCAGGTCTGGTGATACAAGCTGCGGGACGAGTGCGCGTGTTGGCGGGTGATCGCAGTGAGCTTACAACGGCGACATAGATGTTGGTCGACTCTCGAGTGCGCTCCTCCTGGGATTTCGCGGTGTGATGATGCTGTCTCTCCGATGTGACAGCACAACTACCTGTGTACGTACCACCGCGCGTGCTTTGGGCTCATCGTGGTCGTTGCATCACATGTCAGCTTGACATGCGCAATCTCATGCAGGGTCTCGTCTAGGCTGATTGTCATCCCAATCGCTGAGAGTCCGTCAGGAGAACAATGAGCAGAAGCAAGATGTCGTGCGACGTGGATGCAGATGTTTAGAGAGCTATGTGGAGTTCTCACGAGGCTTTGCAAGTAGGTGATGTCGACAAGTGGTGCGATTGGAAGCAGCTGTAACTAGCGTGATGCCGCTGGGAGCGAATGAGAGTTGAGAACTGGGATATCGCAGCACGGGTAGACATTTGTTCGTAGGAACAGGAAAGGTAGAAGGGAAGTTCTGCAGTGTAAAGGGGCATGTGACAAGAGTGTGCTCAATGGTGTCTGTGAATACTGCGGCCTGCTCATTCGGGCAGACCTGTAGTAGACCATATCAATCCGAATATTGAACTCACCAACACTTCTTGATGACCATACGGTTTTCGAACGGAGTGTGCAAGAATAGCGACCGTGACTTTTCTTATCGCAATAGGTTACACTTCACGAAATCGCAGGTGTGAAGGTGTCGCTCGCGGCTAGCTTCTTGCTTACGTCGGCACAGGTTTGCGGATAGTAAGTCGTGCCGGTTGAAAGATACGATTTGAACCTGAACATAGTCGGAGTATCCGTCTCTTTCCCTTGTGGTGATGAGCATCTTCCATCTTGGTTGTGGAGGTACTCAGGACGAGCAAGGGGGGTTTTTCTATTGCCGGTCCTGGGCTTTGTCCTCGTCAAGCATGATCTGACTCCCTTGAATTCAATGGAGGTGACTGAAGGGTTGGCATTTTTGTCGGAAGTTGGTGCTTATCGTGCGCCATGCTGTGAGAGGGATCTGATAGTGTCTGGTCTCATTGAGAAACGCAGGGACTCCGATCAAGACAGAGCTCGCCTCGATGTGCTGCTGATTTGCTGAAGTGCATCGATTGGGCATGACTAGCCCAGTGCGCCCTGTGTGCTGGGCAGAACGAATGCTTGGTTCTTTGGGCTCACATTGTACACTCTGGGTGTAAGTTCGCCCTTGTGGCCAGGATTATCGAGACATTGTCCAACTGCTGTTTGGTCGATGCTCCGATACTGTCGCCGATAGTCTTTACGATTGGCCGCGTTGTGTGTTGAGGTCTGGTCGAGAGAATGCGAATTCACGCTGCTGCACAAGGCGAGCTGCATCTGCTGTGACCAACGCATACCAACCCGCTCGACCAACTCTTCCGCCTCTTCGCAGCGGGAGGGTGTCTTCTTTTGGCGTTGGTTTCACGCCAACTAGACCTTGACTTCGAGATGGCGTTCGGTTCTCAAAATTGCCGTTGCTCGACATCTTCACCACAACGCCATGTCGGCTGCTGTTCTCAATGAAGAATTCGATGCGCCCGCTCAATTCTGGATGGCTGCAAGCCATGGCGGCTTGGTGTCTGGGCGAGGTCAGCAGCGCACATGGTGGAAGGATGCGTCGAAGCTTGGAGGTTCCTTCCCTGGAAGTTTGCTAGCCGCATGCACGTAAGGCCCGCCTCCCGCGATGATCGCACCTCATTCAACGTCCGGGACGCCCAACCGCAGCAAGCAGTAACAACACAGGCCAGGGAATCGCTCCAGCTCGCGAGGCCACATGTTCCAGTGACACAAACTCAGAGCCGTTGGAGGCCTCACAAGCGGGGTTACATCTCATCCTGGATCAAGACTCTCAGGACATTCCCGATCATGTTGACGTGCAGGGATCGTAACTTGCTGAACGCCGAGTGCCCAGACGGAGGGTACGATCCAACGCACAGATTCGGGATAACATTGTCGTTGGCTCTGCCAATCTTCTCTTTCGCTCTCGCAAGCGACATGAGCCTCGCGTGATGTGGCAGCTGCTCCGCGTTCGATCTGGCGAAGCGCCTTGCGGTTGGTCAGGCCCATCGACAGAGTCTTTGTCCAGCCGTGTGTGAAGGATGAGACCGCATAGCGATCTGCCAGAAGCCGTTTCACTCAGTTGCGAGCCATGTTCATTGCTGCGCAATTCGAGGCAATCGAGCAGCGTGGTTGAGACCACTACCCCAGACGAGGTTACAGCTGTTCAAGCATGAGAGCATTCATTGGGTTACCTCTATGCGTGTTCCTTGCACTACCCCAGGTTCTGTGAGCCGGTTCTTGAGTGGACAAACGCTTATTGCGGGGGCTGCAGCCTGGGCGCAACGCCTCTTTGCAGGGATTTTGGTGAAGGTGTTAACGGGCTCAACGGCGAATGGGATTAGAGTGAATGCTAGTCGAGGCGCACAAGCCTTTGCAAGCAAATCCCTCTCGGTGAAATCACGCGCGTGGCAGGACCCCTCCTTCTATAAAGCGTCACTCCACCTCAGCTTGAGTAACCGCATCAGATCACCGTCTTCTCTATCCAAGCTGTTCCATTGTTTGGCAGGATGAAGACCTTCTACAACGTGTACGCCATCTGTGGCTTCGCCGCCATTGGCGGTGGGCTTTTCGGTTTCGACATCTCCTCCATGTCCGGTGTGCTAGGCACTCCCGCTTATGGCAACTACTTCGGGCACCCGGCCGGTACTCGCCAGGGAGGTATCGTAAGGCTGCCATTAGTGTATTGGAAACCTCCAGGCTTCGCTAACAACGATAGACTGCCTCCATGCCGGCTGGCTCTCTCGTCGGTGCTCTTTGTTCGTCCTTCCTTGCCGATCGTTTGTCACGTAAGACCGCTATTCAGATCGCAGCCGTGATCTGGTGTGTCGGTGCCATCCTCCAGGCTGCATCCAACGGTGTTCCTCTCCTATGTGTCGGCCGTGTCGTTGGTGGCTTTGCCATCGGTATCTGCTCTGCCATCGTCCCCGTCTACCAGAGTGAAATTGCACCCAAGGAGATCAGGGGTCGTGTTGTCTCGTTACAACAATGGGCTATCACCTGGGGTATCCTGATTCAGTACTTCATCCAGTACGGGTCTTCTTTCTATGACGGCGGCGTCGACAATGAGTTCCAGGGCACCGCTGCCTTTCGTATTCCATGGGGTATTCAAGCCGTTCCCGGGGCCATTCTTTTCCTTGGGTTGTTCTTCTTCCCCAAATCGCCTCGTTGGCTTGCCTCGAAAGATCGCTGGGAGGAGGCTCTTACTGTACTTGCGCATCTCCATGGCAACGGCGACAAGAACCATCCCAAGGTTCTCGCCGAGTATCAGGAAATTGAAGAAGCTCTCCGCTTCGAACGTGAGGTGGCGGAGACCAGCTTCACTGCTCTTGTCAAGCCCCGCATCCTGAAGCGTGTCATACTCGGCATGTCCATTCAAATGTGGTCCCAGGTAAGCTTCTTTGCAGATTTTTGAACAATCAAGTGGCTAACAATACGGTAGCTCTGCGGTATGAACATCATGGTAAGCCTCTCTCCAAACCTTCCTCTCGCGTTGCAAAGAAACCAGATACGACGGCAGCAATGCTGTAGCCAACAGGATGTCTATCTGCACGCATTGTGTGCAGCAACAGGCTCTGAATACCTCCAAGTTTTCGAAGATCCGAAGCTCGAGTCCGGCTCTTGCTGCAATATGAAGCTCTCTCGATCAGGGAGTAGCTAACAAGACGGCAGATGTACTACATTGTCTTCATCATGCGCGGCGCTGGTATCGCAGACGAGCTCCTCACTTCGTCCATCCAGTACATTATCAACGTCGTGATGACACTGCCAGCCATCCTCTACCTTGACAAGTTCGGTCGCCGTCCCGCGCTCTTGGTCGGCAGCTTCCTGATGATGATCTGGCTTTTTACCACTGGCGCCCTTCAGGCTTCCTATGGAGTCCCTAATCCAGACAAGACAGACAAGGATATCTCGTGGGTCGTGCCAAAGGAGCACTCCGCCGTGTCCAAGGCCATCGTTGCCTGTTCCTATCTCTTCGTCGCCTCCTTTGCCACCACCTGGGGACCAACGTCGTGGACATACCCCTCGGAGATCTTCCCTGCAAAAGTTCGCGCAAAGGCTGTGTCTTTGGCTACCGCCTCGAATTGGACTTGGAACTGCATCCTGGCTTTCGCCGTTCCTCCACTTCTCTGGAGCATCAACTGGAAGATGTACATGGTGAGTGATCACAAATGACGCCCAGTCCCCGACACAGAGTTGATCAAGTCTTAGATCTTCGGTACCTTCAACGGTCTTGCTCTCATCCACATGTTCTTGACAGCACCTGAGACCAAGGGAAAGACGCTCGAGGAGATGGACACAGTGTTCGACAGCGGCATCCCTCCATGGAGGGCTGGCAAGATCGAGTCGCGTCTTGATCAGCTTCAGCGCGACATCGAGGCTGGTGATGTAAAGGTCAACCAGAACAAGGGCTCTGGCCAGGTCGAGAACGTCTCACATGAGCCCAAGGTCTAATTTGGCACAGAATACTCCGAGAAGCCAGAGCACAACTTGATATTAGGTACCACACAACATTCAGGCTGTGTAGAAAATGTTTGTGCGACCCCATCTTTACAACGCTTGTAGATAGCTGAGAATGCATGACGGTCTTTTTCCAGCCTTCGTCGCGGCAGACACGCAGCCTCTCATATGACGAAACAATTTGGACGCGACCAGAGTCAGCTATAGTTTTCAACACGCCTACTAATTAGCAAGAATAGTGAACAAATCCATCGAATGCCTCTGTTGCTTTCAGAACTCTGGCTATTACATCCACCTTCTGCGTTCATGAGAGCCAGCTCAAACTGTGGTAAACCAGGCTCCGGAAGTCCTCATCCGAACGTCTGGTATCGAGGAGGTTCTGCATAACGAAATACGTGTTCCAAAGCATATAACAAACCAAAGCTGCTGAGCAAGTGCGAGACTTGACATTCAGGGGTCGGCCAACTTGTACAAAGTACATAAATCAATGCACGCAAGGGCGAATGCGGAGACGCACTAAATCGGTGGGCAAGCGCGAGGCGATTGCGCGGCGGGTAAGCTTTGACGAGTTTTGTGTAAGGCGCGGTTGAGCCAATGAGATCTTTTGCCACCGATACCGCTTGCGTTCTACGTTTCGTGCGCGAACTCTTTCAACGCAACTGCCATCCAAGCTTTCGACTCATCAATCGGGGTCTGTATTCTGGTACTGAGGCTCAGGAGGGCTGCGCCCATGGCTGACGCTACTATTCCAAACCTTTCAATAACTTACTTCTCCATTGTTTGAACGTTCTCACGGTCTACAAAACAACTGCCGACGATCAGGTGCCAGTAATTCAACAACCTATCACCTACTCATGTCTTCGAACTTTATATTCATGGCGCCAGATTACATTATTCACCACCACGATCAAAGATAGCAGCATCACTTCAGCCTGAGGAGGCTCTTCTTCGAACAAACGTCGCCGGCAAGTCCGGCAGTCAGCAGCCGCCATGGACAGCTCGGCGATCACATACGCGCAGTCGAAAGACTGGCTCGACATTATGAAGAACCGAAGCAAAGTGCGAATGCACGAGCTCATAGAACGACTCGGTCTGAGAGCAAAATGGTCGTCCAATAAGCGAGGCAAGACCAACTTCGAGTCTGCGTTAGTCAGAGAGCTGGTGCAGGACATGGGCGACATAGTCATGACCCTACCGAAAGAGTCGGACGATCTCATGACGTGCCTCAGCGAGGAGAACAGTCTGCGGTCAGAGGTGGATGCACTTCTAGAGAAGCACGGAAGTAGAATTTGGGGTCGCGTTGGCGATCGGGAACATTTGATCACCGCGAACGAACCTGGCGTGGAAGAAAGCCTCTACCCAAGAGATCTATATGTTGAGAACGAAGAAGACAAGTTGCTGTAGGTAATACCTTTACGACCTTCACGTTTGAATTTGACCTCTACTGACACCTTTCCTGTAGCATACACAAGCTTTTGCACTGGTGGATTGGACTTAAGGCGTGCAATGTCATCCTGGCTCGTGAGCGCCTTGATCGTGAGCGGAAAAAGAAGGAAGAGAACAGGAAAGCCAGAGCTGAAGCCGAGTTCAATGGGCAGAATGCAACTGGTGAGAGCAGCACGCCTGCATCATTCGTTGCACTCGCACCAAATTCAGTATTCCAGAGCGAGACTGGCTCACGCGGGAGTCCTATATCCACCACTGCAATTCTCACACCCCCGGAAGCAGGTGACAGTCCGGTCGCAGGTCATCGCGAGGGTCCCGGCTTCGCACCTGTCAACGGCGGTGTAGCAGGCGAGAACGGCATCCCAAGATCATCAATACCGAACGAACAGCAACCTGCAAAAGTTGTCGAGGGCGTATGGGATAGACTCGCAGCACAAGACACAGGCGGCGCGCAACAGGCAAATCCCCAATGGGGAGCTGCGAATGCAAATGCGCCGCAATCGGCAGATAGTAAGATTGCTGTGCAACAGCAAATTGCGCAAGCAAATCAAGCAAATGTCGACAAACAGATAAGCGTCGAAGTAGCTAAGCTTGTCGCGAGTTTCCGCTCTGATGACGCGGCCACTGAGAACGTACCCCAACAGAACGCCAGCATACCGTATCCGGGGTTAGACTACGATACTTTGAGAGCGCTCCGAGCTCTCATCTACAACGAGGAATGCAGTGTGCAATGGGATGAGGATGCACTTCTCAACCGGTTAGAGCGAGCTTGGAGAGAAGGTGTGCGAGCCGACACTGATAAGATGGTGCATAATATTCCCGTCTTTATCGCTAGGGAGAGGGCCATTCTCACGTGGATCGAGCTTAGAAGGCACCTTGCAGCGCTCGATCGTGCAGACAGACGTAAGTTTGCCTCATTTCTACACTTTCCAATAATTGTCGAGTTTCAAGGCCTAGTCATCTCAGTACTGACCAATCGACAGGATGGAACTCCGAGGGTCAAAGCGCGCCCGAGATTGAGAGGCGTATCCAACAACACAGAACACTGATGGGCGCCACACAGAGCATCATCGCTAATTTCGAAGATGTCGGGCGAGGCTTCGGTCTTGGCCCTGAACTCGTAGTCAACAGAGACGAGCTGCTTCGCCAAGCTTTCGTGATCATTGCTGGCGAGAAGTTCGCAGTGGAAATGCGTTGGAACCCAATTGAGTTCACAAGAGTCATCAGCTGGCTCGGCGAAAGCCTCGAGCCTTTTCGCAGAACGGAAGAGGAAGAAGGAAGGGGTACTCTGTGGTATGTTGCGTAGTGCAAGATGATGCACAGACTGCCTGTCAGAACATTCATGTACATGTTACTGTATTGGGTTGCGGCGTTCAGGGTACTTGTCGATCGCCAATGAGCCAACACTATCGGATTTTCGGGTAATCGGCCATACATGTTTCAGCTATTTCATGATGTTCCAGGATTGTGTAGGGTTGCGCTAGAGCTCGTGTGCGGCAGACCTTTTGAAAACCTTTCGCAGGGTACGGCAAGGCAAGCGACGCTACTTATGTGCGAAGTCTTGGGGTACATGTCAAGCTCGGGGTCTGTTGAGGAGCGGGCGGATGATATTATGCTCGCCAGGTGTAGTATTGCCAAGGGCGGGTGTCGTACGTCGCGTCCCACGTAAGTTAATCTGACTAGTCCATGTCTATGCCTTGATCCTATTTTTGCGTGTCGCATTGAAAGTACACACGTCCCAAGAGCACAGACAGGGATTGCCACAACCAACACATGTGAGATGTGTGACGCCTCACATCGAAGCTCTGTAAAAGGTAAGAGAAGAGTAAGAGTGGCAGCGGAACGCTCCAGCTCTTACAAGCACAAGTCAGATTGGTAGCGTAGCGAACCTATCGATCGGAGAGCACTGATCCGACGTTACACCGATGAGCAATTCCAGGCCCTGAAAGCGTACGCGAGTAAGAACTCAAAGCTAATACGAGCGCGTCATAGACGCATTTGTGCTTTACGAAAGCATGGCAGCTGCGCCTATTCGTCGATAGAGGGGCGACTATTGCTCAACCTGGAAGATCATTCGGAAATTTTGGCCCAAGCTAGCATAACCCTTACACGTATCGACACAACTGTACGGTAGCTGATTTATTTGTTGTTATGCTAAATAATCACAAGCGTCGTACACCACAAGCAAGGGCGCAGTAGCCCGCGATCCCCACCCAATGGAAAAGGAGTGGTAGTATGATTACCCAAGGGGTGGCGGCGAGTCATACCGTGTGGACGCGTACTCGACGGCATCGGCCAGAGCTCGCTCGCTAGCTAGGTGACATCCTCCTGCTAACAGGTCTGCTTGACTCTTGTAACCCACGACCCTCACCTGACATCAGCAGCGCTTGAAGTGAAGATATGCGGAGATAGTACGACCAGTGTCTGAGACAGCAAGAACCCGAACTTTGTTGTTGCCAAAAGAAAAGGCAACCCAACTAGTGGAACGTTTACGCTAGCTAGTGGAACTCCCCTTTACGTTACCGAGTCTCACTCCAACGCATCCACGTTTGGCGTGCGCCATCTCCCCATCATTTTTCATCATCATCTCTTTATCATCCACCGGGACATGCCTCACCATGAGTTCGAAGGATAACTTGGCCCTGGATCTGGAGCACGGCGTGCGACGATGGGATAGGCAACGATGGATCAGCGTTTTCAGCAGCCACTCGCCTACTATCCGAGAGGTGACTGAATGCTTGGGGCTGGGCTTATCCGCATCGAGCTCGACAACGAATCGCGGCATTCCCAAATTCGACAACCCGGACTATCGCAGAATTTCGAGTGAAGTTACGAAGCTGTCGAAAGAGTTACCTAAGGAAAGAGATCTGCTGCTCGATTTCGCTGCAGACCCGCACAGCTTAGATGCCGAGCTGGAGGAGCTGCTCAGTACCTACGGACCCGCTATATGGGGCAGGGATGCCGATCGCAGCTGTCTCCTCACCCCCGATCCATCCAAGAAGACCTACAACAAAGATTTGTTTTACGACAATGCAGAACACAGGGAGATGTGAGCATGCACCTGCGTTACAATTCAACGTCATCTTGCTGACACATGCAGCCTCAAGATCCACCTTCATCGGTGGATCATCATCAAAGCATGTTACTACATCAGAAACATGAAGCTCAAGAGGCCATCCGGCGCCAACGACTACGAGACCCTTGCTGACATGGAAGGTGATGGTGGTGTAAGTACAGAGCAGTCCAATGTCACCTGACTTGGTACATTAAGGTTGTATGGATGCTTACGCGGCTGCAGTCACAGCATGGAACGCCGCAATCACTTTCGCCCCCTCAGCCTAACACTGCTGGAGCAGATCTTGACGTAAAGCCAGTTCCCAACCTCAAAAAGCGCAAGAGCTCCGCGTATCTAGGTCGAGGATCCATGTCAGATGGGGAAGAGCATCCTTCGTCACCCGCCAAGCGACCGTACAACACCATGCCAACAGGGAGAAGGAGTGCCAGTCCGAGGAAGCCACTCAGGTCTTTAGGCGAGTCAAGCCCAGGCAGCACCGAGAACATGCCGCCTCTTCCAGTACGGCCTTTCGATCGAAACCATCATCTCTCGCCAACCCCGAATGCTGGTCCTGAATCTGCTCGTGTGCAGCTTAGTCCAATGTCAATCAACGATGTGAATGGGATATCTGGACCTTCCGCCGCTGCTTCGGTCTCTGCTGGAGGATTTACAGCTGTCAATAATAGCTTTACTGCGGTTAATACTCCCCCTCCTCCGCCAGCAGTCAGGGAACCATCCCACGATACTCAGCCGGCTCCACCAAGAGCACCGTCACACGATTCTAAGATAGCCTCACCGACGCAGATCCGTGCAGAGCCTCGCGCAGAGCCTCGTGCATACACAAGCCCATACGACACAACGGCTACTGCCACGAGCAAACCGCCGACGCCTGCAGAACCTCGTCCGTTGCCTGCGACCGAGGCCCAAGCTTCCGGACCTGGCTTTCGCGTGGTGAACTCGCCCACACCAGCTAACGGCGTTGCAAGTCGAGAATCATCTGTTGCTCAACCACCGCAGCATAGCTTGTATGGGCCTCATGCCGCGCCTCCATTGCAACCCCAACCGCAGAGCTCGCCACACAGTCACGCTGCTCAGATCAAAGTCCGGCCAGAGAGCCAGACTCCCAACCTCACACCTTCCAAGCCAAACGTTTCGCTGCAACAGCAGCACCCACCCGTTCAGCTTCCAAGCCGTACGCAGACGCCTGGTAGCCACCACATCGGTCGCTCAATCGCTCCACAGCCTCCGAGCAGGTCCATTACACCACTCGCGGAGGCAGCGAGGGAGGCGAATACCCAAGCAATCAAGCCGCACGCTCAACAGCTAGCGCCTGCGCCTATATCTGCGCCTGCGCCAGCACCAGCGCCAGCGCCAGCGTTTCCGGAGCTACACGCGCCCATTCATGGTATGAGGATCATTCCTGCAGTTATTCCGGCAGGCCAGCCGCAGGTCGTGCAACCTCCTGCGCCTGTCGCAGCTCCTGTGCAGCCTCCACAGCCAGTATTGAAGAGCCAACATGTTGAAGTCCTTCCTCCACACCATGCCAGGCCTCTCGTTCCCATCAACGACCTGCGCTTGCTTCAGTGTGAGGCCCTTGCACTGCTCATTCAGTACCTATTTCCGAACGCACGATCTCCACCAGACGAGGGTCTAGTCATCAGCCGGATCCAAAACCTCTGGTACCACGGCGAGGGTCTGTTTCGTGCTGAACTAGGTCCACACTACGAGCTCTGTGCTCGTATCCTACAGGCTTGGATCCACGAGAGACAAGTGATCGGCAGTCTACGGCATTCGCTGCTTGCTCATCCTGGAGTTGCCGCGTCAGGCCTTATGGACCGCCTGCTGGCTATGAACGATCTTCGGATCATAAGATTGAAGTGGAAGAACATGAGCCCCTTGGACGGCGTCAGCCCAGAGGATCTTCTTTGCAAGACCTTTGCAGTCATGGGGAACACCGAGAACACTGAATACATGTTTAAAGAAGGCCTTGACCGGCTTAATAGGGGCGTCTTCGAATTCCTTCGCAACGAAGACGCGAAGATTGTGGTGCACAGGCGATAGATGGCCTGCCCACCATTCTTCCATTACTACTTTTTGCTAAAGCTACGGCTGTGTTACTAGTTTCCTTTGTCCAAAAGTGAGTGCAGGCAATCCGAATTGTCGATTAGCGATGGCGTTCTGGGATTTCAGCATCAGAGTTCGAGTCCGGTTTGTACGGGGTTAGCATACACCAGTATTTCTTTGAGGGTGGTATTGTGCATGCATGTTAGCAACTGCCATAAATGAGTAGGCCTTATCTTCCATATGTATCAATACACAAGGGTGCCACAATCCACCGGTGGTGACAATGGAAGTGCGATGGTCGAAGATCCTCCACCTCACGTGCATTCGACCCTGCAGCTCCTTCCATACTCGTCAGCTGTCACGTTCGACAAGATGCCTCACGCGCTCTGGTCATCTGTCCCCACTCACACTCTCGGCTCCCTGTGTTGCAGATGGCTGGCGCCTCGATCGCCCTAGATGGCCCGCTAGTGTTACATTAACTCGTCAGCCTCACACCCTCAGCCTCAGCCTTACCCGCAGTAAACTCCTGCCCAGGTGCCTGCAATGTCACGCCCACGATGAGCGGCCACACCGTCCTCCTGCGCTCCTGCAGCCTGCCTCCCTAGACTCTGTGAAATTCTTTGCATGCAGTCCTAGCGCATCTCCACGCAACTGCGAGTTCGCGGTTGCCATCGCCTGAAGATGGGATTTCGTCTCTTCGTACCTTCTGGTCCGCCTCGATTCCAACTTCAAGCCCAGGGTGTAGCTAACTGAGTCCAGGCGAAGGACAATACAAGATCATACCCAGAAGACCCGAATGCCTCGGTGCCAACGCAACGCTGCAATACGCCATCATCGGTTCGACCGCTGCTGCTGCTGCATACACGTCCCTCGCTACACGATATAGTCACGGAGCGACCGCAGGCTATGCGCTGCCTCGAACAGCGCTCTTCATACGGTCCTCGGCGAAGCTAGGCATATGTGCAGGCGCGCTGGGAGCGGCAGCCAACTGGTACTACAACTCGCGGTTCAAGGCGGTCGTGCTGTCGGACCGGAGCCATGAGGTCAAGCCGTGGAAGCTGTACGAGAAGACGAAGAAGTTGACGGTAGATGATGGCGCTCTTGTTGGCGCAGGTCTGGGGCTTGCGGCCTCGCTCCCGGCCCTCTTCATGCGCCGACTCGCGATACCGCGGTGGACACGCTGCTTTGGCCTGGCGAACGTTGGGGCTTGCGCTGGCATACTGGGCGCGCATGGGTACTTGCAGTTCACTGGCGAACGGCAGAAGGCCTACAAGAGTCTCGAGACGCGGTTGCAAAGGCGCTCACTCGAGTTCTGGCATCTGTTCTGGGCGAAGCAGTCTATGGCAAGGTTCAATCCTTTGGTGCAACTGTACATCCGCCACAACGCGTTATGGTATGCGCAACAGCTGCCAGCGTCTGCTTTCGAGCAGGCAGAGACTCTTGACCCCGATCCTCCCAACGACCGAGGCACACGTCTCGCTGCGAATAGCCCCGACTCCGCCTACGAGCACGAGGACCAATCCTACTACCTGCCCCCGTTCGACTACGCCGAAGATCTGAAGTACATCAGCGTAGAAGCAACCCACGCGAAGATAGCCGAGCACGAGGCCGAGATCGCCGCGCTGCTCAAAGAAGCCGAATTCATCCTCTTCATCAGCGCACACAGACAGTACGCATACTGCCACCTTTCCTCCGCCGACCCTGAAGAGCGCCGAACCCGCCTCGAAGAACTCCAGCTCCTGCAGATCACATACAACAAGCTGCGCAGCAGCGCCGAGATCCTGCAGTCCCGGCTGATCAACTGGCGCATGTCGCTGCAGCACAAAGCCATCGTCGACTCTCCTGCTTTCCCGGTAGCGCCCGTCGACGCATGGCTGCCGGCGTCGAGTCACAGCTTCACGTCGCACGACCCCGCGCTCACGATACAGGAGCTGGAGCGCACGCAGGCCGCGCTCGACGCCGAGATCAAGTCGTTCGAGGCGAGCATCGCAGACCCGGGGTACGCGAGGGAGAAGAAGGAAAGGTGGCGCGCGGATCTGGAGGATGGACGAAGTCTGCTGCGCGTTGCGGATAGGATTGTCTGGGAGTTTGAGAAGATGCAGAAAGGCGCGCAGCGTGCGCATGAGCCTGCTGCTGCTGTCGGAGAGCAGCAGGAGGACGGTGAGCAAGTAGAGCGTGTGCAAGAGGGCCAGCCGCGAGCGAAGTCGGACGCGAACCTGGAGGTGGACAAGTCGTGATACCCATTCAATTATATTGCACAGATGAAGTTACCGCTTCAAGTCCGCTCTCGCTGTTTCAAACGCATTGCTTTGCACAACCCTGGATATCCTCACTGCCACCAGAGATGCCTTGTCCCAAGGCCGGCCAAGGCAAAATGTCCTCCGCACTTTCAAGCCTCGTCTCATCGCCAGGCGTGTGTATGACCGTGTCGCTGCCATCCGGTCAGCCTGAGACCTACAAGGAAGCATTCATATAGGAAGCATTCATATACAAACCGTCACTCGGGGCAGTGTACCCCTTCCTGTAGTGTCATCACTTGTGGAACTATGCGCACGCACGCTTGATTAGGCCTCTCGGTGATGGACTGAGAAGAGCATTTGATCTCACTACCAACATCGACATCTAGGGAGGGGTTGCTACATGGAGGTACATGGACAATGTTGAGAGTTGGGTACGTTTCTATTTGATTCCTCAACATCATTGTGATTGAGGTCTAGCTGTTGATCAGCGGAGGTAGATAGTTGACATGCATACTTCAGAGCTCACGTCGGGACAGCTATCATGGATTCACAGACGTTGAGTCATTGCAATGAACTCTGATTTGCTATAACTCTAGTCTCTGTCATTGCTACGAGACTCGGTCCAGCCGCATTCCATCAAGACACAAGGTCAACTCACAAAGCCGTCCAGCAGCACGATCAGCAGCGGGTCTCTACCCAGCTGCCTTACTTCCCTTGGCGAACCGTCCTGTGCAATGCTTATTCCATTCAGGGAGCTGATTGCGCTTGCCTGCAGCTTCCAAGTTCAGGTCATCCGTCATGAGCCCGGACTGCATCATTGCTTCACGTCCGCGGTCGATGCGGTCCTTCTCAGGTAGCGAGAAGGCTAGCCATGCCAATCGCTGGGCTTCTTCGCTTCCTGTGATGTGCTTGTTCGCCTGCAGTCCCACGTGCGCTGATCGAGCTTCCTCGAAGTTCTCTCGGAGTGTGCTCAATGGTATTGCCTGGTCGACGGGCGAGACAGGACTTGGTGAGGGTTCCTCATAGGCAGCCGCGCCAGCGCGGGAGGTGTCTATGAGGGGGAACTGCCCCAAGAGACGGAATACACGAGCGGATGTGTCAATCCTCGGCTTGGCAAAGTTCGGTTGAGAGAACGTGTTTGGCTTGGGATAATGTCGCATCAGTTTCAGTGGGTACGCCGTCCTGATCTCGCCCAATCTGGGGTATGGCCGTTGCAGCTTAGGCTTCCATCGTTCTGCGTTCGCTCTACGCCTATTAAGCCTTCTCTGCTGTTCACGAGTAGGCTGCTTTTGCGGTATGACGAGTTTGAGAGCCATAGTACCTAGCCCTTTGGCACTCAAAGGCGGAGTCATTGGAACATCTCTGCTGGATATCGAGAGACGGAGGCCTGGTAGAGAGCTTGCGATCGGAGAGATGCGCTGACGCTTCAGTGACCGAGGTAGACTCATCGCGGAATCATGCGGTCCGTCGTCAGGCGAGGGGCGTTTGCGAGACGAGATGGGTGTGAGTTGTGTCATACCATTGGCGTTGGAGGTTCTCCGTTGCTTGCTGTTAAAGTGACGATCCTTAGGTTGCTGTAGCGGTGAGGGTAATGGTGAGGTCCGTAGCCTTGATTGTTTGTAAAAGAGCGCGAGCGATACCTATAGTGTTGTAGTCAGTTGCCTGCCTGGCGCTTTGGTGGTTGCAGCTATTGTTGGCTTACTGAGGCAAAGAGCGATGCTATAGCTGAGTGAGAGCAGCCGAGGCGTCTGCAGCGCTGTATATTGTCAGTGGTGCCGTAGATATGAATGAGATAGTAGTGTAATAGTATTGTCTCGGAGTGGACGTACCGCAGAGCTGTCAGTGGGTCCTGCCCTACGCGGCAAGCAAGTAAGACAGCCACCAGGCGGGAAGTCATGACTGGAAGGTACGTCCGCAAGCGATGACGCCGCGGACAAAGGCGTTGTTACTTCCACGATGTTCGGGCAACAATGTAAGCTTCGCTCAACAGAGGTCGAAGTTTGTACTCTGTCCACGATGAAGGCTGCTGTGCAAGCTTGTTGATTCTTGCCTCTTACCCGGTGAGGCTGCGGCTGGTCGCAAATACGCTGTCGAGGAGGTGATGGAGAGACAGGGAGCAGGAGGTAGTCAGGTCCATGAACCGCAGATGCGTGAGCGGAGTGTGCGGAATGTCGCTTAGTACGTACATTGCACTTGCGCGCTGTTCTCGTGCGGTGTAAGTCATTGCACACACGACGCAAAGCCGCAGGGAAAGCGGCAAGAGATGCGGAAATGGTAAGAGCTTTTTCTTACACAAACAAAGGCTTAGTCGCTACGTGAGAATATCCTTGGATCCATATCAGTGCCTCAAGACCAAACAGCCACACCGCATCCAGGCACAAAGCAATAGTGCCCATCACCAACGCCACGCTGAAGCAATGCTATGCAAACCAGTGACAAAAAGGGAACCGAGCCAACTAAACAATACTGCGATCTACCGTCGTAGAACTTCGTCTTCTGCCATACTCCAATCCCAGCTGTCTTCTTCATGAACCTCCTCTTGCACCTTCCAAGACGCCTGGGTATGCGCAGCCACGGCAGGTCCGCTATTTGCAGGCGCGCCATACGATGGACGATCCAAGCCAGTGATACTGATGCCGGACGCAAGGCACCATAGTGAGGTCCATAACCAAGAAAGCAAAGATGCAATGGAAGAAATAAGAGGTATCGCCCAATTCTTGAACAACGCGCGATATACAAGTGTAGGGATAACGACGCCACGCTTCGGTGCGTCCATATTGACCGCAAAAGGATACGGCGAATAGCTCGTGTACTCAGGGTGACAGTAGAGTTCGCTGTTCTGTTGTCAGCTTCGCTCGCTTCGAGGGTAGATTAGAGGAGGAGAGGTAGACTGACAGACTCTAGTCCAGAGATAGCAGGATGAGAATCGGAAGAGAAAGCACGTACCAGGCGACAGTTTCGCTCGCCCACCAGATGAAGGACAGAGTTAGCAGGATGCCGAAGAGTGTGACACCGCCCCACACCCGGAGAGGAGCATTCTGAACTTCGCGCGAAGTCTTTAGTCGCGAATCCCAAAAGAAGCTGCGGAACCATGGCCAAGGCGAGAACTCGTGGTTGACGTTACGCACCAGTACGGGACCTTTCTCACCGGTCCTCATGACTTCGATTTGCTCGATTGTTGTTTCGAGTCTTCTCATTCCACGGCTGCTATCCCGTATGCTTGTTTGCACGGCTCGTGCACGTTGATTCATGCGATTCACCTCCTCAATTTCAGCATTACGCAGACGTTCTGCTTCGTTGCGAGGTGCCGTTGTAGGAAGCGGGATATCCTGCAAGGTGTCTTCCTCCGGCTCGTTGTCAGCCCGGGGGGTCATGAGATCTTCGAGCGAGTGCAAAGTGTCGTCGCCGTAGTCGTGATTGGCCCTGGCTTCTTGTACAAGGGCATAGAGCGCGGATCCTGGAAGCCGTGGACGCGGTGGCGAGGGCTGCTCAGTCGCTGCTACCTCCTCTACAGTTTGTTCAACTTCTTTCAGCGCCGCTGACCGTGCAGGCGAGCAACTCTTGCTTGTGCCCCTCTTCGGTGACTGCGATCGCTCACGTTGAGACTCTGCTGATTTGCGGGCGGTGCGAGGGCCAGGTGTGTCGAGCCACCCACCCATCACGTATGGTGTCTTGGGTTGGAGCACAGAGTGCTCCACCGGCACTGCTGTTGCGTCGACCTCTTCCGTTGTAGGGGCCGAAGATGGCACATCTGGTGTCATTCCGTCGTGCGGTGTGTCCTGGCGCTGTTCTCGAGCAGCCTGCTCTTGTGGCGTCGATGTAGATGCTTGAGCAGTGTCTTCCGTTGGCGTTGGCTTTACAGAGTCCTCCTTGCCTTCCGCCTTTGTGTGCGAGGTCTCGGTTACGGCGGTCTGCAATGAGTTGTGCGGGTGCGGAGCTGGGTTGGTCTGCGGGCGTGCTGGCTTCGTCTCTTTGGGGCTCGGTGTGTTCGACACACGCGCAAGGCGGCGCAAGAGGTCCTGCGAATCTGTGCTTCGCTTGCTGAAGGGTCGGGGAGTTTGCTTCTCTGCATTCGCTACCACCTCGCGCTCCACCACACCCACCGTCTCTACGCTCTTCCTGTAGACTGTGATGGGCGAATTCTCCTTACCAAGCTCCGGCTGTGACTTGTTCAGCGATTGCCACGAGTTCGTTCGCTTGCGCAAACGTTGGGTAGGCGAGCCCTGCTCCTGCGATTGCGCCCCGGCATTCACTGTGCTGATTGTATTAAATGATCTCCCCGCTGACGACCGTGGCCGGCGCATCTCCTCTGGCGATTTCTCGTGAATTCTATCCAGGAGCGCAGTGGCCACACCTTGCTCGCGCAGGCTCTCGATCTCGCGCTCGCGTATGTCGTCCAGCTTTGTGTTTCGAGGGACGTACGGTGTCGATACTAGCATCGAGGCTTCGTTCATGTCAAAAGTGAGGTCCCAGTCGCCCGAGACATCGTTGCGCGGTGTCCCCTGATTGTCCTGGTTGAAGCTCTTATGCGACAGAGGACTGAGTGGTCCGTTGTCGTGCTGCCCGGCCATGTTCTCCACGGGCGGCGCTGGGGTCTGCTGTGGCTGCTGGTCAGGCCTAATGCCCCTCATCCAGTTCAGATTCGTCCGCCCTTTCCTGCCCCAAGCAGCAGGCGCGTATACAGGAGGATCGGAGCGGGTTGAGCCGCTGCTGCTGGGCGGGCTCTTGACTGCAACGCGCACATTGGCAGCGAACGCGTGCGTGTTTTGCGCATCGTTGCGCTCGAGGTTGTCGATAGTCAGACCAACGCGAGGATGTGTGCGCGCCTTCCGGAAGGCTTGCGTTCGGCCGTTGAGCGCTTCGCTCAGTCGTCGTTCGTCGCGCGCATTCTGGATCATGAGTCGCTCGAACTCGTCGTCGCCTGAGAGGGATGTGAGGCCAGAGACGATCGATCCAGAGTCTTGCGCATCGTCCAGCACATTATCCGCCATGTCGTGTGTCCCATCTGCGGCCTTGGTCGTGGTCGTGATGCGGGCGTAGCGCGTGCTTAAGACGTTTGCCTGTGCCGATTGCGCGGGGATGGGCTGGAGGGGCCGGCGCGAACTCATTAGCCTGCAATTGGGCGGTAGCTATGATGCATAGTCTCTCGGCGTTGGTTCAGACGATACGATGTGGTGTCGTATGTATGTCAGTTTGTAAGTATACAGCTCTCAAGTCAGTGCACGAGGCAGCGCGTGAATGTGTTCGGCGAGACGCGCCGTGCGTCGCGACTTTCACTGTCTGTGGAACGCGCAGGGGTCGCGCACTAGTCAACGGCTAAAGCGCACCAAAGACTCACTGCAATCGCCTCTCACACAATCAGGCATAGCTTGCACAGTCCCATTTAGGTGTGGTCTTGAAGTAATTGCAATGGCATTTGTTCGTGGTATCATTGTGTTCAAGGTTCCTGATCATCAATGGCTTTCATCCTTCTCTCCACCATCTCTGGATCGGCGTTGCCGTGCTCATCTCTCCAAGCCTGCAACACTACCTCTCGCATGATACGGCGCGGCGCTCTTTTCCCAGTGAACAGCTCAAACTGCGCGAATGCCTGCTCTGGTAGCCAATCTAAGCCGTCCATGAACGTCCACAATCTTGATGGCTCCTCTCGAATCTGGTTCATCAAAGGCGTGTTGAGTGTCCTGTAGGCGAGCTCCATCACTACGCCGCCAGTTGAACTCTTCATCCATTGCTCTGGTAGTGTGAAGTGCGGGGCTGGATTGTCATCGATAGGATCCGCAGGAATACATGAGAGAACAATGGTGGGTTGGCGGAAACCCTCTGGCCAAGGATCGTCTCGTGACTTCATCGTGTGGAACATTGGTCGGGAGCCTTGAATGGTGGCGGACGGGACCAAGCTTGCGCCAGCCGAAGATGAGACGAGTCGAGTGAAGTGGACGACCAGGTCCTCTGCCTTCTCCAACGTTCTGTTGAAGACAACAATATTCTTCACGCCCAGCTGTAGAAGGGCATACACGGAACTTCTGGCCATGCCGCCTGCACCGACCACCAATGCACACGTCGTCGGCCGCACCGCATTTGCGGGTGACAATCCCCTTCGAATACATGACCGAATGCCGATCCATTCAGTGTTGTCTCCATGTAGCGCTTGGACAGCACCAGATTGGCAGCGCTCCTGGAAAAGCTCCAAGTCACCTGGCACGCTACCATCTCCGTTGAGATGCCGAACAGGAATCAGGGTGTTGACAGCACCAATAGCTCGCGCGTGCTGACTGAGAGAGTCTGCTAGCGAGATGACTTCGATCTTGAAGGGTTGGATGACAATGCATCCACCGAAGTTGGGGTCATGTACGAATTCTTGCAAACTCTTCAGCGTCGATGTCTGGACACACTTGAATTGATGAGGCATGCCGCAAGCAGCATAACCGGCGTTGTGCATGGCCGGAGATAAGCTGTACTGTGTTCTTGCGCCGATAAGGTGGATCTTCATCATATCGAAGGTGAATGTCGAGTAGAGGGCTTGTGTAACTTCTCTTGCCGTAAGCCAGGAAGTCTCCGGGTTGCGTTCGCATCTCGCTGCGAAATCAGGCTTG
Source organism: Didymella pomorum (assembly GCA_022225945.1). Taxonomy (NCBI): domain Eukaryota; kingdom Fungi; phylum Ascomycota; class Dothideomycetes; order Pleosporales; family Didymellaceae; genus Didymella; species Didymella pomorum. The sequence continues at coordinate 71,965 of JAKJXN010000035.1, read as the reverse complement.
TCTCGAACGGGTTCTGGTATGACCGAGGTCAGGTGTTTGTTGAAACATGTCGATCGACGCCCTGCCCGTCCTGTGTTGTGGCAGATGAGTGGTACAGTGCTGTTTCTCGCGTGAATCTTGGACCTCAGATGGTGCACCGAAGCATCATCGTCAACTGATTTAGCTGGACGCGTGAACCGCACGACATCGCAGCCTAATCGCACCGCCGTCTCGTAATAATTGCTCCAAGAACGATGATCCCAACTCTTATCTGCGTGTACATGCCCAATGATCTTCGATCTCCCTCGGGATGCAATGAGCTCAGCCACTGTGTCTGTACCGATGGATAGATCAATAGAGATGAACTCTGGCGCCATCCGCAAGCCATGCCGAATGTGTTCGAGATATGATCCGCGACTGTAATCCTTCGACGCTGAAGGTAATACGTGGTAGAGTATGGGCACTACTGTACTGCGCCGTATCTTCGAGATGCAGTTACTGATGTCGTCCGCTCGCTCTGTTCGCAGTCGCTGGCTGTGAGGGTCGAGATCTGTAGGGTCAACCACTAACTCGAAGGCATCAGATCCATACTCTAGGGTCTGAATATCCACGTCTTCGCCCAGTAGATCAGACAAGGGCACCTGAACAGCGCAAGTGTATTTCCTCAACTCGGTCGCAACGTCCGACAGGGGATAGCCTGGTTCCAGAGGCGGATTTGCGTTGCCTACCGGCCCATCCGTTGTGTCGCGTGTCAGGATCAGGGAAAGGAACTTGAGAAAGGTGCGTTGCGCTCGTTTCAATGTGAGGAAGGCAGGCGCTATGGGTTGATCTGAAGGCGTGCTCGAACGACTTGGTGCATGTTCTGAGATGTTGCAGAATTCGTAGTTGGAGCACCGACGAAGAATGGGCGCACTGAATGCCAGCATGTCCCTGAGTCTGCGAAGCTCAACACCTCCAAGGTAATCGTGTATACTGTGCAGATCTCGCACAATGTGAATGACTGGATGGGTCGCGGCGAACTCCTGCATCAGCAGCTGTCCATTCCGTTCCAATGAGCCCCCATTACAGACTATGATTGCTCCTTTGTCATGCGCGCGCAGGGCCGTTCGAAGGAGCTCTTCTTGTCGCAAGTTGTGATTAGCTGCCCCGAATTGCTTGCGGTACTTGGCGGTCGAGAAACCTGTTGCTTCTTGGAAGAGATCATCAATATCTACAACACGTCGCCGACAAGCCATAGACGCTATGATGGCCAGTGTCGACTTGCCGGTGCCGCGCATACCAATGAGCACAATTGAAGCATCCGGTTCGAAGATGCGACGGATCTCGCTGGGTGGTGAGGTGGGTACTGGGGTGTGTCGTGGGGTAGAGCGAGCGCTTGAGGTCATGGAAGTTACTGGTTTTAGGTCAGCGCATACACATTGAGGCACACGCAATACTGCTTACAGGACTCCTCGATGTTCGTCATCAGTCTTTGGCGCGAATAGAGACCTGCCGACATGTTCACATCGTGCAACGTCGAGAGCGTGCTGGTGGGTGAACGGTTATCCTCGCTCATGGCCGCGAAGGACCTCTTCGTGCCCACTGCTGCAGACGCCATGGCGAGGATCTCAAGTGGCTCAATAGTTGCTGTTCGGTGTCCTGCTGACAGCGTAGTCCCCAGAGTCGTGAAGCTCGCCGTAGCCTGTGGCTCACTGCGGTGGCCTGGCTGGTTTCTCGGTACTTCTTTTACGCGATACGGCTAAAGGGAACGTGAGACGCACACCATCTGGCTGGGCGAGCGACTGCTCGGATTGACAGTACTGAGGTTCAGCCTGGTAGTCGAGGAAGTAGCTTCAGGACAGTAGATTTGGCATGAAACGCTAATACCGCTGTCATGGCATGGGATGCGGTGTGGGAGCGAAAGGTAAGGCTTGGTGGAGGAGCAATCGGATGAAAGCATGCTCATCCCCGTTGGAGGTCGGATGAAAGTTTACCCCGCACTTTCATGGACGCGCCGAGGAACCCCAGCTCCACCCCAGCCACAGCATCTCAATAACTCCATCAACAGTTGCCAAAGCATATCGAACGTCAAGCAAGGCGTGCGACTGGCGAAATTAAACCAGATTCGAGAAGCGTTGTAAGTCACACTTGATACGGATGCATTGACAGCGAGCTGACTGGGACACAGGCGAGCACAGATGCAACGGCGAAATCTCTTATCCTTCCTCTGGATGATGCCCTGTTGATCCATTGTGCCGGAAGAAGTTCGTATCTGACAGCTTTCTTAACGCATCGTAGACGTTCAGAGTCTATGTTTGCGTGCGATTGGACTCTCGTCCCTTGAAGTGTGCTGAATCAGTACCTCTGGACTCGCGCACGACTGTTGGGCAGTTTGTGTGCTCTACTGGATCAACACTGGCCACGCTCGCAGCTACCAGTGCATCAGAGCGGCTCTCATGCCTGCCCAGAGTCAGCAAAAGCGTAGATCAGCCACTCAAGATCCAGATAAACCAGCCAAACGCACAAGAGTTTCACGGGCTTGCGACCAATGTCGAGTAGCACGTGAAAAGTGCGATGGAGGCCAGCCAACATGCTCCACGTGTTTAACATCGAAGCGAGGCTGCACGTATACAACGAATCCCAAAAAACGCGGTATTCAACCTGGTTACATCCGTGTTCTGGAGCTGGCGCTGGCAACATTGTTTCAACAAAATGCGGACAATGAGAAGTACCTCAACGACAGACTCGGACGGGAGGGGCTGTCCTCGCTGCTGCTCAGCCGCGATTCCAAGGAATCGAACAAGCTCCACAAGCAATGGCGGAAAACAAGGTTCAACAGGGACGTCGATACTCTACTATCAGGCGGAGAGCCATCACGGCGCGACTCCGACCCGCCATCGCCGCCGGGCGATGGGGACAACTCGGACGCCGATGAGTCCACATTGGCCCCAGTACCGGCTGCGTTGATTGTCAACGAGGACTTCAACCAGGCGATTCCATACGACTTAATGACCCCACGACCGCCGATGCAACAAGTTCCAGCGTTGGAACAGCAACCTGGCCGGGACGTTCTGTTGATGAGCCTTCCTTTGGACAGCTGGAAGCAGATTGAGGCCTACTTCACGTACACCCAGTGTTGGTTGCCCATCTGCGAAAAGCATGATATATTGAAGTTGTCATATTCGTATCCTTCAGCAGGCATGCGGCTGTCTTTCGACATGCCAAACTCAGGCCCACACGCTGAACTTTGGAGCATACTGGCCGTTGCGTCGACATATGAGTTGGGCAACAACTCGGATCCTCCGGTACATCCTGGCCAGAGCTCGATGACACCGAAGCAACTCTACGACACTGCAAGGTCCTTGATTCCCCACGAGCTGGGCGCGTTTGATCTCGGCCACGTAAAGGCACTCCTCAATTTAGCTATATTCAGTATTGCGCAGTCGTTGACAGAGGCCGCCTGGTATTTGGTCGGCTGCGCTTCGAGGGTGCTCGAGAATGTCGACCAGATTTCCCTGATACCTAGTACACGGCGGATGCACGTATTTGGAGGCTGTTTTGTTCTGGATAGCATGCTTGCCCTCCAACTGGGAAGGCGCCCCTACTTCCGGAAGCATGACATTGAACAGCTTGGGCGAATCGACGAAGATGGTCTCGAGGAGTGGCAGCCTTGGTCTGGTGGTACCAATGCTGCCTCAATGCAGCAATCCCGAACACCCCTTCTCGCATTCAGCAGCTTTCGTCATCTGCTCGATGTCCTCGACATACTTGTCACAAGCGAGGTTGCGTCACCAGCTGGCTTGCCAATCCAAGACACCTTACAACGTCTCAATGACTGGAAGACGGCATTGCCACCAAAACTCGACTATCTGCAATCAGAAGCTTCGCCTACACCCCTGACACCACCAGCTGTGTTGCTCCAGTTGACATACAATTGCACTGCATTATCGCTGATGCCCACACAAGCCTGGCTTCAACGGATTCTGGAACTGCTAGAGCCATCGCTCGAAAAGCTTGGCCTGGCAAGCTTACCACCAGTCGTGTATTGTCTCATGGGAATCGTCAAGCGACACAGCACCCATCTCTTGTCAGATCCAGCGCTGCGCGCTCGTATGCAGAAGCTTCAGAACGACATTGATCGAACCTGGCGAAGGACAACATCGGACATACGATCGCCTTCGCTTCAGACGAGGCAGTCAATCCCAGTCCTGCAAATGCCAACCCCTGACTCAATCCATCAACCTCTCTCTGGAACACATGCAATGAGTCAGGCTGCAACTGGTAACGATGCAAGGATTGCGCAAGCGCAAAACAGCAGCAGCCATCCGGACGTGCTGAGCGCAAACACGAGCCAGCAGATTGATTCATTTCTCAACGCCTCCCGACCGTCACAGCCTGATCCTCGCTATCCGGACATACCTGGAGATCTTGAGAGCTTTTTCGATGACCTGGCTTCACTCGACAGTACGAACAAGCTGGAGAACCAGCCACAATTCATGCAGAACCTCGGGTTTGCCCCTGATGCAAATATGGCCGATCTGTTCAGCGAATTCATACCAATGCAATCTTCAGCATTCATAGGACAAGAGACTACTGACCTCGGTCATCTGGATCATTACAACTTCTATGATACCAGTTGAGTAGCTGTGAGTGGTCTAGCTGCGCTGGCTGCTGAGTGGTGCACGGATCACATACCCGCAACGCCACATTGCCATGAGCTTCAGCTTTGGACCTGTCGTCGCGGCTTTACTCCATGGCGATGGCATCGACACAGACAACAGCACTACATCAATCCTATCGAGCATTGTGCGAAGGTCATATCCGTGTTTTCCTTTTACTTCCGGGTCAGGAAAGCGACCAAATCCATTGTCAGCTGTCTGCATGTATCAGCTATTCTAAGGTCTCGTACGAAGCCATCTCCTACGTCTGGGGTGATATGGCGTGTCCAAGGTCGATTTTACTGGACGAGAAGCCGTTCAACGTAGGAGAGAACCTGTTCCGTTGCTTGCAACATATGCGCCATGATTGCGAGCCAAGAACACTATGGGCCGACGCCGTATGTATCAATCAACTGGATATGCGGGAGAAGTGCAGCCAAATCAGTCTGATGCCAGAGATTTTCAAGTCAGCCCGACGCACACTGATATGGCTTGAGTGCGACTTTGGTTGGTCGGATCCCGAAGAGGTGCATCGATTCTCCGATGCATTCACGCTTGTAAAGGAGTTGGGCGATGGACAACACGTCCTACACAGTCCCGAAAACGCCCTGAGGGCTCAGTATCTTGCTTTAGTTAGTCGTGTCCAGTGGTGGGCGCGGGTTTGGGTTGTTCAGGAGACGCTGTTATCGCAGTCAGCCCACCTGGTAGCCAGCGACTCAACCGTCCCATGGAACGTTCTCGTAGAAGCAGCAAAAAATTTCATACGACATGCCAGCACCTGCTGCAGCACAATCCATCAAGCCTCTTCTGCAAAAAGACGCCATGGAGTTACGATACACCGGTACCTGGCGGAATTTGTGCGCGTAGTCTTATCATTCCAACGCATTCCGGCTGGTGTCACCAATCAGATACTCGCAAATCTGTGGATGTACCGCAGCCGGCTTTCGTCGCTGGACCACGATAAAGTTTTCGGCATTCTCGGTTTGGTAGACTCTACGCCTAGTGAGCTTACTCCGGACGACAACATACCGTTCTCTACCATTTGCTCTAATGTCGTAATCGACGACATCCGTGCCAGTAGAAATCTTCATTGTCTGCGAGGAATCCGCACTGAGGTAGCGCAAGATCTACCATCATGGTGCACGGATTGGGCAAGCCACGATTATTGGGCCGAGGATCGATCCAGGATCCTTGCAGAAATACTCGTCCCGCTCTAATCGACTTCACGCGATACAGCCCCTCGACTTACACTACACGAGCAGCAGCAAGGGCGCATCGGTCTCGTCGGCAGCATCGTCGACACTGTGGTGTACGTTGGACCTTTGGCGAGCAGCGATGGTGTTGGAGACTGGTTTGAGCATACCCTGGATGAGTTGAGGATCAGACATCATTCCTCAAAATATGTGGCTGGAGGAAGCATCTTCAGTGCCTTCTGGCGAACGCTCCTCGCTGATTGCATCTGTCAGCACAACAAGTCCCTGGAGGAATACCAGATGTTTGAGGGATCGAAAGACACATGCCGGCCTCTCGTGCGGCGAACCAAAGATCTAATGGCATTCCTTCTCTGGTGGCTGCGTCCAGCCTCCTACAGAAGTCCGTACCTAGGGGAAGTCCGTCAGGGCATTATCGAACGTTGATCCCAGCCGTTCAAGATATTGCCTCATCGGTGGTAGGAGCCACTTCTGGTAGACGACGCTTCGTCACGCGCAGCGGCTACCTTGGCTTAGGACCGGACTTGACGCGTGCTGGCGATCAGGTCGTGATCTTTCTTGGTGGATCGACCCCTTTTATGCTTCGAGGCTCCGCGCACAGTGAAGCTTACGAACTACTCGGCGACTGTTATCTCCATGGATGTATGCATGGAGACTTCCTCGATTCAGCACGAGTTGATGAATGGCCGACCTCGGTACTCGAATGATGTTACTGTCCTTATCCATTCGACTGAGGCATGAGCATTAAACGCGCTGACATGCGATATGTGAGTCCATGCTCTGATTATCCTTATATAGTCCCTCTACGATACAAATAATATTACTAGTATCGCCCTGGAGAAATCTGCCAGAGCCATGAAGCTTCGGTGATCTAGGAGGCATTGGTTCTTTGCTTCTCCTTCAGCGTACAGGACTTTCCTGGAGGCAGGTCAGAGCAAAGCACGAAATTGCTTCGAGGGTAATGGAGTGAGATGCATGTGAACAATGTGCTGGGGATGATCAATCGTTGAGCATAATCTCGGTTCTTCTCACAGCACGGTTCGCGATGCGCAGAATAAATGGTGCAAGGGTTGAAACAAAGACGCTCAGCAAATATTACTCTTTTGGTGGTACATTCGCTGGATCGGGAAAGACACGATCATGTGCACATCTGTCGGCTATTTAATTTTGGCGCGGCGAAATCTTGCCGAACGCCATGTTCTGACAGACAGTCACAATGTATGCAGTCAGCCTCTGAATGTCGAGTGAGCCCTCGGGCATCAAAAAGGATGCAAGGCTACGCCTTGCAACTCCTCCGCGGGCCTAAATATTCCAAGGCCAAAGTCGCTACACTGCGACTTTGGCGCACAAGATACTTTGATTGATTCGACACGCGCATCGCGTGCTCACCAGAGCTCAATTACGATTTCATAAGCTGATTACCCTTTACAGCGATAGTGCACTCTCTTAAGGCATAGTCAGGTCGTCCAGAGTGAAAGATCCTGCTCCACGGCAAGAAGACGCGCACGCACCTCCAAATGGCTGGCCTTGGGCTTGCGATCTGCTGCGGAAACCTTCGATGCAGCCATCGAATGCTCAAGCCTGTGAGTTGTAAAGGCGCCCTGGGCTCCAGACCAGACTAGTTTGGGGTGATGAAGTACGTGGGCCAAGCTTCCCCACACGCTTACGGCGCCGTAAGTTCCGTGATGCGCGTCTTTGTGGACCTCACCTCTCTCGTCCACCACAACCTTACGGCGCCATTGCTGGTGAATCTGACGAAATTTGCGCTGTCTTGCTCTGTATATGGCTTCGTAGGCATTGCAGCAACGCGAGCGTGCACCAGAGGCTCGCAGAATGCGTTCATTTCAACCCTCGAGTTGGAAGAGCGCTTTGTTTCAAGACCTTCGCTACAGCCTCAATGACTCTGCCGCGCCCTCTAACGCATGCGGAGAACTAGCCGCTTGAGCCCCGCCACGATGCTTACAGAAGCATGCTGTGTTGGTATCATCGTCCCACTTGTTTGCCTTCTTGGATGCTTGGCTGGGGTGGTCGACAACCTTACTGGACGACCATCGATGGCATCACCCTTCGCGTAGAAGTATTGTGCGAGGCATCCAGACCTTATTGGATGAACCTCAGGCATTGGGGCTGTGCGAAGAAGAGCGGGCCGGTGGCATACGGTGTTTGACCCTTGGAAGCATGGCAACCGGGATCAGGTTTGACAAGGCCGGAGAGGCTTGAGCAGAATGGTACATATACTCTGTTTCCCCTCATATCCCTCCATTGAGTTCCTGAATCATCTTGCCGAGCCTGTCTTTAAGCCTTGATACGCTGACAATTTGTGTCCTTTGCTATTCAGCCAATACAACATGCTGTCCAAGGCTTCCATTCTTGCCTTCGCGAGTGCCGTTCTCGCTCAGACGAACGGCAGTGCACCGTCTCTGACCCAGGCGTTGAACTCATCCTCGTCGCTCTCCAGCTTGGCAGGCGTTCTCTCTCTTCCAGGTCTTGGTGAGCTCGTCCAGGGCCTCGGCAGCGCACAGAACATCACCATCCTTGCTCCCTCGAACGAGGCCTTCGCTGCTATCGGTAACGAGACCGTTCAGGCATTGGCTAGCAACACCGGTCTTCTCACTGCTCTCCTGCAGTACCACGTTCTGAATGGTACATACCTGTCCTCTGCCATCACAAACCAGAGCGCATTTGTTCCAACTCTTTTGACGAACGAGCTCTTCACCAACGTCACTGGTGGTCAGGTCGTTGAGGCTGTCAAGGACGGAGACAATGTCACATTCTTCAGCGGCCTGCTGTCCAACTCTACTGTTTCCACAGCCGTAAGTCCATGCACCCGTGGAATCAGTAATTCTGTCTTAATGTTGATAGGATGTAAACTTCACCGGCGGTGTGATCCACGTCATTGACCGATTCCTTGTCTTGCCCACGAATGTTTCGGAGACTTTAACGAGTGCCAACCTGACCGGTCTGCGCGGTGCTCTGAACGCGACCAACTTGCTCGATGCTGTGGACACTACACCAGATGTGACCATCTTCGCTCCTACCACTGAGGCCTTCCGCGACATTGGCTCTGCTCTTGCCAATGCTTCTGTCGAGGACATCTCTAACATCCTGACCTACCACGTTGTCAACGGCACTGTCGGCTACTCCTCCGGACTCGAGAACGGCACCGTCCTTACTGCCTTGAATGGTGACAATCTTACCATCACCATCGGCGAGGAGGGTCGTATCTTTGTCAACAGCGCTCGCGTCACCATCGCTGACATCCTTGTTGCCAACGGTGTCGTTCACGTCATCGACGAGGTTCTCAACCCTGGCAACGCCACCATCGCTAACCCCTCTGACGAGGAGGGTGAGGGTGCTTTCCCTGGCGCCACCGCTGTTTCCGAGCTTCCCTTCACCTCTGGTCAGCCTACTCCCACCACTTCGATCAACCAGGAGGCGACCGGAAGTGGAGCTGCCCCGGGTGCTTCTTCGAGCAGCACTGCTGGTGCTCCCGCAGCTATGAAGACCGGTTCCGTAGGCATGGGTGCTCTCTTGGGTGCCGCTGCCATCTACGCATTCAACTAAAGTTGAGCGTTATGGTTCAGAGATGGATGCAATGTTGATTTCGCGCTGAGCAGTCCCTTGCTCCTAATGTCTCGCAGTTGATGGAATATGTGGTTATCAATCACTTTGCATTCTGTATTATACCTTTGCGTCAATCGATACAATCAAATCGTTCCTTGAGCTTTCATTGCTAAATGTTTTTGTGGTTGCTTTGTAGAGACAGCTGTAAATGATAAGTAAAGGGGTCGGTGAGAGGGGCAGGCTGTGTTTAGTCTAGTCTCGTCCACAGAAAGATTGTGGACTCTCGCCAGCCCTTTCCCAAAATCATCGATAACATTTGCACGGCTACGACGTCCGATTGAACGGCTTCAGACCCGGTGTGTGCTCCACAGCATTCCAATGAACTACTGCACGCGATATCGACCGTTTGCGGAGCCAACATTCGGCTGGCTCCGAACAATAGACTCAAAGACCGCCGTCTCCAGGCGGTCTTGCCCAACCCAAACACTGGGAATCACGACCCGAAATGGATAATTGCCTCTTGAGAGTATCCAGGTCAACCCTTCTCGAATGTCGTCATGCCACTTATTGTGTCTTTCCAGTGCTCATTTCGATAACCCCCTTCGGTGCTCGGTCACTTGGAATCCCCAGCTCAACCACAGCATTTCTGCCCTGCAATACCAGATAGAGAGGGTGCAACAGGGACCATGTTATTTCTGTGTGCGACAACGGAAAGCAAGCGCCATTCATTTGTTGTGGTACCTGCATTTTAGGTTCAGCTTGTCAGACGCGGCGCGCACCTTCTGGTATGACCGACAGCGGAAGCTCCGCCGTGGCTTTGTTGGGGTTGCTGCTTCAACATCTCGCAACGAAGCTCTTGGTGACATGCACACGAGATACCTCTGCCTTCTCGAAAGCTGCAACACTTGTCCGCCCGTCTCGCAGGGGGGCTGGTAACAATTCAGCGCGCATGACAGACGTCAGGAAGACCCTGTTTGAAGGGTGGATCTTAGGGTCATCGTCTCCTCGGCCGCGTAGCAGCACCAACGACACAAGAGCAGCGTCCCGCTCAGCTCACCACGCCTGCGCGTGCATGCAGTCGCTCAAGACAGCTCACAGAATCCTGCAGGCTCGAGCTTTCGATTGGCGAGAGCTGGGGAGATCAGCAAACCTCGATCGCCGACCAGGGAGCAGCCGAGCCGGCTCATTCGTCAACTTTCTGGGAATTTAGCCCTCCACATCCGCAAAATACCAAAGGCGTCGTCACCTTATCCCATGGCACTTGGTTCTGCTACTGATGTGCGTGTCGCCACTTCAGGTGCTGTGCTGTAATCGAGACCATCTGAGGGTACGATGGAGACACAACAGCATTGCAGCTTCACCGTTTAGACTGAACATGCTTTTGTCGCTGCCGCTATCCGTCAGGTACCCGCCATGGACTTTCACGCGTCTGTGGCGCGTCTCTGGTCGGTAGCGATAATACCGACTGCCCAGGGTAATCTCCACCCAACGTGGACAACCCCGAAGCTTCATGGCTTGTCAGGGATGCCGCTCATCAGTAGCGCACCAGCCATGCGCAATGCTATGAAGGAGCCAGACGCTCAATTTCTGCACAATTGCTCGCACTCGTCTTCCGTTATCAGCTTGTAAGGGTCTCTCCCTAATCCTACTGGCCCAATCGACAGCAAGCGTATTTTGAAGTCGTCACAACCTGGAGCAGTGGAGTTGTGGAGACCCGTTCGATCAGCATTACATTACATCCAGGGTCCTCAGATCGATTTACCCGTCCGGATACCAACCTTCTCGCGCAAAAACCTTTTGTGTGTCTCAACAATTCGTTGACGGGTAGTTGCACTCTCTTGTGCACCTCATGCTCGTGTAATCAGCGCCCGACCCAAAGACGGCGAGGCCATACCGATCTCAAACCCCGGGTTCCATACGAGCGACAATCTTCGCACTTGTGACTGGGACATGTTGAACATACTGGCTCCGAGGACGAATGCATCAGAACGAAAGCAGAGAGATATGTAGGTACCACTTCAACTGTTATTTTCATGATTGTAAGCGAGGATTGTAGTTCTTCCACTGTCGTCCAACTCTAGAATCCCTCAATCCCCCCTGGACAAGAGCAGCAATCGCGTGTCTTCCTTGGGCCGTCTTCCAGCTTGACTGACTTGTATGCAGACACAATGGGTCGCGACCGAAATCGTTCAGTGGCATCGACGGGCAGGCACAAACAAAGTCCTTCTCAATGGGAAGCAGCGTCGCGCGCAACTGGGACCCAGTGAATTTCAACGCTCCTGCTGCCCAAACCCCACAATCGGCGTCAAAGCTTTCCACTGAAGCACTGGGCGCGAGGGCAAATCAAACGCAACAGCCAGCAAGGTCACTATCCGTCTCCAAAACAACGCCGAAACGCGCAAACTCAATTGCCTCGAGTAAAGCATCAGCACCGAGCTGGTCGAACTATTGGAAGCCACAGGACGACGATGTTCCACACCTGACGAAGACTCCATGGGAGATCGAACGGTACAAGAGAAACTCCACATGGCGGCGTTCCGGACCCGAGAGGGAGTTCCCGGCACGTATCTTCCAGATTCTGCCAAGAGAGATATACGATTGTGTCGCAGCTCAACTGGAAGCGCTCCATCTTCAGCAGGACCGAGTATGCTTAGCCTGCTATCTGAAAGATCTACACAGTCTGTCCCTCACGAGTCGCGCATGGGATCGCGCCGCTACGTTGCAGATGTATCGAAGGGTCTACGTGATCGGACACGACAACCACTCGCGGTCGCAAAAGACAAAGATCAAAGCTCCTGTTAGACTAAAGCTGCTGAGGAGGACGCTACGAGAGCGTCACTTGATGGCGCGCCACGTGCGTGAGTTACACTTGCCTGATTTCCAGACTATGTACCAGCAGGCCGGTATCGAGCGCGAAGAGATTGTCAACCTGGTTGCATCGTTAGTCATGGCTTGTCCCTCACTCGAGCAGCTTGTTGGGTTTCACATTCCATTCACCCAGTCTTTTGACCGTCTCTCGTACGCTCTGGCGACAAGGCCGAAGCTGCGAGAACGAGTATGGTTGCTCTCGGAGCCAGCAGATTGGTATCCGGACAAAGAAGACGAGGATGAAGCCAACAACTACTATCTTGCGGCCTGTGATCCGACCGAACGCTTCCTCGACCTCAATTCTGCACACCCACTTTTGTCCACTTTGGTGCTGCACCGAAGCTCTGGTGACTTTGCTCCGACCCTGAATTTTCGCGCAATCATTGGCACACTGCGGCAGCTGCCGATGTTACAGCATCTGTCAGTCTCCGAATTACCGGCCACATCTTTCACAAACATGACGTTGAACGCGCTCCCGCCGAGGCTCCGATCTCTGCGCCTCGAAAACCTGCCTGGAGTCAACGACAAAGGGCTGCAAAAGTTCGCAACCTCACATCTTGCTACTTCGCTTGAAAAGCTGGCACTCATCAATCTCGAAGTATCAAGCCTGATCACGATTACGAACATACTTTCTGAGCATCTCAGTAAGCTGCAGCGGTTCACGATAGCGCAGTACCGAACGCCAGATTTGCACTCGCGCAGCTCCTTACCTGACTTCTCTGGCCCGTCCCTGACCTTCATTCATTTCGAATTTCGATCCCAATCCGGACCGCCTATCGACCCGTTCTCACCAGAGACGCGGAAGTCCATGGAGTTTCCCTTCGCTACTCCAGAGCCAATCTCTTGCCTGGCTACGTCGCTCCTTGCCATGAACATCAAGGAAGGCGCGTTCCCTGCATTGCGCAGGGTACGCATCCCACATGACCCTCAAGGGCTGATTCAAGCTCTCTGCAAGCCTCGCGCAACCGCACTACTCCCCTCGGACACATCACTATTCACACGACCAATCCAGAAGACAGTCTCCCATGGTTATGCGATCATGATTGAGCAACACGAGTCTCCGACAAAACGAAACAGCTCTTATGTCGTACCTCTAGGCCCTCGAGCCGATTCAGCGATGGACTCACCAACTTTTGACCTAAGTCCTTCTTCCTCATCGGTCACGCCATCGAAGAGCCGACTTGCCGCACAGGCACGCATCCTCGCCGCACGCAAGACGCCGCTTGTCACAGTTCGTGTGTACGACCCAGAAGGGGAGATCTGCATTGACACTGGCATCGGTGGATACCTTGGAGATATTAATAGCAACATTGTATACGACCTGAAGCCAGATGCAAGTCGTTGGCCTGGCAACCTTGATCAAAGCGGCCCACCGCAGCCAGAGTGGATCACCGGTATCGAGGACCTCACCGACGAACGTACAGGTGCACAGTACAAGATGTCTGAAAGACATTGGGGCAGTTGCGGTCACCGTGTTGGTGGTAGGGTAGGTTGTCATACCGTAAGGGTTGAGAAGCTGTTCTGAGAACGAGAGTGCGTTGGGTCAATCGTGGATGCATGCTCGCTGCTGCAAAGCAGTAGCGCCTCAGCCGTGTCTAGGGCTCTCAAGAGCAGACTCAGCGCAACCTCTGATCAGCTGATTAAGATTCTTTGTATTTGGCTCTAGAGGGGCTGCTCTATCACGATAAGACAATAAGGCAAGGTCAAGGAAGAAGCGTGGCGGAGAAGGAACGTGGCAGAGAAAGAGTGACCAGTGACAAGTAATCTGACAGTATGGAGGTAGAGCGAACGCACGAAGGGGTGCAAGGGAAAGAGATGATAGAAGATGATGTTCGCTGCGACAGAACGCTTCTGGCGCAAGAGCATCCTCAGAATTGGACCACCACCATTCTTCATGGTTGGAAGGTCTACGTGGTGTCTCACTTCATACCAATCAACCGCTCCAGTCTACAACATCATTTCTCGCAAGCCAATGATTAGTGAGAATCGTTCCTCGATGGTCGCCCATGTAGAATCAAGTCGTCATCGCCTTCTTGAGTCAAGCTGGCCACATTCCTGGAGAGAGAATGTCAAGGGCCGTAGAACTAGTCGGTAGGGAAACATGGCATGGCAAAATGCGCCACAATATATATGGTTGAGGTATGATTGCTTATGAGATTGTACCAAACATCCAACTCAAGGGCACGACCAGTCTCTAGTAGATATGGCCGCGAATCCCTCGGCTCCACATCAGTACGCTTTGTACCTAATCGTACGACGAATGGCAATTCTCAAGTGCTCCGGACACCAAAGCGGCAAGAATCGCGGTGACATCTCCAGGTATCACCCCCAGCCTTTCCCAGATGACCATGTTCGACTTTGAATTTGGACCACACGCAGATACCTCCGGTTCGTATCCACGATAGCGGTTACACATCCCAGGTCCTGTCACATCGCGCTCCAGCTGCGATTCAGGAGATCCCCTTATCCTCCGATTCGATGATCTGCCGCAAATGTGTACCCGAGCGAACGTTTTTGCTTAGCAAGCTCCCTTGCGTCGTGTATGATTCTGGGAGGATTCGTCCTGACACTCCGATTTGCTCATTACTTGACGTCTGCATAGCCTCACTCCCCGGAGTGATTGACGAGCCAGCGGAGCAGCTCCGGTAGGCACTTTGTATGCACCCGTAATAGGAAACCGACACTGCACGGAGCGGGTTAGTAGCGCCAGGATTCTCATGCGATCATTTAATATCATTTCGCATGTCGCTGCTGCCGTTGTTGATAGTGATGTTGTAAAGGAGACCACTTTCCCATACTACGGCGAAATTTGACGAAGCAAGCGCGCCCGAATACGAGATACGGCGACAAGGCTGCACGACCGCAAGGCTGCAAGCACCGACGACGAAGCTGGACTGATACCACCACGGATGCGAAGCATTGCAAGGCAGAAAAAGATGGTGGTACAACAGGATGCGAACTCGCGCGAAAGGAATATGTTTGGGCAGGAACGACACACTATTCCTGCGGGGCCCTTCCACACCTGACGACCATGTCTGCCTCCAACCTTGAATCATACGAGTATCAACACCTTTCAACAAAACATGACACACCTAGCAAATCAAGCATTGGACGCAACGAATTGAGGACGCTGTAAGGACGCGCTTAATGCCGCTACGGTGACAGATGAACCAAGGAGAAGCCCTCAGCAATCGACTTGCCTTACAGAACGTGGGTCCCCGCACAAGTGCCAGGTGAGCTCATCCGCTGTAGCTCCAGATGCGCGGTGGTTGCAAATCGATGCAGCAAGCCGCGCGTGGCTTCCGTCATTGACCTCATTGCTAACTCAGGGACATCTGCCTCACTCTCTCACTTACTTAACCACGAGCACGATGTTGACACCGTAACAGCTCAAACGTCTTCCTTCGCCATGTCTTTCACAACGCTGCTGCTGATAACAGCAGGTTACCGCACCCTTTGTTACTCTTGCTGATGCTTACGGACACTGTATCATCGCAGTCTCAATGTCCACCTCGCGGATCCTCTTTCTTAAGCTTGATGCTAGGGTCCATATGGCGATAGTGTGGGGTTCTTCTGTATGCCGCGTGCCTGATCGGTGTGCGGGAGGGACACACAGATATGTCCTTACGCCTTGTCTCTGAATGTTGGCGGCTCATTCCGCGGAGCCAGAGTTCTTCGTGGGGGATGTGCTACAGCCGGCTTACTGATCTGCTGTAGGGTCGACAATCTCGCGCAATCCCTGGCCACAAACAGCGTCGCGGAAGTCTAGGCGAATAACAAGAGGCTTCTTCATACCGAAGCTCCACTTTGTTACTAACAACCCGCGGCACTTTCCATATAGGAGCGAATCCTTCGAACAACAACCGCCGACCCACGATCTATTTCACGAATTCTCCAGCTATCTGATAAGCCCCAATGCTTACTGACTGCCGCAATGGCCAGGTACGAGAATTGTTTTCTTCTTTCCGGCGCTCGAAGCCGAGCGAAGGCTCAGGTAGCTATGCCACTAGCGCCTTCCAAGCATACCTGAAACCTCGACACCGCGCTGCAACCGCGCTCACGGCGTTGTCAGTGCGGTCAAACAGTTTAGCGCACGTTATCCTGACTCGGCAATCGATCGGGTGCAGATGCAAAAATATCCGACGCAGGGATGAAGGTCTAACTGGACGTTTTCTGGCACAGATCCAGGGCAAGTCCACCGATCGTCGGTACGGAAGGCTCCATCCGAGTGAAGGTCTTGGCATCACGATACCTCCAAGTGGGTACGAGAAGGGGTCAAGGGTGTGGGTTCTCAGCGCGAAGGTGTTGCGACGGCTTATTTCCGCGTCGCCAAAGCAATATGAAAACGCGGCCTGCACCTGCTGTGGTCTGGACATGATCTATTGGTATGTACCGCCTTCCAACGAGTGTGTCTATACACCTGGTTTACATCACTCATAATGTTACAAGAACCCCTGTCGTACGCCCCGAGAATTGCGGGACAACAGGCCCCTCACGCTATCCCGCTCCATGCGAGATCCTGCGGTTACCAACCTCCAAGGGATATTTGCAGAACACTAACCAGAACAGTAAAGCATGCAGTCAACCGCCATCAGGCAACGCTGTTCTTCAGCTAGCCTCCGCGGACGCCTTGAAAGATACAAACGGCGTTCCACTACGCCGACACTGGCTTCAGCGGTGCTAAGCCTTCGAGTTGCGGCATGATCTCGATCGCTTTGGGATCCAGAGTCCAATTGTTCAGATCGGCCACAGTACTCTCGAAAAGCGGAGTCATGCGTGTGCAGCCAGCCTCGATGTCCCAGTAGTGGCAGGAGTCCTCTGCATAGGGCCAATTAATACCAATGGCACCAACCAGCGGACCGACCGAGAACTCCTGGGGATGCTGATACAGGAGTCGACGTATCTGCGGCCTGTCATGGGTGAGCATTTGCCAGATTTCGAAGCATAACAAAAGAGCGTACCAAGGCACAAGATCGATCAAAATGTCGTAAGGCGACACATCATGTTTGCCCACAGCAGGCATCAGCCATTCTGGATTGCCGTTCATGTTCTCCACGCTCGGCCAAATCAACCACTGCAATTCTGTCAGCCGAAAATTCCTCTTGACCACGAAATGCACTTACACGCATCAGCTTGGTCAAGAGCCAAGTGGAAGCCAGCCGCACTGGCAGATTCGCAGTTGGAAGGATCTTATTCACTGTTCGTGCACACCATGCCGGAACCGGTTGTGTATCCTGAGGATCTGTGAACCCCAACAACAAAGAGTCTACGTCTATGTCCGACCTGCCGAAGATCTGAGCCTCGTTCCAGCCATTGGCCAGGAGATCCTGTTTCGTTCTCCGATAGTATGCGCAGTCGAAGCCGAACTTGCTCAAGGCGTTCGCGGCGTTTTCGAGAATCAAGGGCGAGGGATTCATTGGCGTCACACCGTCAACTGCAGTATCAGGCGCAAAGTTCAAAGCGGCTTGGCTGTGTTCCCGACTTCTGGACCTGTTAATATACACCCCCAAACGCGCCTAGGTACTGGTACTGGACCTGCCTTTCTTCTCGTGAGGAACCATCGTAAGAAGACGCGCCCAAGTTCGGCATCTGGCCCACGAACTGCTCGCTGCTTGGTGTCCCGAACGAGTCTTGCTCTGGTATTGCCGGTGTCTGCTCGTTGGAATCCTGGATTGTCAGATAGAGTTCTCCACCCAAGGTCCAAACGGAGCTTACCCCAAGTGCACGCTTGATTTCATCAACTGAGTGGTGCGCAAACCCATTCTTTTCGATCTCAGAAGCCCAGTTTGCAGCCGCAGCCCTGTCCGGTGCCATGGCCAACAAAGACACTACGGACTTCATATCCTCCAGTTCCTTTGCTAGCCGCCTAACGTGGGCTCGCAATTGTGTCGTCGTCTTGCCATCTTCGGCCACATCGTATACACAGGTAAGGTTCTTGGACTGACAAGTGTTGCACTTTGGCCGAACGCCGTCACACTGGCATCGTTTGTCAGCACCCTCAATCATACATCGGCAAGGGAGAAACGTACCTTCGATTTACGCTTCCGACAGCTCTCACAGGCTATCGATGTTATCTTCCCCCGAGGCGTTCGCAGGGCATAGGTGCCTGATATGGGGGAGGAGTGTTGACCGCGAGCGTTGGCGAGCGCGCCTCCGAGTCCCTGTTTGGGTGCCAGCGGGGCCTTGTGTGCTGCGTTCGCGGCCGCTGATTGCGGGCGAATCACAAGAGTCGATTGTGAGGTATCGAGGTGGAGTTGACCTTGGCTCTGATCCCAATTGTCCTGACTGAGATTTGGTCAGCAAGTTCCAGACAGGATCGACATAATATTCACAGAAGTGCCGGGTCTACAGGGTGCTCGACATGGTGGTTGTTGATCGGCGGAATGTGGCCGGCCGTAGGCGACATCGGTGGTATTTCGAACCCCGCTGTAACAACCTCCAACTATCTTTATCCAGGACACTGGCCAGCCCAAAGTCGAGCGACTGGAAACAGACGATCTCGTTGAACGTTTGCCAGCCGCAGGAGACCATGAGTAGGTAAGGGCGCACGGCCATGTGTCGTGATGGACGTCCAGAACCGCGCGCATCCATGTGCGTCTGTCGCCTTGCAGATCCTTGCCCAGAAAGTCAATTCCTCAGAGATTTGCGACCACTTCTTGGCAGGTTCGGATGCCGTGCAAGTTGACCTGGATCGCATTCCTCTGGAAAGGTGTACGGTCGATGACGTCTATACGCAAGACAGATGGAGGGTTGTAGAGTTCGCAGGGTGGAGATTCGTCGTGGTTGCTGTGGTTGCCCTGACGAATTGGATCGTTGTACGGTTGTGCGTACGGAAAGCGCCGACCAGGACCACAGAGCAGCGATCGAGGGTTTGCAACATCGAGATTCGCACGAGGGTAGGTCCTTTGGAGCAAACGACCGGAAGCAGAACTCGAAGAAAGACATCGACATACCTTTGAAAGCCTGTAGCTTGGACCACAGCTTCTGATGCTCGACGCATCATGCGCGGATTGCTAGGATTCTCTTGTGGTAATCCTTCCAACGCGTCTGGCAGGCTGTTGCTGCCATACCAGTAGTTGACCCCTGCAGAATGTCAATATGATCCAATGGATAATACTGGTACCGACATACCAGGAGACGAGTTATTCGATGTTGGAGGCATGAATGCGAGCATTTCCCTTTGCGAAACGTTGGGCACAAAAGCTATATCGATGTCTGAGAGACGAAAGGATCTTTTCCCGCAAAAACCATGTGGATGATCAGCCCTGCATTTCGGGGAATTACTCTGTATATCGACTCCTCAAGCAACAAGTATAGGAAACGATTAGCGCTTGGCCCAATGCTATTGCGGAACTGCTGACAAGCACTGGGAGCTGGAACGAGGTTTCAAATGCGTCGCCCATCTGAACACCCAGCAGATGGCCGACGCAGGTCGATCTAGCGTCCTAGCGCACCACAGCCATCGACCGCGGGGAAGTCGGCTTAGCGGACGGCACTGTCGGACTAGGCCAGAACGGCCGCTTTCCAAAAATGTCACCAAGGCATACGATCTCACCCTAAGAACCCAAATCCAATGGTCAGATGTCAGTGTTGCCTTTCTCCAAGACTACTCCACGTCCGTAGCATTTGTGTTTCCCAACTGTCAGCCAGTGCGCCACCCGACCTTGCCCTTTGAGGGACACAGCCATACCAAGACCATGCATTCAGGGTCCGCTGATCATTTTGGCAAAACTCTCTGACAAAGCGATTTGCGATCGACGTCCTTGAAGTGAATTGGACACGACACGGTCAACATGTTCGAGGCCCATATTTTGGCATACTTTGACTGACTTGTGGACACTTGGGCTGCATGTTATCCAGGGTTGTCAACCAAACGAGGGGTGTGTCGCTGGCCCAAGCTGGCAGGACGATAATGAGTATTCGGTCCGATATATATGGGCTCAGCTGTGGTACCGCCGCGCCGCAGTAAGGATGGGCCTTCAAAGCCATTCTCGAAACGCAGCGTCTTGGTTCAAGTGACGTAGCTTTCCGGTTTGCCAATGCCATTATTTCGACCTATTCACAGTCTTGGCCTGTGTACTCAAGGTCATTTCGCTTTTCTTCTGCAACCATGATGCTGGGCACTGGGCAGGAATATGCTCACCCGCAGCGCGCATTAGTGCGTTGAAGAACCTCCGATCAAATCTCAAGCATCGTAACGCCGTTCTGCCCCTACATCGCATTCGGAAATCTCCACGACACTGGGAGCGGAAAGTTTGCAGTGCTTAACTTAGCGGCCAAGGGCGGTCTGTTCCCTCGACAGTATCTGCTATCGTAACCGAGCCTGAAGAATGGAGCGGACGGGCAGCTATGCGCAGCTACTCTACCGTACTCGGTACATGGCCGATAGGGTTGAGAGCGGTGAAACTGTATACCGGAGATTATCACCGTGAACTCGGATTACCACAACAGACAATGATTGTCACAAACGCCACAGTCACAGTCGCACAGGAGGCTCTTTCTTTGCCGACTATTCTTACAATTAACATCGAGCAAAAGTTCGAGGTAGGGTTTGATCTTGACTACAAAGAGCAAGTCGAACCTCGAACCTTGCAGTGTGGAGCAGTTCATTGGGTCGCCCGCTCCCGAGGCTACTTCTAAGAACGCCTCCAATGCCAGGTACATTGATTGGGCCTCTTCTAATTGGACTCTGCGTTCTTCCAAGGTTACAGCTGCATTTCGCCGAGTTTCTGGCCGTGAATGCTAAACTGAGGTATCACAAGTATAATCTTAACTGCAAGGTGTCGGCGACATTTTTACCGCAAACAAGGACGAAGGAGATCTCCTGCAAGGATCACTGTTTGTTTACAATATGATACAGACGCTCTTGCCACCTCTTGCGCGAAGCCTCCATATAATGCAGGTGTGGAGTTCTCGAGACCTGCAACTTCCTGTTGTCAGTTTCCCATTGCGGCAAGTTTGCTGTCGCAAGCAGGAATGGTCAGGCACACACTGTCCCCGCACGTAAACTTTATAACCTTATTTTCTTGAACTAAAGCTTGCGCGATGCGCGACGGCTTCCCTTGCGGCTCCCGGAACATGCACTAAGTGGACAGCAGTAGTACCTCAGTATCCACCAAGGTCGTATCGTGTTTTCACTTCTTCTACTGCCTTGCGGCAACGGTACCCAGAACTTGAAACTTTACAAGGCGGGCAAGTTCATATGCCGAAGGACGCTTCTGCACACAGGGTTCTTGCGAGGCGCCATCGAAGGTCTCGTGCGCCAGCCCATGTGCGAGCGGTACGTCAGATACGGTTTCCTCATCGAATCGTTTCGCGACTACCAACATCGCTGGAGCTTTGGATCTGATCAGACCTAGAGCATGACGACAGCTCACAGAAGGTTTGTGCTAGCCATTGACGCAGTCCAGCACTTCGCGATGACGCACTGAGGTCCAGATCATTCTATGGTCAACTTCGACTATACGAAAGTACACACTATTGATGCCAACCCGCGAACCCAAGCGTTTTGCAGCCGCGCTTCGATACGCGCACGTTCCTTAGAAGACTGAACCTTCAACGTGGGATCCCCTGACACTGGTTGACCCATCGCTGGACCCGATATATTGGGCGCGACAGGGTCTTCTTTGCTGAACAGCCAAGTGACACTGAACTGATCTAAGCCGCTGGAGTATTTTCCAAAACGCCTGATTGGCTACTCCAGCCTCGCCGAAGGATTACTCAACCCTTTCGACCAGTGCATTGTCAGTATACTGCACGCTAAGATCTAATATGCGGGATGTGATCGGTGTGGCGCCTCTAGATTGCGGATGAGTTCAGGATCATGGCGCTGGGCTTACGGCACATGGCATCCGGACGGGCCAACACCATCACATTCACAGGCATCCCGAACCCGAGCGAGTCGGCTATAGAACCATTAAGTGGTGCGGTATCTCCCGACGGCCGGGTGCGCCTGTAAACATCGAAGCCACAAGGAAGTCTTCACCTAAAGCGAGCAAGTTCGAGCAGCATGCACGTTCGCAGGTTCGCAATATGCACCTGCAGCGGTGGAATGCAAACCAAGGTCAAGCAGAAACTACATGCACAACGTGCTGTCCACCCCTGATGTCGCTCGACATATCACACAGGTGCACATCGTTGGATGGTCCCGCTGTGGGCACATCTGCGCAAAACCTTCTCTGCGACAGATGATCCTATTGTTCTCTGGTTGTTTCCAGACTGTCACGGCTTCGAACCCTTGGTCTGTGCTGGAGGCATTCTCTGTTTTGCCTCTTGTCGGCTTCTTTGTTCGTCGACACAAACTGAAGGAATCCTGCGCTGAACGCAAGCCACTTTGGACAGTTTCGAAACACGTCATGAATGCCAAGTTAATGAAGTTGATGTTCGACACCAGGCTCAAGAACCTGATGCTGCAGCTTTTTTGGTCTGACGCTTGTGATCCTGGTTTACACCCGCATAGACAAAGGTCGCTCGGTACCCTCGGTTGAAGTGATCGTCACGCGCCAGTGAACGCCCACATGCAGGTGCCCACCTTACTACTAGTAAGTCCGCGGATTTGGACCTTCACCTTCCACGTTGCGTCGCCTGCATAGCCACAATTCGGCAAGCTTGTGTTTGCAACGTCCGATAGTTATCGGAGCAATGCCACCGTAGACTTGCACGAGTGATCAACGCCATCCCATCCGATAGACTTACCGACATTTTCCGTCAAGTTAACATGGATCAGAGACTTTCAATAATAGATGTTCAGCGAATCGAGAGGCCCAGATGACAGCTCGGACATCCTCCCCGGCGGCATTGGCGCGCTCTGATTTGCGCAAAGTCCTGCTCTCCAATACGAAACCTTCTACGTTATGACATCAGACCACTCAGCTCCTGCTTTGGTCGTTCCGACACGCGTCGACCTCAGACTTTGGTTCGAAGATCATTCCCAGACGAGTCATGTCTGACAGAGGGGTTCAGGTAGCAGATTCATACAGATTCTGGACATGAAGATCAGCCAGAGCTCATGCAGATCTGTGGCTCTGTAGCTCTGACATCGGCTACTGCCGCTGTTTCAGCGTTGTGAGTCCGTTGCCGTTCAAACACCGTTCCTACATGCATGTGGCTTTCGCCGACTGTGGTACACCACGAGCTGGATACCAGTCCTCCGCCCGCGACCTCGACCTCGACCTCAGGTATCGGCCCTACCACCACGAGGGCGTCGTACCATGGGCATCATTGCAGCTCATGAGAGTGTAAAGGACCAACCACAGAGTTGCGTATGAATTATCCGCTCGGGAAATTGAAATTTGGAAAGTAGACTTCCATGCTCACGTGACCTGGTGAATAGCGCACTTGAACAATCATAGCTGTGAGCTTCGGCCCTTCATAATTACGCAAGCTCTCTGATTGACAAGGGACTGATATCAAAACAATAGTTCACAGAGCCGTGTTCTCCGCGTTCAAAGAGGTTACCTTGGTTTGTGCAGTGTTGGTCGGAGTCAACGTTGTAAAGGATCAGAATCACAGCCAAGTTTTGGCTGCCCAGCTACCGTTAGCTCCATCGATGCCTGGGCAGCAAGTACAGCCAGCACAAATTTCGATGCGCAACATAGCAGGACTTGACGTGCAAATGCAAAAATCCAATATCAATCTACTCACTCTTTCGAAATTACATGTAGTAAGGATGATAAAGAATGCACGTGAGTGTCACGTGATGACGGTGCCTTCGAAGGCCCCACTCCGACACTCCTGCCTCTGACTTCGCGGCGGGTGCTCCAACCGCGGCAGCCATCACCAACGCGTTGCGCGCATCCTTCCACAACACGCACGCGCCTCCTCGTCATCGCGATTGCACCTGTCTCTTCTCTGCGTGCTCCCTTGCCTCTTCAAACACTGCATTGCAGGTCAAGCACTCCAGCTGTGGGACACCCAGTCAGTGACAGAGACACTCAATTCTTGTTCCTAGAAGAAGCAAACTGACCCCAGGACCTGTTCCGCTTTCCTACAGGAGTTTTGCAGTGAACAAGTCTGCCACCATGGCGTCTCGTTCCAGTTCAGCTTCGGAGGGCGAAGTTGTCGATACCCAGCACAAGGCAAACACACTCAGTCAGCGCGGAAAAACTGCGATTAACGGCTCTAGCAGGGTGTTTGGATATGATGGAACGTCGGACAGAAACGGTATGGCGGCTCTCGGCGATCTTGTCTGTTTGCAACCCGGTCTGACGAAGCCAGGACATAACTATCGCGCTCTAAGTCGCTCGCCTTCTCCGTTCCGCAACAAGCGCGCGCCTGAACGCTCGCCATCGCCTTTTCGACATGGCCGCAACGATCGAGGTTATGATGGAAACGATTCACGGTCCCACCACAAGCGCAAGGCCTCCCCGCCTCGCGGCGGTCGGCCTGAGAAGCGTCACAACACTGATCGCAGCAGACATGGCGAACGTCCGCGAAAGTCTCATGCGGACGACCTACGAAATGGACAGTCTCAGCCCAGCTTCGTAAAAGCTTCACAGGAATCGACCGAGCGACCGTATGTTAAGCCTGTCTCATACGCCGAGATCGATAATCAGGCGCCTGTGGTTCCAGGTTTTAGCGACGATGTAATTGCCAGTGGCCGACCTGCGAAACGAAGCAACAATGGTCAAACAGCAGGAAGATCTAGCCAGCAGGTGACCCGCGATACACAGATGCTCAGTATACAAGACAATGCAGAGAAAAAGGCGCAACAAGCGAAGGATCGGGCCAAGGACACGGGCATGTACGTCCAAAACCTTCAAACGGGCGCGAGTAGACCGCTAACAAGCCATAGGAGCAACGCTCTAGACGATCAGCCCGAAGTCGCATTAGCACCCATCGAAGACAAAGTTCCAACACAGGAGACCCGTGAAGAGAAACGTCGCAGATGGGCAGCGATTCGCGCTGCAGCTGAACAGAAGCCCAAAGAGAACCTCTTGCAACAAGCAGTTCTTACTAACGCCTCTGAGACCACTACTCCTCACGTTGGCTCCTCAGCAGTTCTCGACACCACGATGTCTCCATTTCCTTCTCCCCGCGCAGGCGACCTAGACTCGGTACCGGCATCTCCAGATGTCATGATCATTGACAAGCAAGCTCAGGACAGTCGTGGAAGCAGCCCAGCGGTAGCTAGCCCTTCGGCAGCTGACTATGATCCGACTCAAGACATGCTGGATGACCGCAATCGTGCAATGAAGAAGAATACCGACCTGCGTTCTGATGCTTATAGCGAGACCGACCCCAAAGTTTTGTCCACCTTACCGGCGGAGAAGATTGCTCCAGTCAAGGAGCAGAAGAAGAAGGACTTCGACATGTTCGACTTCAGTGACGAGGAGGATGAGGTAGAAGACGTTGCACAGGAGCAAGAAGGACCAGCAAAAGGAACCGTCCTCGATGAGAAGCTTCTTGAGAATTGGGACGATCCTGAAGGGTACTACAAGATCATTAACAACGAGTTGGTGAACGGAGGTCGCCATCGAATGATCAAGACTCTGGGGCGAGGTGTGTTCGCCAATGTCGCACAGGCAGAAGAGGTCGCGGCCGACGGCGACGGACAGCATGGCAGACTTGTCGCGATCAAGATGATCCGCAGGAACGAACTGATGAGGAAAGCCAGTCAAAAGGAGATGGATTTCTTGCAGAAGGTCAACGGGGCCGACCCACAAGACAAACGCCATATCATTCGCCTTTTAGGTTCCTTCGATCACAAGGGTCACTTGTGCATCATCTTTGAGCACATGTCTAAGAACCTGCGAGATCTACTCAAGGAGGAGACGAACGGTCACGGTTTGGCACTGCCAGCTGTCAAAACGTATGCGAGGCAGATGTTCCTAGGTTTGCAACATCTGCAAAACTGCCAGGTCATCCACTTGGACTTGAAGCCTGACAACGTGCTCGTCTCTGCTGACAAGAAGACTGTCAAGCTAGCCGATTTTGGTACGGCAGTCGATAAACGAGACAACATCGAGCGCACTGAGTACCTTGTCAGTCGATTCTACCGCGCGCCGGAGATCATCCTGGGCATGGACATAGGCTATCCTGTCGATATGTGGGCTGTGGGCTGTACTGCGTACGAACTCTGGACCGGCAAGATTCTCTTCACTGGACGATCGAACAACCAGATGGTCAAGGCTTTCATGGACTGTCTTGGCTGGCCAAGTGAGAAATTGCTGAAGAAGGGTCTTGTGAACAACATTCTAGAGCACTTCGAGCCAGGGCCGCCCTTGAAGTTCATCAGCCGCGAAGTCGATCAGTACAATCAAGTATGTCTCAACTCGTGTAATCTTATAGAAACAGTCACTCACTTTGAAACAGCTCTCGGTACGCAAGATTGAGCAACAGAAGAAGATAAGTCGAGACATCAAGACCAGAGTCCACGATGCTGCTCGAGGCATCGCTCAAGGCGGACCCAGCGTCGCTGAGCTCAACGAATTCGCCGATCTTCTCAATGGTACCCTGCACATGAACGTGGAGAAGCGCATTCAGCCCAGAGAAGCTCTCTCACACAAGTTTTTCGCAAGCAAGAACCTAGCCCCCAGGTCGGCGGTGGTCAAACCACCAGTTATGAAGCGCGCGACTCCTGGCATCCGGAGATGAGTAGCGACCACCCCCGGACCTTTCTGAGGTAGACTCAGGCTTTCGGTTCTGGTACATGTCATGGACGAGGCGGGTCAGAATCATGGTGGCAAGGTGTCACGCGAGCACTGTGCTCGGCTTCGAAAGAAGACTTTCCAAATATCTCAAGATGGAAGCACCCATTTAATGTACGAACACTGTGTGGCTATCGTTAAATAATCTTCGTCTACATGTGCCCTTGAATTCGTTCTTGATATGCAACTCTGCACCGATGGCAATGAAGTCAAGCGTCAACTTCTCTGTATTGTATAGCATTGTCTACGAGACATGATGGCAATATACAGAGTTTCCGTCGCTGTCGTCGTTCTCGAGGCATACTATTTGAACAGTTCGAGCAGTCAAGCACCTTGCTGTGCTTAAGACAGAAGATTACATAGTTCGATAGATTCAAGTGCTCGGAGCACCTTGCCATTCGCAAGCATGCAGAAATCGGATACCGTTACAGACTAAAGCGAGTCCGTCCACCTCATAAGGACCGAGTGGTACGGTGGACGCGAAGAATTGTCGTTATTTCGAAATCAACTTTTCTCCTATAGCCCACGTAGCTGAAGCAACCTACGCTCAAGCGTGTCACTTCTCGTCCTCAGTTCCAATGAATGAGAAGGGATGGAGATGTTGTATAGATTCTTATTTTATGCCATTCTACATTCCAATCTCACCCTGTACCTGAACGACCTGTGCCCAGTCAGCTCCTTACCCTCACTGCCTCACAGCCGCTTCCATCTCCATCTCCTCAAGCGCAAGCTCAAACCTCAGCCCAGTCCCTCGTCTCCATTTCCCAGCAAAACTACAGCACTGGTTCAGCTCAAGCACAGGCAGCATGCTCCGGCTAGGCAGTTCCGAGTTTTCAGTCCCCGCCACCAGATCCTTGCACTTCCCCTCCGACTCCACCACCGTGCATCGCAGCACATGGTATCCAAGGCGCTCCATGTCCGCGATCATCGCGTCGTAGCACGACAGAGTCCACCTTTGCGAGGCGCAGCCATGTCGAGTCTAGCGCTGGACACTGCGCGATCAGTGATCCGGCCTTGGGTCGTCGGAGGGCGCAACTCACGGCGCATGAGTCGGGGGATAGTGCGATTTGAGGGTGGCTGCATGTTGTGCAGTATAAGCCGCTGTGATCAGCGAGAGCGACTACTTGCCGCCGGATCTCGAGATTCCACGCGATGGATGGACGAGAGGGTCTGCTTGGATTTGTCGATGCGTGCTGTTTGATGGGGGACTGGCCAGAGTGGTGCCCGGGGGGGGGGGGGGGTAGAGGTCGAGCCTGGTCAACGGCCTATGGCTTGGTTGCGTCTCGTTCACATAAGAACTGGAACATGTGAACAACGGCATCGTAGTGGTTGATTGAAAACAGAAATGAGAGATCGCTGGTGAATTGTTTGGCTGAGGATATATTTGCTAGGCTGCGGGTGACTTTGCATAATGCTTGCTCTCTCAGAGTCGCGGATTAATTTCGCACGGAACTCGCCCGCCTCTCCTTCGATGGAAGGTGCTGCTGTCGTTGCCACGCGCAAGATGTCGTGGTGAAAGGCGAACAGATACCGTTCACGAGATATCGTAAGCGAAAGGAATGACAATCGATATCAGCGCACACAGCGAACGGCGGCTAGTAGATCTAGTGATACAGGTTGTTTGGTGGCGGTGTAAAAGTGAGTGTATGGTTGCAGAATATGTCAATCGAACTAGAAGTGGGTGCTCTTACTTGTTCACAGGAGTGAACAACTACGTATCTGCACTTGGCAGCCACATAGCAAAAGAGCCATAAGGCTCGATCCTAGACGGTAGACAGGGTCAGGTGAGGGATGCAGCGTGTAATGGACAACATATCTTTCGCATACAGATTCAGGTTCCAATGATCGACTGACTTCGAGATGCCAACAAGTAATCGTATATGAACAGAGAGCACAAGATCACTTCTCCTCCAACAGAGCTGTTGGGACGAATGTGTCCCTAGCTAGGATCTCCGAGAAAGTGCGGGCCACAGACGGTCGTTCATAAATCTCTCCGTGAGAACGTTTGGTTCGCGTCGCAGATGGTGGTAGGACTCCACAGTCCACCCGCATAATGATATCTGGCAACTTGTCTTCCTCTTCGATATCCTCTGGAGTCCAGCCGGAGTCTTCTTGTAACTTCGCACATTCAAAGCTGAAGGAGCTGTGCATTGTCAATTTCGTCCACGAACGTCTAAAAGGAGCTTGACCATTATTGCCATCGACGTTAGGAAACTTGCCATCATGGCAGCTTCGAAGAACAGCGGCTATACGATTTAGGGGGCCGGCTCGTTGCTGAACAATCTCATTCGTACAAGTCCGTGATGTTTTAACCCAAGTACATATGTTGCCGCTGCGGCTTTGTGGGACTTCGCAGTGGTAAGGGTTACCAGTAGGCTGCACTCGAGCATCTCTGTCTTGCGCACGGCAACGCTGAGACGGCAGTAGATGAAGGTCGTTTGGGCCCGACTTGTGTTGCCATTGGTGTTGCGGAACATTCGTTGGGATACGGCTTTGGCTCTACCGGCTCAAGGTTCGTTTTTGCTACTAAGGGGCCCCAATCAGGACCGTGGTCGCACTTAGAACCATTCGATATTGGTTGTGGTGTTGTCATTGTCCGACTGAATGGTTAATTTCCTTTCGGCCAAGCAGGAGGACGTTGGAAGCCTGGCATTTCGTATTATATGAGACGGTCGTGGTTGCCTGGGACAAAGGCAATGTTGCGCACGACGAAGTCCCCAGAACTTCCCAGATTTGTTCGAAGGCACTCCACGTGCACAGTGGCAATGAAGGGTATAGAATCGACCTGATCGAGCCACAAAGCACCACACATTGTGAGGTTCGCTGCACCGGCGTAGCTGCCCATTTACACCGCTGTCCAGCTGTAGGTGTGCGGTGACCACACCAGCCAAGTCCCGCAGAGTGCAAAAGACAGGGTAATCTGCTCAGCATTTTCACACCTTAGTCTCCTTATCCCGCCTCTTCATCTCCGCGTT
This sequence comes from Didymella pomorum, assembly GCA_022225945.1. Lineage (NCBI taxonomy): Eukaryota > Fungi > Ascomycota > Dothideomycetes > Pleosporales > Didymellaceae > Didymella > Didymella pomorum. The sequence goes on along the minus strand of JAKJXN010000035.1, from coordinate 42,083 downwards.
GACCTCCTCGACGGTAAGCGGGATCCTTCGCCCAGCCCACTTGACCCTCTCTTGCTCAGCGAAGCCTTCCATGCTGAGAAAGCCAACACAGAGAAAGCCAAGCTCTTCCCTGTTAGTGTCGAAGACCTCCCACCATTCAACTTCTGGCAATTTGATGCCTGCCTCCCTTGCAGCAAGGTATATCGCCGCGGTAGCCAGACCTGGGGGCTGATGCGTAAGGTATAGAAGCTGAGGGCTCAGCAGCGCGGCATTTAGATGGGCGATTGCTCGTTTCGCGAGCTCAGACATGCGTGGATGCGTGAAGATGTCCAGTGCCTGCATGTACGTGATGCACAGCGTGTATGGTAGATTTGCCTGCACCTGGAAGCCAAGTGTCTTCAGGATTCGCTGTTCGGTCTCGAACAAGGCGGCTCGTCGTCGTTCGTATATGCCCTCAGAGACATAGTACATTTCCGCTTTGCTCTCTTCCGGCTCGGTGTCGATTGGGGGCAGAGGAAACGCATCGAGGTAGGCGTAGACGTTGATGAGACTGCGCGCCGACTTGGGATATGCAGAAAGCTTCGTGACGAGGTAAAGCGAAGAGGCTGAAATTTGCTGCGGTATTGTCAGTTGAGGTGTATTTGGCAGAGGATAGTGAACCTACTCCAGCGCCGAACTCAGCGAGACTCCCACCTTCTTCACCAACCCAGAACCTCATGAACACAATGAGTGCTTGCGCTATCACCTCCTGTGGCAGCCTCAGCAAAATACCAGCGGCTTGTGTGAGTCGTGCGCCAGCATAGCGAATGGAGTCCTCGAGGTCTTGCGGTATCCCGTCGAGCTGTGACCCGGAGCTCTTCAATTGGACTACAGTAGCCAATGGGTTGGCAAGTGGCGAGGGCTGCATATTGCGACGTGGAGAGACCCTGTAATGTTGAGATTGGTGAGTGGTGCTCGTGGAACTGAGCTCAAGCTTGGAGCTTCGAAGCTTCGCGTTGGAAAGCTGATGATGCGCCGCGATTTCGCGTCATCGTACGCGCCTAGCGCGCACTGCCACTGACTCGCACATCCCACCATGGAGGGGCTCACATTCGAAATCCAGATGTGCGCTGAGATCCGTTGCAATGCAGGTGAGGTATGATTGACGTATTCTTAAGGTGTAGTAATAAGTATTCAAAAAGAACTTTTATTATCAATAAATCCAGTCGCTTTAGCTCACTTGGGAGAGCGCCAGACTGAAGTTCAGTCACTAAATCTGGAGGTACTGTGTTCGATCCACAGAAGCGACAAGCTTCAGTGCCCGGTTCATCCGGGACTATTCCAACATTTATTTTGCTTCTGCCTGGAAGCCTCCTCTTTTGCCAATGCCGTTTGTGCCGTGTGGTGTTCTAACGTTGGCCGCGTGAGGCAGAGCTGATTGATCTTGTCGCTCCTGATGTACCATGCCCCGTCCCAGCACAATATGGGGCGTTTCCTTTGATGAGATGAGAGACGTCTTGATACTGATGCATTATGAATGTAGGCCGATGAAGTTGTTAGTCATCTCCAACCATCTTCGAGTGGCGAAAGTACTTCATGCCCACCCAGGCTATGACCACCCACACCCAGCTCATGACTGCCGTGCACACTATCAGCGCCGGATAGTATCCTACAATGGGCAGCGACTCATCATCCTCCAGTTCCGGCGGCGCGTACGGTGTCTCACCGACATCCCAGGCCCAGCTCCACACCCCAAGACATGAGCCCATGCCTACCACGAAGACGATCCATGTCACAATCAACACCACCCAGCCCCACCATTCTGTCTCGCTGTAGTCCCATTCGTCTTCGACTTCAAGGTCAGCGGACGTCTGGACGATCGTCAAGGATGTTCGCCGCTCAGATCGATTTGAACGGCGGCGCTGGACAGAGGGATCCGGGGCAGACAAGCTATAAAGCGTACTGCTGCCTCCAGACATTGGACGTCGATAGAAGGAGAGAGCCTCGTCTTCGTCTGTGGTGGAGGCGTATGGTCCGATGGGGCTGGTGACAGGCGAGGCAAGCAGGTGTGGGCGTTCTGGAGCGTCGATGTTCGGTGCAGGTGTTGAGTGAGACAGTCGGCTTTCAGGCAACAGCCATCCACTGTCTGAGGACGAGTTGAGGGGGGCGTTCTCGTAGCTGAAGCGTCGGTGATCTGTGTTGTCCTCGTCTAATGAGGTCGTGCTCATGGTCGTGGTGATGGTTGGCGGCTTCACTGTCGTCCGGTCCTTGCGCAACGAGCCACTCCGTTCGCGCATCTTCGCCATGGCTGCCTTCCTCAATGACCCCTTTCTCTTCCGTGCCTGCCCATTATGGCGCAAGGCAGTTGCAAGGGAAGAGCGTCCCTGTACGGCTTCTGTGTCCTCCATCTGCCCTTCGTCCTCCACCTCCAGCTTCAGCGCAGGCTTTTCAGCGACATCTTTTGACCTCAAGAACGACAAGCTGCCAAGGATGCCGCCAGACTTGCTACGTTTATGTTCCGGCTTCTTCTCAACTTGGATGTTCCCTTTCACCTTGTCCTCTGTGGATCGTGTTGCGTCATCACTTCCGTGTCGCTGTGGGCCGTTCCCAAGTTCCATTGCTATCACGCACGCAGGCCATGCAGCGCGCCTGTCAAGTCCAAAGTGTCATGTTTCGCGTTCACATATCGCGAGCAGCGCGGACGTAGCGCATTGTCGTCCCAAACAATGCGGCCAGTGACGTCCCTGGCCTCATTGAACCCCTGGCGCGGCCTCGGAGGCTAGTGATTGGGTGCAGCGGCCGTGCCCGAATACGATCAATCTGCATGTGGACAGCATCCCCCAATTTCCCCTCCACCTTCCGTCTGGGGTCTATCTGGCTCTCTTATCTGCGAGCTCCTGCACGAATGTGTCGTCGCTGAACCCACTGCCCTCACAGCCGTCGCATATTGAGCAGCCGCCATGGCTTCGAACGGGATCCCGCTTCCACCACGGACGCCAACACCTCCTATCGACGACGATGCGCCGCAACAGCCGCCCGCGGGCCTTGGATTTGAAGGCGAGCTGTCCGCTGGAAGGCTGGGGTTCGATCCAAATGCGCTCTCTCCAATGTCAGCGACCTTTCCATCGAAGCAGTTTGCGACTCTAGGGCCCAGCGACTCGGTCTCGCAGCGCGGGACGCCAACTCTGTATACACCTGCGAGCGCGACATTCCCATATACCCCAGCCAGCATCATGAGTGGGACCGACGTCGATGCGCCGTCTATGAGTGGCACTGAGAATGCGCGCAACCCGTTCAACTTTCAGTCGGTCGCTTATCAGCCCGGCCGGCCAAAGCAGAATGTATGATAGCCTCTTCTCGTGGTCTACAATATGCTAATGACTACAGGACATTGGCAGACGACGAGGACACAAGTACAAGCACAGCAGTGTGTCTCACCAGATCTTCCTCGAGCCAGCACCGCGCGCGCCTCTTCAGCTTCCCGCCTCTCTCCCAATCCCTACCTTCAAGGAATACCGATCGTCTATGTCGAAGGATCAGAAGCTGCGATTGGCATGGTGTTTTGGCCACCTACTTGTTGCGGGGCTTGTACAGTGGGGCTCACACGAGTCTCTGGCATTGACTGTGCTATCTCGCCTGATATTCTATGACGCAATCGGCGCATTCCTCTGCGTCGCAGTCGATGTTGGGTCAAACTTCGAGGTCTGGAAGCGCTCCAGCATTCGTCATCCGTTTGGGTTCGAGCGGCTTGAAGTCATTGCAGGGTTGGGCATGTCTGTCGGTCTGCTGTTCATGGGCTTGGATCTCATCTCCCACGGTCTCACACATGCTCTCGAGAACTCTGGTGGACACACTGCGCACCACGCAGATGCGCACGAGCGGGTGTCGCCCGGCAGCATTGACCTTGCGGCTCTGAGCGGCATCGTTTCGACGCTTGTTTCAGCTATCTTACTAAAGAACCATGCTCGCATTGGCAAGGTCATGAGACTGGGCGCCATCGCAAATTTGCCCTCGGTCCTCAGCAATCCTTCTCATTTCCTCACACTGTCTTGTTCAGCGTTGCTGCTGCTCCTACCACTACTGAGTATACAGATGTACGTATGGCTGGATCGGACTTTGTCATTTTCTGTCGCCATCTGTATGGTCGCATTGGGTTGGATTCAGGGCTGGGCGCTGGGCAAGATGCTGCTGATGTCCTACTCCGGGCCAGGAGTTTCCGACGTCATGTACGACATTGAGACGGACCCAGCCGTAACCGCAGTCGAAGAAGCAAAGTTTTGGCAAGTGCATTACGGCCTCTGTCAAGCAAACTTGAAGGTCAGGGTACGCAATCTGGACGAGATTGGACGTCTGCGCGACCGGATCACCAGCATGGTACGCAATCGTTTGGGTGGCAGCTATGGTAGCGGAGGACAGAAATGGGAGGTTTCGACTCAGGTTACGCTGGAGAAGGACTGAAGGACGAAGAATACCGAAATTCCAGCTCTGTCCCACTTCAGCAAATATGCAATAAACACTTCGCGACTCTGGGCGAACTCGACTCAGCAGGCTGCATTTCAGCTTGCAGCCCAAAAGGGGCAGTGCGACAAAGTCTGACGAATGCTGAACACCCTGCGTCAGGTTTGCCGCTTGTTCCTCGATCAGTGGCACTTCCTGCAAGCTCACCCAACAATACACATTCCCCGTTTGCCGGGCGATGTCTCTCTTATCACCTGTCGTCTGCCTCTGAACAGCTGGCAGCCATCAGGCCGACACCTGACATGCACCCAACGGTACCCCTGCCGCCACTAGAACGTTAGCGAAACCCTGAACGCGGGCGGCTGGGAAGGCACCGGCGGACACTGATCATCAAGGAGACCGTTCACGCCGCTCTCTTTGGCGCTTCACCGCCCAACGCGGCGGTCGCTGGTTGGAGTGTGCAGTTCGATGCACGCTCGGGCACGCTTGACCTGCCTGCAGCTGGCTGTTCGTCAATCACGCCCACAGACACTCGCACCCAACCCCTCTCCTGCACGTCCGCCTGCACGCCTGCCTGAGGTCTGCCAGAACCTGTGACTTCGTAGGCTGGCGTCGCTCGGGTACGCGATATAACCCTGTTCACCGCCGGTGATGGCCAGAAATCGCGATGAGGGAGGCACACGATACGCATACGCCGATGACCAATATTCACGAGACGACCGCGACAGCAGACATCACCGCCGCCACCGCAGTCGCGATTACGACGAAGACGAATACGCCGCCAAGCGAGAACGCAGGGAACGTCGCCGCGCAGAGGACGCACGACGAGAGGCAGAAGTCGATCTAGATGACCTCAGAGCGCGCCGGGCTAGCTACTACTCGAGGCCATCAAGCGATCGGTATCGCGAGCAGGACCGCATGACACAGGAAAGCAGAGCAGAGAGTGTGAAGACGCCACGCAGCAGCCGGCGAGAGGTTACGAGAGATGGCATGCGCAAGTCAAAGAAGAAAAGGGAAGTCGTTGAAGTTGACAGGGAGGACGACTATGTGCACAGGCCGAAGTCGAGTGAGGTGAGACGGTCTTCTGGACGCAAGAGAAGCGATGAAGGGGGCTCTTCGAGTCGAACTGCATATACACCACGTTCGGGATCTGGATCTTCACGTCGAGTTGAAGAACCAAAGCTGGGCAGGTAGGTCCATCGTACGTCATCGGCCACTATCACAAGCTCACTGTTACCAGGAGCGTCTCTGCGCGTGAACCTATCAGCAGATACCTATCGACAAGGTCTGCTCGACAGCCGAATCCTGTCAAGGTGTCAGCTGTTCCTGCCGCCGCACCCGTCATAAGATCATACTCCACTAGAGAGCAGCCTCCACGTAGGAGCTCTGGAGGCATCTTCTCTATCTTTCGGCCGGGGCCGCGATCGCCACCTATTAGAGAGGTGCAAAGAGTCGATTGTCTCGTCTGTATGAATGATGACCTTCTTGTCGGCAAGACGGCAAAGCTTGCTTGTGGTCATCGCATGTGCCATGCATGCTTGAAGCGCCAGTTCACACTCTCCGTCAAAGACCCGCAGCATATGCCTCCAAGATGCTGCACTAAGGAACATATTCCATTGAAACATGTTGATCGTTTGTTCGATGATAAGTTCAAGAGGCTCTGGAATCAGAAGTTTGAGGAGTATACTGCTACGAAAAACCTCTACTGCCCTGCAAAAGGGTGCGGTGAGTGGATCAAGCCAAGCAAGATCAAGGTGGATATGGCCTCTGGTCGCAAATACGCTCGATGCAGTCGATGCAGTACCAAAGTATGTGTCCGTTGTAGTAGCAAGTATCACACCAGACGGGAGTGTCCGAAGGACGACGAGACTGCCCGTCTGGTCCAGATGGCCAAGGAGAAAGGCTGGCAGAGGTGCTACAACTGCAAGGCTGTGGTAGAGCTGAAAGAAGGATGCAACCATATGACTTGGTAAGTACAGCTCCGACTTTCGCTACGAGTGATTGCTAACGTTTTGTAGCCGCTGCAGCGCCCAGTTCTGTATGGTCTGCGCCTTGCCTTGGAAGACATGTAACTGCCCGTGGTTTGACTACTCCCACATCCCAGATGATGACCGTATGAATGACACGCGCGTGCCATACAGTAGGCACGACAACGGCGTGGAGGTGATAGAAATTACCGAGGAACCTGCTGCACCTGTTACCCGTCGGTCCAGCACGCGTACCAGTAACCGCACTCGGCACCGCAGCGAACGTGAGCGTCCGCAACAAGGAACTCTGGCTGCCCATCTACAATCGCAACGTCACCTGCACCTTCCCAACATCGCAGCATCAAGTCTCAATCGCGGCGATACCGCAAACGTCGAGGCGTACGGCTTTGGCAACACCGGCGGACACCACATGAATGACTCGTACCAAGTCCGCCCACCTGTAATTACGTCCGCTGCCCATCGGCCGGTACAGTCCCCTCCTCGCTCATCCTACTTCACAAGCCGCCGCGTGGTGCGCGAAGCCCCAGCCCCGGTACCTCTAGCTCGACACGTACCAGCACCGATAGAGGCGCCCTCCTCTGCTATGGCCGGTCTGTCTCTCGACGGAACGAAGCGCGGTGCCAACAGAGTAGGAACTTGGCTCAGCCACGTCAAGATAGACCCTGAGGCAACCAACACTCAAGCTGAGGGTGTGGAGGTTGATGATTGGCGATGTGACGGGACAATGATCGGCATCGATTGAACATAAGTACGTTTGTTAATACTTCTGTTTTGTATATCTTGATCGCTTTGCATGGTCGCGAAGGTGCATGAGGAGCATTTGGACATGTTGGCATTTTTCCTTGGAGTTCATCTTGGGCATTGGAGTTAGCGTGCCATGCGATACCCTTTTATCATCATGTCAATGCATTCTGTGTTACCTTGGAGAGGCACACGAGCACGCCAGATCGCCCAAGACGTTCTCCGTTTGTGTAACGCGAGTGATTGGGCGCGTGGAGATCCCGCGCGTTGATCCGTACTATGTATTCATGATGTCACATAGCAGCTCGTAGACGCTAACCTAGCACCGACCTGGAGAGCTCGACCTTTCAGCTTCACAAACTTCTTCACTTTTGTTAATCCATCGACCAATTGAACACACATTATGCCTTTCCTACGACCAGCATCTCTTCTGCGCTCAGCAGCCCGCCCTGCTGCTGTGCGCCCAGCATTCTTCGCGCGCCCTCAGGTCCGTTTCGCGACACAGGACTACGGCTCTGGCGATGGCAATCCGGCTGGCGAGAATCCCCAGCAGCAAGGACAGAACCCTAGCGAAAGCCTTGAGCACCCTGGCCCACCACCACCAAAGGTCGCCAAGGGCCAGTCTTCCTCGTCGCCCAACGAAGACTCTGGCTCCTCGTCCAGCAAGTCATCGTCGTCATCGTCGTCATCGTCGTCATCGTCGCCATCGGAACAGAGCCAGTCGAACGACGGAGCGTCAAAGACCGGCGGCGGCAACGGTAAGTCAATCAATGGTGCCCAGCCCAAAATCCTCAACGCGAAACCCCCTGCGACCGAGAGCGAGGACGTTAAGCAGCACAACAAGGAGATGGATCAGAGGGCTGAGAAGGCGTATGAGCAGGTCAGTAATGAGGAGGCGGAGAAGGACAAGGTTCCCAAAAGCTTCTGGGCCGGTAAGTCCTACCCACCCCTCGATGGTGTCGATGGGGCTGGCTAACAACGTGAAGGTCAGGGCGGAAGGGACCGCGACCCCTGATAAGTCTTGTCGAGCAGATTGAAGACCAATTGATCAATGGAGCTGTACGAATACATACGCGCGTTGAAGGCGTCTGCATCAAATGAATCAAACAACGCATCTGTCATGTCCAAGCGTAGAGACCATCAGTGAACCCTGGATCGCATGCTTCCCTTGTGACCGAATGCAGCCATGCAACCCAGGCATTAACAAAACAAACTTGCGGCACTCAAACATCTTGTCTTTCGTGCAACGCCTCGCCTCGCCTCTTCTATTGTGCTGGTCTAGGCTCAAGGGTCATAGCTTCAGCACGGGTAAAATATGACGTCAAACGGCATTGTGGGGAAACGATCATGATGCAGAATCTAAAATGCCATAACAACACGTTGCAGCTCGCAACAAAGCCTCAAAGAATAATAACGACGGGACGACAGCGTCACTACTGGCTTGGGCGTGTGGAGTTTGATGTCAAGCCGCGGATCGTCATCCTTCGCGCCTCAAACAGCGCACAAGCAGGGCCTGGCTCGTGAAAGCGATTCCACAATTTGTGCAAAGAAGAACGTGATGTCCGCGTCTGTGATAGGACGGTGAGTCCTTTCCATTGGCTCTGGGCCCGCAACAGCAGCACAGCTACAGGTTTCGCGCTAGATGTGACAGGGCGGTGACGTACGGACACCAGCCATTTTGTGCTCCCCTCACCATAAAGCCCACCCGCGTCTTTCCACCACCCATCTCCATCTCACATCGCTGTCCCTGCGAATACCAGCATCTCCTCATCAATCTCTTCATCGCTACCGCAGAGAACTGATTGAACTCCCAACATGAAGTTCTCCCTTGCTTCCACCCTGGTGGTGACCTTGGCTGCTCAGGCCACAGCAAACAGCTGGTTTGGCAAGTCTGGTGCGTAATCTGAGAGCATTTTCTGATGTATTCGTGTATCACTTCACGTGCCTATACTAACATCGATAAGCAGTCTACGACAAGTGGCACGAGACAGAGCTCGAGCGCTGGTTGTCGGACAACGGCATCCCTCACCCCGGCCCTTCTGACCGTAAGAACCTCCAGAAGTCTGTCGCCGACAACTGGAACGACAAGGTCGTTAACCCCTACACATCGTGGGATGCCAAGTCCCTCTCCAACTACCTGACCGCTCGCGGTCAGCAGGCGAAGAAGGGCACCGAGAACGACGCGAAGAGCCTCGCCGAACAGGTCAAGGCTTACTGGTACGAGACTGAGGACTCTTCCAACCAGGCCTACAGCAACGTCAAGGACTGGATCTTCGACTCGTAAGCATCGCACACGACTTCTACTGATGGCATGTGTTGACAATGCACAGATGGACCGACTCTCAGCTCAAGGCTTTTGCCGACAAGCACGGCATTCCCGTTCCCCAGCCCCGCCAGCGTGACTCTCTCCTGAAGTCCGTCCGAGAGAACTACCAGTCCGTTGCCGAGAAGGCTTCCGAGACTGCCAACTACCCTGGTGACTGGCTCTACGCTTCATGGTCTGACTCTGACCTCAAGTCTTGGTTCGATGAGCGCGGCTACAACGTTCCCCAGCCCTCCACCCGCGACTCCCTCATTGCCAGCCTCCGCCGCCAGTCTCGTCTTGCTAGCCAGAACGCTCAGGGCGCCTACGCTCAGGTCTCTTCTTCTGCTGCCGCCGCCCAGCAAAGCCTGAGCGATGCTCTCCTCGACTCCTGGTCCGACTCTCAGATCAAGGAGTGGGCCGACAAGAACGGTGTCAAGGTTCCTCAGGGCTCCAAGCGCAACGAGCTCATCGCTCTTGCCCGTAAGCACCGCGCACGTCTCTACGGTGATTCTGCTTCCGCCACTGCTGCCTCCGCCTACGGTGCTGCCACATCCAACGCTAATAGCGCTGCTGCCCAAGCCACCGATGGCTTTGCCTACTACACCAACTTGATCAAGAACCAGTTCGGCATCGCCACTGACGCTGCTGCTGCTTCTGCCAGCTCTGCATCTTCCGTCGCTGCTGCCTCCGCTAGCTCTGCTACCGGTCAGGTCAAGTCTGCCACTGGCGCCGCCGCTAAGGCCGCTTCTTCCTCCTCTTCCTCCATCTCCAAGTCGGCTGCTTCTGCTTCTGCCGCTGCTTCCAAGTCGGCTCAGAGCGCCGCTTCTGCTGCCTCGAAGTCGGCTCAGTCTGGCTACGATGCCGCCGGTGCCTCCGCTAGCTCCGCCAGCGCTAAGGCCTCCAAGGCCTCTTCCGCTGCCAAGGATGAGTTGTAAATAACTCGCCCTTCATGACTACAGACAAGCATCTTTTGGCCTTGATAGCCACCAGACGTTTCACGACATGATTACGACACGGTTTTGATGGTTGAAATCGGATCATCAGGATCCTGTAAGATTAGCTTAGCGTTACGATGATACTCCCTTGACCTCACGTGGGCATCTGAGGTCTCTCCCTTTTCCCTCCTGGTCCCTCAAACTGGAATGGAGGATTGGCGTCTACATAGCTTGATTTAGCAATGGAAAAGTTAATACAAGTCTGATCCCATGCGGTAGTCGTGAAGGTTATGATAATGGCTCATCGGGCTCAGACTTTGTTATGTTGACAACCTGCGTAGCTGAAGATCGCCTTCGCTGTCAGTAGTGCATAGCTCTGCGAATTGCACAATGCCTTCCTGCCAACAAACACAACGCTTTGTGCTGCAAATTGATTGGGCACACAGTGCAGCTTGCTCCATTTCGTCCTTCTTCCTGTTACCGGTAAGGACAGATAGCAGCCATGCCAGAAGCGCCAATTACAAGCATAGTGGATTTGTAGGAGTTTGCATGCTATACTTAATGAATCAACAGCAGCGACATATTTTAACGACATGACCTTCCGGAAGATGCCAGCGCGGCTTAGCGATCTACCTACTTTCACTGACACCAGAGCAGGTAGGCAGATCAGTGTTCTCGAGCCTGGTCGCAAAAAGAAACGCATAACGAAACTCATGAGACTAAAGGCAGATTTCAAACTCCACAAGGCCAGATCCTCGTATCAAGGTAGACAGTACCACACTCGCCGCATATCCTGAGATGTCATGGACGGCACATGATGGTCTAGAAAGGGCCAAGAAACGACCGAGAGGATACCCAGCAGATCTGCGCTTCCCCGAGGACGTGATGAAAGCTGTGCTCAACAGCAAGACGCTCAAACCACTCAAGGCCAAACGACCCGCAGTCAATCGAGTCGCCAAAGCCCACAGACTCTACAAGACATGCAACGACCCCGCAGACCACATAGACGACTTATGTGACTGCAAAGACGTGCCTTGGGACGAACAACTGACTGAGCAGTGACGCAAGCAAAACATCGACCTCAGACTTATAAGCAACGACATGGACATCGGTGCCTTCGCTTCTTCACCTTTGTCCGGCGGCTTCATACTAGGTGAGTGCCTTGGTGAGTTCGTCAGTAATCTAGATCTTGATAGCACATACCTCTTCAACATCACGTACAATTCGCCAGGTTCAAGGCCGGGCTCGAGGCCGGTGGCTTGCATAGATGCGCTGATAGTGGGGAACTAGACGAGGATCATTAGTCACTCTTGTGAGCCAAATAGCGATTATGAGATTGTGAGGTTTGATGGGGAGGTAAAGCTTATTGTTATAATGAGGAAAGATATTGGGGAGGGCGAGATTACTGTTAGTTATGGGGATGAGGGATATCGGGAAAAGCAGAATGAGAAGGGAATGTGGTGTGGGCGTGGTACGGGTGGGTGTAACTGGAGTGAGGAAGCTGTAACGGCGCGCGCTGATGGGGCGGAAAGCGCGGACGGAGAAGGTGAGGAAGGAAGCACGGACTAAGTTGGTCAAGTGAGCGAAGAGGATGCGTGAACTCAGCAGACTATTGTTCTAATGTCATCTTCCCTTCCTGAACTCACATCCTGCACAAACCATTGCAGTCATCAAGGTGTTGTGTCACTGCACGTTGCAGGTCGCCGGTGAGTCAACACTGTCAACACTGTTTCTTCTACATACGCGCGTGAGCTACTCGATGCCTTCCCGCTGCTAGCGCAGAGAATGGCAGTGCTTACGAACAGAATAAAATTCCAACGGTATCCTTTGATCGCCAGCACAGTACGTTGTCTTTATTCCATATCCTTGTTGGAGCCACAATGTAGCTTGCTCGATGCAATCTTTGTCAAGGACTTAATCTGAGCATTAACGAAAGGTACTGGCAGCGCCCTCATACGAGTAACATGCAGAAGCCCATAAGTCTCGAACTGATCATCACCAGACAGCCACAAATAAGCGAAAGCGCCTCAATATGGAAAGAATTGTTCCAGCGCAGTTCAGCAGTCTGCCAACATTCACCTACACTCGAGCAGCCCAAGATGCAGCAGTGGCACGCCACTCGGGGCGTACGGAACAGCACATTCCTACCGGTCAACGGACGAAGCCCAAACCAGTCACTTGGTAATAGGGTGATAAGGACTATGTCCGCCGAGTTACGGAGAACATAATTGATCTTCCTCGGTTGGTGGACGAAGTAGCCCCGGATGATTGGCCGCATGGACTGCAATACCCTCAGGATGTAATGAAATTTGCGCTTTGAGGGGAACGAATAGATGAAGAGTCGTCCGATACCGAAGTCAATCCCAAGAAGGACGATCAGCCAACGGGAGCAGATTACGAGCTCTGGAAGCCACCAACATCACCGAGGCGCTCGAGCTCTCGCCTATTCCTGGAATGCCAGAGGTGCAAACAGAGGCCTAATTCAGCAAGAATCCACTAGGGTACAGTTGCAGTGTTAAAAACACCGCCAAAGTGAGATTACACCGCACTTTTAGGTAAATAGGCCTAATTACACCGCACGCAGGTGTATTTACACAAAGCTTCAGTGTTTTTTACACTATAGCCAATCAGCTATGATAGTTTGTCATCAACTATCTATAGATACCCCTATCTCATCGTCTATCTCATCGTCTATCTTATTATCTCTCTCATTCTCTGTATGGAATAGACAGAATAGATAGAACAGATAGAAGAATTAAAATTATATAGCAGTGTAAATTACCTGTGCAAATTACACCCTCTATCTAGTGTAAATTACACCCCTGCTGCGGTGTAAACGGCGGACTTTCTTCAGTGTTTTTTACACCTACAAAAGTGCGGTGTTTTTAACCCGTTCTGGTACCCTAGTGTATCAGCAGACTTTGCAAATTTAAAGCCGTGCCTTGGAGACATAAGAATACTCCCAGGTGGCAAGAGGCTCAGATCGATTTGCGATGTGAAGACGATGCTCGTGGTGTTGGTGCTTATGCTCTCAAGAGGTTTGATGAAGACGAAGTCCTTGGGGAAAACCAGGGAAAATGGACGCCTGCTAGCGACGAGTTAGACAGCAGGTACATGTTCCGTATCGACAACTACCTCAAAACCACCTTGCTCAACATTGATTCAATGAGGCTTGGAAACTGGACCAGATTCGTTAATCACTCTTGTGTTCCAAATGCGAAGTTTCAAGTCGTTACAGCTGGCTTCGAGGTCGCCGTCATAGTCAGGACTAAAGAGCCTATCGACAAAGAGCACAAGATTACAGTCGACTACTGCGAAAAGTACAGGGAAATGATGAACGCCAATGGAGTATGGTGTCAGTGTGGCGAGTCATATAAGTATTACAAAGGCAACAATTACAGATTTTCGAAGGATACTGGGACTGCAAAGGGAGGAAAGACAACGGGGAAGAGGACAAATAGACTGATGAAGCTGCTTGTATGTGTTGGCTCCTCATCTCTTGCGCTGATGATTGCGATGTTGAGTGACTTCTTAGACGCCAATATCTTCTACGCGCAACAGGCCACTGTTCATTCCAGCGGCTGCCCATGTACCGAACTTCAAGTTCGGGTTCCACGCCAGTGCGCTGACTGATGACTTCTCTTCGTAGACCGTGATCAAAGTACTGTTCTCATTCTCCGGCTTCTTCTTCGATGTCGTTGAGTACGCAATTCCCGGCTGGACAGCCTTATAGCCTTCCGTGATGCGTACCATAGGTTCAGATAATGCCGAAGATGGAGCTCTCGGAATTTTGGGATCCGTTTCCTCTTGGACTTCTCCGTCTTGTGCGTTGGTATTATGACCCGGTGGCTTCGTGACCATTTGCTCCACTGGCGGTCTCCACTCATGGACGAACCAGTTTTGTTGCCAGGGTACAATCTTTGTGTTGACCACTCTGCCTACAGGATTTGTCGCGAAAATAGCTCCACTAGCGCCTCCAATGAGGATGCCGGGGTGCACTGGGCTGGTGGCGACTCGCACGATGCTGCTTTCCGCTCGTGCACTGTAGATATTGTGGTAGAAGCGGCGTATGTTGTTGTGCTTCAATATATAGTACTCGTCCGGCATGACGAAGGACTGTGTGTGTTCATGCCAAGCTTGAGTGGCCACGAGCACTCGCCCACGGACTGAAGCGACGGTGTCTGCATCAGGTGAGCGTATGTCGTACAGGCGCGCAAAGCCGTCTGCCGTGCTCGCTGAGAGAAACTGCGGTTGTGAAGGCCAGCCGGACAGAAGTGTTAGGACGTATGTGTCTCCAATCTGCTTGTACAACCAGGGCCTGGGACTGCTACGAGATGGCGGCGATCGTGACACAGTACCCGGACGTGTCAAGGTCCATACTGCCAAGGTCCCAGCTGCTGACCCAACTGCCAGGGTGGACCCTGATAGCCATTGAAGACAGGTAGGCACTGTCTGTGGTATCGAGACTTCGAACGCTGCCTGGGAAAAGCGCATGTAAACTGGCTCTACCGTCTCTTCATTCGCTTCTGGGATCTCGATGTTGAGCACCCTGACTCGTCCATCTGACCAAATGCCTGCAAGAAGACCAACATCGACCGTCTGATTACCACCCAGCGGTATCTTGCGGTCGTGAGGCACGATAGGAGACCACCTGAAGTGCTTTGGGGCGCCCCAGTCTGCGCAGATGACTATCGCAAGCCGCGGCTCCTTCGAAGTGCCCATCGCACCATTCTTGGTGGACTCGAACGCCCATATCTGTATCGAGGCTGCGAACGGTCTCGTAGCCGAGAACGCAGGTGCAGATGCTTGTTCCATACGTGGCGCTGGCTCTGCCGTCATATCCCTCTGCTGAGTAGCAACGGCGAGATACTGTGTCCTTCCATCTTCATTCGTCATCCACTGAGCTTCTTGGACACGAGACCCTAGGTGAAACAACCAGCCTCTTCTTTGATCTTTGTCTTTGAAGGGATCTGCAACGTTGACAAAGGCATTTTTCTTCAGCGGGTACACCTTGGGACTCTTCGCAACGCCCATGAGGACGTTGATCGACTCCCGGCCTTCGTTGAGCATATACTTGGAGCCTTGCTCCTGGGTCAGAGTGGAAGTAATTTGAACCTTCATAAATTCGGCCCGGCCTGTGTCGGCGTACCACGCTTGTAGCTGTTTCTCATCCTTTGCTCTCGCCTCACCGCTCTCGAAGAAGCTCCTTTTAACACCGACCCCGTGGATGGGCAACGCCTCCTGCAGCTTCCATTCATCCCTCGTCATTCGAATTGGCGATAGATCAGAGGAGGCAGGGCCGAAGAGATCTTTCAGTCGTACCTCTTGGCCTCCCTGCTTGCTAAAGTCAGCGATACCTCGAGAGCGCATCTGTTGATCATCCATGTTGATTTTTCTGCCTCCACTTCGGGCAAAACTGTGAGGGACCTGTACTGGTGCAACGGCTTGCGGTGGCGGCGCTTGTGGTAGCACGCGCACAGCCGCCTTGCCTTTTCCTTTGCCAGTTGATGGACATGAAGGTGTGACCTGAACATCGTCACCACCAATGTCGGATGACTCCCTTGCCAGCTCTTCGTCTTCCCCGGCAGCATCGCCGTCTGATTCCTCCTCCTCTACAAGGTCTTCGTCGGAATCATCTTCGGGCTCCTCCTCGATATTGGCGTCAGGCATGAAGTCATCGCCATCCTCATCGTCGTCTTCTGCCACTGGTCTCCGCTTTTGCGACGACCCCGCATCATCTTCGTCTTCGTCAAGGAAAGAGTACTCGTCTCCGACGTGGTAAGAGGCTGTGGACTTGTTGCGCGACTGGCGGCGCGACATGGTTAATGGTCATGCAGGATTTAAGGCTAGACGAGATTTCGGCGAACGAGGGAGCAAGGTCAAGTGGTCCCTCTGCCTCGTGTTTAGCGCACAGATGTTGTGCCCCGCACCCGGTGCATCAATCGGGAAAGAACCTCACCCATCACTTTGTATGTCAACGAAACGCAGCAATTTTTGCGCGATTAATGTTCAGATTATAAATGACAAGATCCGGGATTTTATTATCAATAACACCAATAGGTGGTATGGTGTAAGTTGACCCCATTACCATCGCCCTCGCAGCGTCTAACAACTTCCTAGCTAGTGGTATGACGTCGCGTTGTGGCTGGCGAGCACCAAGTGCTCCGATCCAGATCCGCGCCAGCCCGTGTTCGATTCACGGTACCGCCATCAACGGGTGTAAACTCGTAGCGACATTCTTTTTTGCCCGTCGAAAATTCCGTGGTTGAAGTTTTTGCCCTGCGCGGTGGTGAAGGCATTCTGGGATTAGTGCAAACTAGCGCGGACTAGCGTAGATCTTTGCCGAGATCACGTGCAAACGTGCGAAATGAGGTGTGCGACGGCCATCTCACCTCGGGAGCGCCGCGACTCGGTGCTGAGTCGATGTAAGACTGCCTGAGTCGCTCCCCACTGCGGACTACATATCTGTCGAGGCTCTCCTTTTGCTTTGCGCCCGTTGACGCACATCGAGCCGAGCTTCTATTAGAGCCTCAGGACACACGGAAGCCAATTATCACTCTGTCTATTGTAGTCTCCAGAGATCTTTATCACTCCGCGGGTCTATTACAGCCAAGCGCTGACCACTTACCATTGGTCTCAACATTTAACAACTCTCAATCACTCCTCCTACGACGGAAACATCCAGTGCCCAAGCGTCGCCTCAACCTCGCATATTCGTGATGTCTGGGTCGCTTCTAGTTGTCGCTCATCTGGAGCACGATGACTACCAAGAAGACGCAGACGCGGACGTTCAATAATCAAGTGGGTAATATTCAAACAGCCTCGCTAACCGCATCAGAGTTCATGCGTGCAATTTCCTTTGCAACAGTGAGATATGCATTCGTGCCCGATTGCCCCACCTGCGCTTCCATTACAAGACGCGTACACGTTGCTCTACTTGTTAGCAATAAAGCATTCCACGCAGCGAGAAGCCTACATCAAGGACATCAATCTCGACACAGCCAGCGACGCTCATGTGCAGACGCAAGACCGAAAGTGCGATCACGACCGAGAAGGTAACCGATAGGCATCAGCGACGTGCAGCAGGTGTTCGATGGCGATACCAAAAGCATGATCTCGAGCATATGGGGAACTTACCATGGAGGGTTACACGAACAGCAGGTGCAACGGTGCGATGCCGGTCCAACTTCCTTCAGAGTCTTCCTGCGTCCGCCTTCCTTTCAGCAGATACACGTTATCAGAGATCCTCACTTACGACACAACGTGCGCCTCACGCTCATCACCTGCCACACTGCCTCGAAATTGACCACTATAAGGGCTGCTATTGCATCGTGTAGAATCCAACAGCATGTGTCCAGCCGCTGATGATCAACAAAGGCCCGATCCGTTCCCAGAGGTATGATTCCTCAACCACGGCCATCATTTCCGAAATGTTAAACAGCAATCAGCAACCACCGGAAGGCGCCATGAATTTCGACGAGTTTGTTCGATCCAGAAGCAATGATGTGAGTCCAGACTCTCAGATTACGCCGTCTACAGACACTGCTAACCTGCCTGCAGCCCCAGATGGAGACGCTCCAGATATGCATAGAGCATTTGCTTCGCGCCGAGCAGCAGAGCCATGACGAACGCGAGCGCATCTACCACTTGGTCAGTTCAGGCCGGAAGCTTCTCGCGGAGGGATTCGCAGAGCTACTGAACAACGACCGCCACGGTACTGCTCAAAGGATTGGATTCCTCGTGGGCTATGCATCTGCATTTCGTATGCACTCGATGTTCATTACGCAGGCGCGCAATGCCTACGGTGGACAAGAGCTCGCCAACTACTATCGTCACCCCAACCATTCTGCTTTCCTTTCTGGATTCCATCCTGGTCCCGTCACCTGTCCCGAGTACCCAGGCAGGAACCCCAATACCTATTCTTATGTACCCAGCTTCCCCGAAAGACCCAGTCCAGGCTACCCCGACATAGGGGACCGTGAAGGAAGACCCGTAACCACCGTCTATCCAGATCAAGAACTCGTTGACCGCAGTGCGGCCGCAAGGAACGGTCATGCTGCGACGAATGGTGGCGTTCGCGTTGATCGACACGCGGTCACAGCAGTCCCGCAAACAGTCGGGCGTCAATTGAACGGTGATTCGGCCGTTGGACTTGCGGCAAACTCTTTCATCAATAGCACCATCAGTCTCAACCATACGAATGGCGTTGGTTCTCCCCACGATACGGTCATGTCGAACGGGAACGGCATTGCGAATGACGATGGCACCAGTCGAGACCCTGTGGACCTCACCACACCTCCTGCAAATGGAACCATAGGGCCTCATATGGATAGCGCGCTTAACGAGGCCCATATCTAACGAGGGAGCTGAGGTGGAGAAGGGAAACGTTGTATAGGTGGGTCGTCATTATCTTTATACACGTTCTTGTTTGGCTTGGTTCTTCTGGATACATATTGGTAGTATGGTATGCTCGTTGAGTAAGGGTTTCCTTTCCAGTGTGGCTTCGTTTCTCGTCGTGTTTCAACCTCACTCTATCAAGCTCACTGTTCGATCCCCACAGCAGCGCGCCTCCCCTGCAGCACGCTGACCTCGCTCACATCGGCGCCACTGCACCGAAAGCCCCTGCTTCACATGGCAGCTAGCTTGATGCTAGCTCATCAATGCTCGGCCTGCCCAGCAGCGCACCTTTTCTGCTGCAGACCAATCACTCACATCAGTGCCGTTGCACCAAGGTCTCCTGCTTCACATCGCAGCTACCTAGGTAGCTTGATTGATAATCCACACCGACCCGCCTACCGCCTCGCAACAACGCACTCAAACTCCTCACTCAAATCCCTCACTTTTCGATAGTCGGACGCGGACGGTGCTCCTCAACGCAAGAGTAGCTCAAGCCTTGCCATCCATCCTCTGCCATCCATCCTCTGCCAACTGCAGCCTCTAATCGTGTGTCTACCAGACTGACCCCCCGTCGCTGTCTGCGACCATGACGCAGATTGCGCCAGAGACGTCAATCATGGCCGGTTTCGCTCGGCTCAACCTTAATAGCAGACAACAGTCCGACGAGAAGGCCAAACGCAAGCGCATACACTCGACGAGAGACATCCTCAGCATGACCGCAACAAGCCCGCATGCGTACAAGAGCAGCCGCCCAAGAGCCACGCACTGAGCACGAGCTCAACTTTACTCGCCAACAACGAACAGCTGCCCGCCAATCGAAGCGCAAGCAAGCCAACAAGACCAAGAGGCCTAAGATCACCACCACTCCTGCTACAATACGCCCACCCAATCTATGGTAGAAATATACGAGAATATCAAGTCCGGACTGGCTGCGTCCACACACACACACACACACACACACACACCAGATCACATCAAGGCAGTGATTCCGCTCGCTAATCGTACCGAAACGGCCAAGCGACTACAGAGTGATACCCGCGACCATCGCCAATGGATCTTCGCAGTTATACGGGGGACCATCGTTGAACAATACCCACAGTACAAGTAATCGTGGCACAAGGCCGTTCAGCATTAGCGCAAGATCGGTTTCTTCAACAGCGATGAGCTCGGCCGTTTGGCCATTACCCCGTCGCTCTCGACACTCACCAGTATGACGCCTCCACCGCTAGTGAGGAAGGCCCGTGTCCAATCTGATCCCCGATCTCAAGTTCATATGGAGTTGATGGACTGCAGCAGCCGACGTCTGGGTGCAAGGCCGAGATCTGAAGCGCAGGGTCGCGATGCTGGATATGTTATCGAGTAGAGAGTAGAGCGGTGATGGGGCGACAACGAGGAGAAGCTGAAGGTGGACACACTTTCAAGCATGCAGATGTCAAGCAATACAAAATATATGCTTCTTCCTGTCGTACCAGCTTGTGCTCTCCTCATCTCACGTCCTTTCATCGCGTCGCTAGGCGTCATGTTGTCGCAAATAGCAGGCTTAAAGCAAATACTGTATTGAGTAGTTCTCCGGCGAGATTCCTACATTCGTTACGACTCTAGTTCATGTTAAGCGCGCTGAAGGTATCTGACGTCGAAGAAAGGCACTCGAGGAGCTACTTGCAGTCTTTTGGCTTGGCAGACTTCAGGCGAGAATACACAAGCTTGATAATTCATTTCGAAACGCCCTGATAGCTTGCACAGCAACTCGCAAGGTGCGGTTATCGTGTAATCAAAAATGGACTTCTCCGAGGCGCCGCTGGATGAACCAGACTTTTTGGCTCATGGTAATGATCCAGATCGAAGCCTGAGCGCATTGACAAGATCCGCGATTTTGAAAACTATCGATGCCAATGAGGATGTCGTTCCCGCAACGCCGATAAAGTGACGTTGCCAAGGCCGCAACATGTGATACCGCGAGTTCGCGCCTTCCACCAAAAGTTCGCTGACTTTCGTCATCAACAACACGACACGCCAAAAACACCACGACAACTCACAATGCCACCCAAAGGCTCTCGAAAATCCGCCCCGGTGATCAGTCAAACTTTGGTTCTCGACAATGGCGCCTATACTCTCAAAGCAGGTCTCGTCCCCACCAACTCCGAATCCACACCCAGCTACGACGATTGCAGCGTAATACCGAATTGCATAGCGCGCAGCCACCGCGACAAATGCACATACACGGCTTCTGAGCTCGACGACTGCAAAGATTTCGGTGAGCTCGCCTTTCGACGGCCTGTCGAGAAGGGCTTCATTGTCAATTGGGAGGCAGAGAAGGCGATATGGGAGCACGAGTTCATGGGCGCAAAGGAGGCGCTGAGGGTGGGTACGCCGCTTTGACTGCCATTGCAGATAGACGAAGCTGACTGGTGGCAGTGTGAGCCCAGAGAAACGAACCTGGTGCTGATGGAGAAGCCTAATTGTCCCAAGGAACTGCAGAAGAACTGCGACGAGATCGTGTTCGAGCAATTTGAGTTCACAGCGTACTACCGCTGTGTCGGTGCGTCCTCTAAAGGCTAAAATGGGACGCGCAATCGTTGACTCTTGCAGGACCGACAATGGCAGCGTACCATTTTCCAGAAGCCGCATCGCCCTCGCCGTCACCACAAGAATGCCTCCTCGTCATCGATACATCGTACACGGATACCACGATCCTTCCGCTATACAACGGCAAACTTCTACAATCGGCGGCGCGCCGCCTCACCGTTGGCGGCAAGCTGCTCACGAACTACATGAAGGAGCTGTCCTCGCTGCGACACTATAACATGATGGAAGAGACATATCTCCTCAACGAGATCAAAGAGGCGGTCGCATACGTTACACCTTCCCCACAACAGTACGCCAAAGACCTGGATCGGGCATGGAAAGGACGTCTAGGAGATAGGCGAGAGCTGGACAGCAGTGTCGTGGTCGACTATGTACTGCCAGACTACGAGAACGCAATACATGGGCACGCGCGCCCACACGATCCTGCGAAGTCACGGATGAGACGTGGCATGCAGCCCGTTCAGGGGCCGAGGGAAGATCTGCTTCCTTTAGGCAATGAAAGATTTGCTGTCCCAGAACTGCTCTTCAACCCCTCAGACATCGGCATACAAGAACCTGGAATCCCAGGAGCGGTTATGGAAAGCCTCAGCGTCCTTCCCGAGGCGCTCAGGGTAGGACTACTGGCGAATGTCGTGGTCGTCGGAGGCAACTCACTCATCGAGGGGTTTATGCCGCGGCTGGAGGCTGAGCTTCGGGCGCTGGTGCCGAGCGAGTATCTCTTGAACATCACACGAGCGGAAGATCCTGTCAAACATGCCTGGCTTGGGGCTGCACGATTTGCGAGCCAACCGGAGCTGCTCAAAGAGGTGCTCGTCAGCAAGGCAGAGTACGATGAGAAAGGCTCGCAGTGGTTGGCAAGAAGATTTGCAGGAGAGAGATGAAATCATCACAGAAGTTGTTGAGATCGCTTTAATCGGGGGCTCGTGCATAACGCATGGGATCATCTGTGCTGCTACGTCAGCCCTACAGCGACCCGGTCATCACCACGCACTCAGTCAATCCCACTGTTTGTGCCTTGCTCATTTAGGTCTCGGAACTAGATTGTCAAAAAATACCAGCGGAGATCGTAGACGTCAGTGTAAAACATCAGGAACGGAATGCCAGAGCTGCACCCATTGCAAAGAGTACCTGGGGAGACTCTCCACGACTTCTACCATTTTGTATAACGACGCATCCACAGGAGCAGCAGAAATCCTTCCAGCCTTATACCTTATCCCGGATCTACGGGGAATGCCATACCGCCAAGTATTCGCCGGGTCCGCTTTGTGCCATACGTGTGCTAAGCATAATATCGATGATGCTCCGGGAAGATTGCCATCAGCATGCTCTACACCACTTTCAAGCACAACTCTTTGACGTACACTTGCAAGTCAGGCCATCCATGTTTCCTGTATACAGTTTGCAGCAGCTCCGGAATTTCAGGTGGGATTGGATCGCCGTCCGGTTGCGTGGTCGTCCAGACGTCAGTAATCTGGCGGTCTTTCTTGGGCACGAAGTTCAAGTTGCGGAACTGATTCTTCAGCATCTCGAAGAAGTCCTTTGCGGGCCCGCTAGAGCCCCAATCCTGCTCCTCGTCGGACGCCATGTCCAAGTCTACATCCGAATCTACTTTCGAGCCTGCATCGCTTCCGCCCCCATCTGCTTCGGACGATGCGGCGTCTTCGTCTCCATCTGAGAGCGCCACGTTTTCGCCCTCGCTGCTTGCATCACCGTTTTCGTCTCCATCGTCATCGGAATCGGAGCCAGACAAAGGCCTGGGCGATGCAGACCTCAGAATCTCCTCTGGGCATTCCGGCCATTGCACAACCCCATTACTCGTGTCCAGCAAGACGACGTCGTTCGAGAGATGCATTCGCATCCATGGAGCCCTATATAACGGCTCGGAACACGGCTATCCCACATTTTCATCATCGCCCTCCGAGACCAGCAGCGAACGTTCGGGATCTGCGTCATGCTGCAAGGCAGTCCAGTCCATGCCTTTCACCCAGGCAGTATTTGGGGTCGAGCCGTGTAAGGCTGCTTTACGATGTAGGGCAGATTTTGCATGAGTTCGAGCATTGCGTCGATCTTTCGCAGGTTGTGTAAATGGGGCGGGTTCAGACAGGGCCAGCCGGAGGGAAGAGGGTCAATGATGAAGGATGGGTCCACGAACATGGCCGCGAGAAACTCGTAATAGTCGCGGATTGCGGCAATATATTGCGCTTGTGAGTATTTGAGCGCCATCTTGAGCGCGAAGCAAGTGATTTCAGTTGGTCGTTCTGGAAAGAAAAAGCTTCATGGTCGTTCCTGCTGCGCCGCAGCCACACTGGTCAGAGCTGCGCCACCATTCGATATCAACCTCATCTTCGAGTTTTCCGCAGAATACGTCCATTGATATGACTCCCGGACATCATCATTTACCTCCGTCAAAAGAAGCACGTGGCAGAAGGCCAGACAGCAGGCCAGTGTGCAAGGACCTAAGAGCTGCGTACAATTTCAGCTTGGTCGATCAGCCTTGTGGGACTGTATTCGATATGCGGGCCGCGCACAACGACGCCTCGAACGATCGCGCCAAAATGTACGAGAATCACTCTCTGGACATCAACAGCACCCGTAGCATGAGGATCCTTCCTCCGGAGTCGACAGATGGGTCAGACATCATCTCTTGTCGACTCGGCGTCGTCTCACTCGACGAGTCGCCCAAGTATCGAGCACCGTCATACGTATGGGGGGATCCATCTGTCACGAAGCCCATCCTGGTCGACGACACGACTGTGCAAGTCCGAATGAATCTGTGGACTTTCCTGGACCAGATGCGAAACGAACAGTACTGGGATGCACTTTGGATTGATGCTCTCTGTATCAATGAAGATGACTTGGAAGAGCGCAGCGAGCAAGTAAGCATCATGGGACCAATTTATACCAAAGCCACAGGCGTCAGGGCTTGGCTTGGGCCTGGTACCGAAATTTATGTGTTGGCCATGCACGGGCTTGCAGACACAGAATGGCCCAAAAACGATCAGATCCAGGATGATCAGGTTCGGGAGGACGAGGTAATCACTTTCTTCGAACAGCCACTTGCTACAGACGAATTCTTCGCGCCGATAATTGATTTACTCAACAACGAGTACTGGTCAAGGATATGGATCGTTCAGGAGTATTGCCTGGCTGCAGACCTGGTGGTACAGTGCGGGACCATCATTGTCCCATCAGTGATTCTCGACTGCCTGTATCGGATGGCGTATCACGTCGGCCTTCAGCCGAAATCAAAGAAATTCGAGCGCATCTGGAAGAACGTCACCAAGGCAAAACTCTTATCTGATTCCATGGGTGATTTGGGCGTGAGTCCAGGTTGTAGTGTCATCAGCATGAGATCCACAGATACGAGACACTTTCCACACAGGGCAGATGCGGGCGACACAGGCCGTCTTTTCGGAGTCCTCCAGGATTCCAAATGCACAGATCCTCGCGACTTTGTGTATGCACTTCTGTCGCTGAGTGCCTTCCTATCTGCGGAGATTGTGTCGGATTACACAAAGCCAGTACTTCAGCTCTTTCTTAACGTCACCGATATGTTCAAGGTAGCCGAAATTGAAAGTTGGGAGTGGGAAAATATCTTCGATGCCGTAAATGCTTTGCGTGAGGGGTTGCAATTAGACCACGAGTGTGCAGAGGTTCAAGAAGTGCTGGAATACTTTCACAAAGCTGTGTCCGATCACGCGAACGACTGATGAAAACGCGCTCCTAGTTGAGATTCACTGCGTGGACTTTATGACTACCTTCAGCGGGCACTGTCACTTCGTAGTTACACACATCTCTGCGGACAGGGTTCGATAAGACTCTTCGACTTAGTTCGACTGAAAGGCGTCCGTTCTGTAGCGAAAATGCATTGCTCGAAACAGGCCTAACATTGGCAACTTGATTGCGTCGGCCAGCTTGCTCGCGAGTATGAGAAAGCAGAGTCAGCTCATCGCTTCTTTACTTTTGCGTTGAATTGGCTTGCCACGTGACCGCGGAAGTTCGACGTGTCTGATTGGCCAATGGTGCGGCGTCGAAGTCGAACATTTCGAACATCGCCGTCGCGACCTCGCACGCCGTCCATCACCACATGGCCGCCCCAATGCGCAGGATATCGCGCCCGTCGCGGGCAATCGACGCCTCAGCCGCTTTCCAGTCTTCAGTGCGCCAACGGACCGCATCGCCCTTCTGCCAACAGCGCGCCTTCTCCTCGACTCCGGCACCCGCATTCCTCCTTCCCGCCGGCAAGCAGGACAAGAAGAAGCACCAGCAGTTCGTGCGACGATGGCAGAAGCGGCTTCTTGGTGAATCTGAGCCCATCGGCGCTCACGTCGACCCCTACGACCCGACATCGCCTGTGAGGATAGCGCCCGAGGACCAGGGCGAGGAGCTGGAATTGCTCGAGGAGGATGCCGAGTTCAGGTTCCCCGCGTACCAGAAGGCAGACCATGGGCGCAAGCTCAAGCACGTTGGTGGCGAGGAGTGGCTGGCGAAGACCGAGGACGGCGACATGGCACGCGAGTTTGAGAAACTGACGCTCAGGACGTACACGCCGCTGAGTCTGGACATGGCAGATCAGATCGAGGAGTGGACCGGGACTCCGTACACGCTGCGGGACGAGAATCTGTTGATGGCGCAGACGGTGCACCACGTCACGGGACGGCCATACACCGAGCTCAAGTATGCATATCACTGTACAATATGGGTGGATGGAAGGCTAACAGACACAGCTTCGGCGTCAACAAGCGCACCACAGACCCTGTCAAGCTCCGCAAGGCATTCGGCCAGGCCGTCGCTGAGGTCTTCACGCTCAAGCAGGCCGGCCTCGATCTCGACCTGAGCAAGCTGCCCAACCAGGGCGTGTACAAGCGCCCCAGCTGGGTCAAGGACATCAAGCTGTACAACACAGCCTCCGGTGAACTCGCGCTGGCTTTCCCCGAGTACAGGAGCGCCGAGCAGTTCCTCAAGGTCATCCAGACGGTCCCTGAATGGGACGCTTTCGAGCCGGAGACACTGGAGGAGGACGAGCTGCTCGTCGAGGACGTTGTTGCGCCCGTCGTTCCCGAGGCAGTCCCCGTCATGGACCCTGCGACACCCGAATTCAAGCGCGCTGCCATGGTTAAGCATGACCCGGAGAAGATGTTCGATTTCATGTCCAACCGCCCCGTTCCCCGCGCGAAGCCCGTTGAGACACCTGCCGAGACACCCGTCGAGACCGCTGAGGTGCCTGTCGTCGAAGAAATCGTTCAGGTCGAAGAGAAGATCGTGGTGGAGCCCACACATGAGTCCTCCTCGCCAGCCCCCTCCCGCCACGCCGACATCGAGTCCCGCACTCAGACCTTGACAGACGCCATCACGTCATTGCGCAAGGAAGCGCGTCTGAACGCCGAGAACTCCGCATCTCAGGTCAACGAAGTCATGTGGCGCCATGTTCCTCTGACCGACAACGCTGTCAAGTTCGCTGTAAGCCTCCCTTATCACCATAGCACACGAGTCCGCACTGACATATTCGACAGCTCTTCAAGCGCCTATTCCAACTCACTGGCGCCCGCATCTCCGACCCCCAGCTCTCCTCCGCCCGCACCCTCGGCGATCTCTACAGCTCGCTGCGCTCCACCGCCAAGCCCGCCCCGTCCTCGCTCTTCGCCAGCATCCACACAGAAGGCCAGATCATCCGCGAGAAGGCAAAGACACAGATCCTGCCCTCCGAAGTTTCCGCCAAGAAGCGCGCCGACCTGGGCGATTTGCTGACGCTGGGTAATGTTGAGCTTCAGAAGCACAAGCCTACGAAGACGGAGAAGAGGACGAAGACTGGTATGGAGAAGGTTGTGCAGTATGCGCTGTGGGAGAGAGGGTTGGATTCCAGGGGTAGGGCGAGAGGTAAGAAGAACAGGGACGTACCTGTTGGTACACCACTGAGCAGGAGGAGCGCAGGGCTTTTAGTTGGAAAGACAACGAACTGGAAGGCGACGAACGCATAGAGTCCCGGTGGAGGTACCATCCGCATCTGGTTACTTGTATAATATGTAGAATCCGCTGTATTGTATTGCATGGCGGAAAGATCATACGGAGAATATCATTCCATGTCAACAACCGCTGTCCGACAGCAATCCAAGGTATTTACACATCCACCCAGCATGCACCTGTATGGACTCGACGTACGACTGCACGGCGCTCCACTCATCCCTACCACTCAAGCCGTCTCGACAACCTCACCCTCCTCCCTCACCGCAAACAACCCCTTCAAATCCCCCTGATCAAACCCCACCTCCGGTCTCAACCCACTCAACTTCCACCCCTCCTCCGTCCTGGTGTAAAAATGCTGTATCACAGAATGCCCCGTCGCAACCGCCAACACCTTCCTGCCCCACCCCTTCGCATACCCTTTTACACCACCCTTACCGTCTGAACCGCCCTGCGCGTCGCTGCTGAACCGCACGTGGTGTGCGCGCACTTGGTAGAGTCCGGTTATCGTGTCCGGCGAGGTGCGGGTAAATGTGGGGAAGGAGAGGAAGTGCTGGGTCCCTACGAGCGGGTGCCCGAGTGTGGAGGGATTGCTCATCATGGCCACGTAGTCAGCGGCGGACATGGAGGGGAAGTAGTCGGAGGGGCCCATGACGGAGGTGTAGTCTATGTGTAGCTCGGGTAATAGGATGGTGGAGAGGAGCGCCCAGTTCTAAATGTGTTAGAGGGGTTCTCGGATAGTCTAGGGAGAGGTGTTGTGCAGGTATTAAGGTTGGCAGAGCGGGTGGAGGTGGCGTACTTTTGTGTCGTAGCTGATTGCCCATTGTTGGGAGATGTGGGTGCATGCCTGGTACTCTGGGTCTGTTAGTGTGTATTGTTAGTATGAGTGGGCGATGGTGAGGGACCTTCGAAGGTTATGGTTGTTGGTGCCGGTTGAGCCATGGTGCACTATGAGACGATATGCTTGGAGGCTGTCAACTGTCGAAGGTGAGATCAAATACTTAGAAGGGATGTGTATCTTGTTGTCAATCTAAAAGCATTCTGTAAAATGATCTTATAAGTCCTTTGACATGTACTCAAATCGATCACATTCAGCCTCGTACTAGGCTGTTTGGGGTTGATGTCTGAGGTACTCCACATTCCGAGTACGGACTTCACTACCAGCGGTGGTATGCTCGGTCTCGCGCTTCGAGAGCACCGAATACCCGATAATCGTATTACAGGACCATTGCTGATGTTGTGAGCTCTCTTGCCAGGAGGCAAAGACACGAGATTTAGCAGACCATGTACATAGAGTTGACAATGTGCTGGGCAGGATGGTAGGAATGTAGATTGCAGCCTTGTTGAATTTCGGCTTCCCTGCCCTTGTCTCGAACGCGTGGTTCTCGAAGATTAAGTTATTCGGTCCTGCGATGACGTATCGTCGGTGTGGATGTTTGGGTGTGGCTCACGGTGCGTCGGTGTCGATCAAACTTGCGGAACAGCCGCAACGGCCGCCGTGAGTCTTTTACGGAGTCCGAGTCTCTCCACATCACCTAGTACTTCACCGACGCGCCATAAATGCAATCATGCGCGCGAATTGGGGGCAAGATGAAAGTCCCTGAACGAGGCGCGTTGCTTCGGGATCTGCTACGTGAGCCTCTGCCCTCTCTCGAGCGCGTTCCTGCATGATGAGGGGCACGCATATCACGCTGTTTGACAGCGCTCGCCTGGGCACTAAACATCACCCATCGCTGTCTCGATGACCGACAACAGCTCAATCGACACGCGTTGCAATATTTGCAACCATTTTCAAGGCAATTGGCCCATCACCAGCCGAGCAGAACAGCTTGTCACTAACGGGCAGCGACACCACAACGCTGAGCTTATCTGGCAGCAACTGGAGATCTCAGCCAAGTCATGCTATTGTTGCGAAATTCCGCTAAAAGGCTGTCGTGGGTGCTTCAAGCATCATAGTATAGACGTGGCGCATGTGCGCCAGCTGAAGCTACGCTTTTACTACCCTTACACGCTGGGCGATGTCGACACCGAGTCCTGTGTCAAGTCCATCCAGATCAGCTTGGAAGCTGGGGGCCAGATCGAAATCGAGATGTTCGCTACCGACGACGAAGCATGCTCTGTCCTGGACTCGTGGGATTACTTCCACACGTCTTCGAGAGTTGTGCCAAGGCCAGACTCTGAAGCTGCTCTTTCCGTCATCCAAAGATGGCTGAGAGTGCGTTGATGAGCACAGCGTTGATTCTTTATGTAAGAACCGATCCTCACCGAGGCTACCAACTCGTGTGGTGGACATCGGCCATGATGAGCAATCTGTGAAGCTGATCGACTCAAGGGGTGAGGAGGCGGACTACATCTGTCTCAGTCACTGTTGGGGTCTGGCGCAGATCATCACTACGACAAAGGCGACTCTCAATGAGCGAAAGCGCGGCATACCCTGGGGCCTTCTGTCGAATACGTTTCAAGACGCTATTGTCATGACTAGGACGCTCGGCTTTCGATACATCTGGATTGACTCATTGTGCATTGTACAAGACGATGCTCTAGATTGGGAGAAGGAATCTGCACAGATGGCTTCTGTGTACAGCAATGGGTATCTCACCCTAGCGGGCACCCGGTCGAGGAAAGGCAACGGAGGTCTGTTCTCCAAAAAGCACGATGTGGAGGTCTCAGGGACTACTCCCAATGGTCATTCGTACTGCATTCACTTTCGCGAACGAATTGATGACCGTATCGAGATGATCCCGGACTCCACCAACGAGCACTATCCCCTCCTGACGAGAGCGTGGGTGTATCAGGAGCGCATGTTATCCACCCGTGTTCTTCATTTCGGCCACTTCGAACTGTTCTTCGAGTGTCACTCCTCAATACAGTGCGAGTGCGGGTACGTCAGCTACGAAGAAGACGATCCAGGTATTGAGAAATCTCTCGTCAAGATTGAATTTGCGGATGCGCTCTCCCAGCTCAGTCTTCCAGGAGCGCAAGAAGTCGATGCAAACACTGCCTACTACGCCGCGCGCATGTGGCGTACGATCGTCTCCTCGTACAGTGCATTATCCTTGACAAAGGCGGCCGATCGACTGCCCGCCCTTGGCGGTCTAGCCAGACAAACAGCTGCAGCGAGGGGAACAACGTACTATGCCGGACTGTGGAAGGACACGCTCAACGATGATCTTCTCTGGGCCACCTATCGCGAAGCAGGAACCGTCACTACAGCACCGAGGCCGAGCCCAAGAACAGCTCCTACATGGTCGTGGGCAAGCGCATCAGGATACGTCGATTATAACGACGCGATTATCTTCTCCAGCTTTGATGAAGGGTCTGTGCATCCACAAGAGCCGCATCGGCACTTCGCAGTAATCGAACGATGTGCCGCGTTACCTTCCGGTGTTGATGAGTTTGGAGCGATTTCAGAAGGCTTGCTCACTCTTCGTGGCCTGCTCGTTACTGGGTCGATCGAGTACGGTACCATGGAGCATGCTGTAGGCAGACTCGCCGCTGCTGTACTACAAACACATAAAGCCTATCTTTTCTGTCTTCCATCTGGCAAGTGGCCCATCAGACCGGACTATCTCTTTGAGACCGGGGGGTTGGACTTCGTACCGCCAGCCACTGAGATCTACTGCCTTCGCATGAGCCATTTGCATGTTGGGCCGTGGCAGAAGCTCATGTCGTTGGTGTTACGGAAAGCGCCAGGGCGACCTGAATGCTTCGAACGCATCGGCATGTTGGAAGTGAAAAGCAGGACAGAGGATGTCGACTTAATAGGCACGCTGTTTCAAGGCGCAGTCGCACGCACGATCGCGATTGTGTAAAGCAATCATGGTAGAAGGTGCAACAGGCTTTGTTGATCAGGACACAAAATACGCTAAGAGAAATCGACGTTGGCACCCAATGAAAGCTAACGCACTGGCGTGTAGTGCGGCTGAACGACTATGTGGCTGCTTACAGCCTGGTAAGATGTGACAGAGCGGGGTCACAATGTATGACAACGATACAGCTCAACACCACCGATCTCACAACAACTGCCAAATCTATACACGATGGTTTTCTCTGCAATCTCGAGCCAGTTGTCAATCACCGAAGCCATTGGCATCTTCGTCTCCGTCTACCTCGGATATGGTGCCCTTCTCGCCCTGTACCGCATCTACCTGCACCCTCTTTCCAAGTATCCAGGACCAAAATTGGCAGTAGCAACCAAATGGTATGGATTCTACTTCGAGGTAATCAAGCGAGGTCGCTTCGCATGGGAGATCAAGCGCATGCACGAAATCTATGGACCTGTCGTCCGCATCACGCCTGACGAATTACACGTCTCTGAGCCCGCTTTCTATGATGAGCTGTACGCCGGCACGGGGAAAAGAAGGGATAAGTTCCCGCAGGCGTACAACCTTTCGTTGGGTGAGGGCTCGTCATGGACGACAATCGATGATGGACTGCACCGGAATAGACGAGCTGCCGTTGCGCCATTCTTCACCTTGGCTGCGATCCGGCAGTTCGATCCTGTGATCCGCGACAAGTTAGAGCTGCTCAGCCAAAAATTCGCAAAATGTCAGCAGTCTGGTGAGATTGTCTGCTTGGATGAAGCTTTTACTGCAGCTATGACAGATATCGTCACCGAGTATGGGTTCGGTATGAGCCATAATTTCCTCGAGGGGGACGGGTTTGCCCCAGAGTGGCACGCCTTGTTGATGGGCACTAGCGAACAGACGCATCTGACCAAATCCCTGCCTATTGTGGTCCGATTCGCAAGACTCTTCCCGCAATCATGGCTTCTTAAGCTGAAGCCTCAGATGGTCTATGCAATTGCCTTTGCCCAGGTTGGTACAATCTATCGTATTGATGTGCAATTGCTCATTTCCGACAGGACATCAAAAATAGCCTCGATAAGGCAGTGTCCGAAAGCATCAACAGGGCCCAAACTGATAAGATTCATCCGACTGTCTTTCACGAGCTCTTGAATAGCGACCTTCCCGCGGTCGAGCGAGAACCACAGCGTCTTCTCGCGGAGGGAATATCCGTGATGGCCGCCGGCATGACGACAACTTCACATTACTTAAGGACGACCACCTACCACATCCTCACCAATCCTGCTATCCTTTCACGCCTACAAACAGAGCTCGAGACAGTCATGCCTGACCCACATGTCCTGCCACCGTTCAACGACCTCAACCAACTTCCGTACTTCGACGCTGTCATCAATGAAGGGTTTCGTATCAGCCATGGTATCATGTCAAGATTACCACGCGTGGCTCCAACGGAAGATTTACACGTGCCGAACACCGGCATCACTATCGCCGCTGGCACCCCAGTAGGTATGTCGTCCTGGCTTGTCCATATGAACGCCCAGCTATTTCCTTCGCCAGACGACTTCCGACCCGACCGGTGGCTCGAGCCTGGTGCAGAGATTCTCAAGAAATACCTTGTGAACTTCTCGAAAGGAAGTCGAATATGTCTGGGCAAGGATCTTGCAAGGGCGGAGATCGTGTATTCCTTGGCGCTGCTGGTGAGGAGATGGACTGGGGAAGCGGGATTGGGGATGCAACTGTACGAGACGGAGCGAAAGGATGTGGAGATTGAGAGGGATTTCTTCAATCCGTATTCGGACTTTGGGAGTAAAGGTGTGAGGGTTGTGTTTAAGTGATTTTAGATCACCTGGCACGTGCATTCGCACAATGATGGTAAAAGCTGGAAATGTTGATGCCCAAAACTTCCTCTCCTCCATGCCTTTTGCCATTGGATGGGATCATCAAGTACTCTTTGGCATTTTGTCAAGCCCTCTTCCCAGGGATACCATGATCCGGTCCTGGTATGATTGTCAACTCTGCTTGCCAGGCACCATCGACTACTCACGTATACAAATGACGGCATGAAAGGCATCAACCATCTCACCGTCGCCATATTACCGCCCTTCCACACCTTGCCCGTCGCGCCGGAGACCACAGCGTCGACCACTTCATTGGCGAACACCGTTGTGTCCACGTCTGCGAACTCCTCATTCTTCTGGAGCTCCTTCTCGATCGCTTTGTACCGAGAGGTTGGAGGAAGCTCAGCAGGAGGCGGACCATTGACGCCAGAAGACATGTGCGAAGATACGTTACCCGCAACCAGCGTGATAACTCGGACGTTCAAGGGTGCGAGCTCGTAGCGGAGTGTTTCAGAGAGCATGTTGATGGCTGCTTTTGAGGCATTGTACTGGCCTGGGAATAGTTAGATCACTATTCTCTCTCGTTCAGATCGTCTGCTAACTTTGGAAGGGAATGTTCACGACACCAGCGCCGGATCCAATATTGACAACACAGCCCTTTGCCTTGATCAGCATCCCGCTGAATGCCTGCACCATACGTAGAGCTCCCCAATAGTTGACTTCAAACAGGTTCTTGCCAGCGTCAATGTCTACATCGAGGGCTGGCATGATGTACTGTTGCCCAGCGTTGTTGACCAGGAAGTCTAAGCTTCCACCTGTGAGGTCTTTGACTTCTGCAGCGACTGCAGCGATTGATCTCTGGTCGACGACGTCCAGTTGGAGGAGGTGCACGTTTGCGATCGACGCGAGGTCTGCCATCTTTTTCAAGGATCGCGCAGTTGCGAAGACTGTGAAGCCACGCTTTTGGAAAGAGAGGACGAGCGCAGGGCCAATGCCGCCCGCGCTGCAACCTGTAATGAGGACGGTCTTGTTTGCCATGGTCGTTACTGTTTGGAAATGATGAGTACGATGCTGGGGTGTGGTGACGGTTCGATGCAATACTTTCGAGCATGTTGTTCACCAATTATATCCAGCGCACCCTAGCTCGAACTACTGCGTAGCTCGTCCGGCTCAGCGCTGGGTAGTCTTCAATGTTGGTAAGCGCAATCATCATGTTGGTGTTGCTGCTTTCGGCTTCCCGAGGTCCTCAACGGTCACCGCATAACGATGCAAGTAGCTGGCACCATCGTTCTAGTGGTACCCGGCCGCGGCACAATGAATGCGCACACGTGCAATTCGTCCGGTTGAATTGATCGAAAGTCATGATCCTGAATGAACAATTAATGAGTACCTGCCCTATAGCGGATATGGCTGCAGGTGTTTGTGTCGGCGCAACGCAAACCGCCGGCGTAACATTCTATAAAATCATGTCCCTGTGTTCAATCTTTCATGTTGAACGTCGCTTTGAAATGCTCGCGCTTTTGAGACAGTGTTGTGCATGAGATGTTCATAATTGTCCCGAGAGTGAGGATCGGGCTAACAAACTATCCGAGCTCACATGTCGTCGTAAAAACCGGACACAACTCCAAGAATCCAAAATTACTAGGGGCCTTCAGGACATACTTCAAGACCTATTGCACGCAGGTAGAGCTTCTAAGGATTACAATTGTTGAATGCTTACATCCGGTTTCTTTGTTGACATGAGAGCCGAGCACCTCCCTGTCCAAGAAATCCACCAAATCACGCTCATCAGGATCGATCGATCGAGGACTATTGGCTAACAGCTGAGAGACGTTGTGAGGCTATGACTTGTATACCACTATGCATAAAAATTACCTTCCTGCGGTATCTGTACATTGTGGCTCGTAAGTGTGCAGTGGCCCGTCACACTCCTGGATCCCTATTTGACAACGCCCCATTGTACAGCTTTCAAATGACAGCCTACATCTTCCGACGATGGATAAAAAGCCGCACTGATGACCAGACTATAGTGACGAGCAGTTAGTATGTGGACTTCAACTGGCCAGGAAAGGAGTAAACCGGTTGTCAGAACCAGTACAAGAAGGATGATACAAATCACCAGGAGGCTGATGACTGAGTAGCCGCAAGCGCAAGTGGAATTGGGATGAAGCTTTCCTTCTCGATTGCGCTTCTCCAGTCGCACGAGGAACAACGATTGCGACAGAAGCCACCTGAGGAGTCCAGAAGCGATCGTCAAAGGAGCCGCGAAGTTGGTTGGGAGTTGAAGGAAGTGAGTCGACGATTGTTCTCCTTCGGGACACATGACTCGAAGACCTCTTCGCTTGGACGCATACTTGTTCCATTCTCTGGCGAAGCAGATGGAGGTGAACGTTCGGTTGACTGAGAAGTAGAACAGGGACAACAGTGCTTGTAGAAGATTTGCCAGCTAAGCATTGGCAAGTTTGCCTCTCGTGTCGAAGTCGATTTGAGTCGAAGGGATTGTTAACCTCGATGCTGTTTCCCAGCCCGATGCCATTTCAGATGTGTATACTGACAAGCTGAGCATCTGTGTTGTCAACAAGGATGACAAGCCGCTGTAAGAAAGATTCAGACGAAGGACCTCACAGGGCTTGCGCCTTTGTTGGACGGGAATCGAAGTCAAGTATACTTACACATTGACAACCGTCCGCTTCCTGTTGCCACCTATAGTAGAGGCGACTGGCCGTTGTTTGATTTTCCAAGGTTTTGGCTGAGCCCACTTTGTGGTCAAGCAGCCAAGGTTGCGTGCGCAAGCACTTTCACTCTTGTGCCAGGGTCCGTTGTCTCAAGGAAGGACGCAACAGCATCACCACCCGTGATGACATGCCCTGAAGAGCATGTTCGAGGAGCCGTATATATGCCTGTGACTTTGATAGTATTCATCACGATGACGACGATCAAGAACGGAAGCGCGATTTGAACTTTGCTTCCATACGATCGAACTTTGGCGCGTGCATGGTCCACTCACAGCGCACGTGGCGGTCGAGCAAGCCAGTCAGCTTCACTGCAAAATCACACTTGATCACTCGATCTTTCGTCCGCGCTCTTGTTGTAACCCTGTTGACCAACATCGACTGAGGTGATATTGGGCAGAACGCCATATCGAAACCGTAACGATCAAGGCCTGTCACATCCTAGACGTATCTACTGGGCTCACTCGTTTGCTGTGTCACGGCCATATGCGTGAAGTTGAGGTAGAAGAGGTATTCGAAGGGCGTGCGCGAAAAGGCCGGTGAGGAAGATGATCGGCATGAGTCGTCGCCGATAGCCGTGAGTACAAAGGTCCATTTCGCTTTCATGACTATCGATGACGCTGCGTCCTGAACGATCAGTAGTATATCCCTGTAGCCTGAAATATAGTTGTCAGAGTAGACCTTGATCCATTCCGCGTTGGTCATGCTCTTCCAGCTGGTATCGTTGACGGCAGGTTCCTCCATACTCTTCAGTATGGTGATATTGTAGTCCTGCCTGCTGACGACACTGAACAGAGCCGAGTTATAATTGATCAGAGGTAAGAAAGTGATCAATGTAACGAGGAAGTGTATTGAAGCAGGGCTTTGACTTTCAATAGATGCAGCGGTGCAGAGCTGATTGCTAGAAGCCACCACAGCGCCGCTCTCCCCTTCACGATACGTTTCAGGTTGCGTAGACTGACCAAACCAATCTCCACCCAATGCCCAGATGCATGTGCACGGTCGATTTCGTGTCGTGTTGGAGCGCAAAGAACTTGCATCGCATAATTGCTGGAGGTAAGAAGAACCGTGCTCATGATGTTGATAAAGATATGCAAGATGGAGCTCAGCCTTGAGACATATGCAGAATCTCCCTGCGCCGAAGTTCCGATACCGTCAACAATACCGCCGTTCCGGGTTGTACCAAGTATCAACAGAGCTGTGTTGCTGATGAACATAGCAAGAGAGGCGTAGAGACCGACAAGGAGGCCTATCCTCCAGCCCTTACCCCCAAATCTGTGAGCAGGAGCTTTCCTACGTAGCTGCCGTGGAAGGCGCGAACTTTGGGTGGAGGGATATTTGTGTCGCAGCCTGATCGTAGCTACTATCGTCAGGTTCTTGGTCGATCGCATCGAAGATTGTATCATGGTGAACAGCTTTGTCTCGCTGACTCACGCGGTGGTACAAGTCCATAGCTGTCTTGACGTTTCCGATCGAAAGTTGATGAGGACGTCGAACTTGTGATGGAAACCCACCAGGCTGACGCAGATTTCCTTGTTTATATGTGATGCCACACAAAGTTCAGCCTCCACACGTTGGTGGCGCAAGCCTGCACATTCAAGATGCCTACGCCTCAGCCTTGTGCACCTCCCCATCATCGAATGCGCCAACAACAGATGTATATGACTGCCCAGAGTCGCACTGAAAGCTTATTGTATGGGGCAATGTCAACCGCAAGGTACAGTGGTTTCTTGCAGGCTGGTCAGATTGAGCAGCCGTGAAGTCAACTCGCATTCCATATGGACCACAGTTAGAGTATTTGGCGACTAATGTTGCATGGCTGTTGCACAGAGACTCGCCCCACGCCTGTATCGTGCGCCTGAAAGATATCAGGATTTAGAGCCGTCGTCGAGGTCTTCTTGCGTGTTTCGAGACCGAGCATCCGGCGCCTCCGCTTTTGCAGTACCCGTACTGCTCCCTGAATCTTCCTTCGGCCGTGCCAAACTGAATTGTCTGCGATGCCCGTTCGGTCGTTCGGTGAGGCTAGGCGCGCGTGGTCGTGCTTTCCCTCGAGCGCGACCGCCCACAACTGGTATCTCGTATGTGACGGCGCGAAAGAAGTAGAGTACCAGATCATAAACGACCAAAGCCGCCCATGGGCCGATCATTACTAGTCCAAAGAACAGCTGGATGAAAATCAGCATGATGAAGCATAGTAAAAGCGGACGCCGACTCACAAACACGCGCGTAAGGCATGTCTCAAAAGTTGAGAAGCTCGCAGGGAGGATGGACAGCAACCCCATCGTGACCAGCCACTTATTGCAGTTTCGCCAGTCAATTGGTCTTCAGACTGGAGAGTATCGCCGCCGACCCAGCAGAAGCTACGATTGTGTCAATGTAGATGCTCAGGGGACTGTTGGCTGGAAGCAACTGTGGTAGCGTGATTTACGAAGACGCGGTTGCGCGCGGGACCGTCCAGCGGATCGTCATCGTTCTGTGGCTGAAGCTCGCCCGGGCGCGCACGGACGAGACCGAGGGTCCTTCACCCCTCCTTTACGCCTCAACACCAGATCTCTCCGCAGCTGACCTCAGGCATCCATGCAAGGCAACACCACACATGAAAGCGGTCATTGGATGGGCTTCAATGCTGAGCCTCGCCGATCCAATGACCAAGTTGGTGCCGCTTTGCGCATTGCTCACGGCTTTGAGCCTCCCCCGCCCGCCGTGACACATGCACGAACAATCAATACAATCGTTTCGACACAATTCCTGACTCAAGCCAGTGTTTTGGTGAGAATTTGAGGCTTTTCATGGCCTACCGCAAAACGTTGTAGTTGGGGTGAATTAGACGTGCCAGTTGCTGGATGGCCACCCTTCCAGTCACGCTGTAGCCTAATCTCTCAGCCGGTCAATCAAGCCTCGTCAGACTGCGGTCGCACACCGATCCCTTATTTTCGAGGCACATCCTCGAACTTTGCACTTTACTCGACGTAGTATCTCGACCTCTCCTATCTTCAAACCATCCACTTGCTCTGAACGCTGAAAACTCGCTCTTGCCTGCCGCGGAGGCCAAGGATCCTGCGACTGACACAATGGACGATCTCACTTTCCTCGACGAGGAGCTCGGCAGCGAGTACGGTGCGAGCAATGCCATCCTGAAGGCTGTTCTTCCTGGCGGCAAAGTCATCCACATCTCCAACGCTATCAGTCCGTTGAAGTTCCTGGACACATGCCCACTCTTGTACCACGCCTTCGAGTACAATGCGCAGAGCCGACTACAAGCAAGTCTCGAAGCTTCTTCAGACACCGCCGTCATATCGCTCGTTCGCTACTGCTACACGGGCAGCTATCTTGCAAGTGAACCAGACGGAGACAGCATCTTACTTTTGCAACATGCCGAAACATACAAGATCGCTGAGGACTTCGATGTACCAGAGCTCCAGATCGTGGCGCACGGGAACTTCTCATGCCAGATCGAATTCGCCTGCTGTCTGCCCAAGCATCCACAAGATCTCCTCGACACGATTAGGTTCATCTATCGACATTTTGCCAGTGATGAAGCTCGCCGCAACCACAACCTTGTTGATACACTCCTCAACTACTGCGTTTCCGTCTATTTTTACCACAAGCTGGGCGAGAGCCTGGATTTCTTGACAGCTGTCCACGAAATTCCAGCCTTTCGACAAGATCTCTGCAGGACAAACATCGCACGAAACTTCGAAGACGACTGTAAGTGATTGCAGAGAGTCTCCTGCCAACTAACTCTGAACATGCATAGGTGCTGCAGAAATCATCCGACTGCCGTCTGGTTCATTGGCTGAGTCAAACAATGCACCCACAACTCTGGCATCTCGCGAGCTTCCGAGTGCTATGCTATTCGATCCGCCTTGCAGGTTTGCCTCTTCTGGCACAGCACCGATCGAGAACCCACCTACCGACTCGAAAACCGTCGCCGAAAGTAGCACGTCACCGTTTGCTTGTAAATACAGTCGGCCAGCGTTCCAGGCCCGTCGCGACATCCCGGACCGTTCGAAGCACAGCGTGTCGCCTAGCGCGTTGTCTGCAGCGCTTCTCAAGTTCACCGACGTCGGGTCCTCAGATATGGATGACGAGGAGCGCGAGATCGACGATGCGTTCCGCGAGTACAAACGGGCAAGAATTGAGGAGGCAAGCACACGGTTGAGGTTCGGTTCCCTTCTGCCTGAAGCAGATCCATCGAGTGGGCCCGCTATCAAAGGGAAGGGACATGCGTCTCCCAAAGTGGATGAAGACTCCTACTGGGACGGCGCATTCAAATCGACCGACACGAAACCTGTCAAGGTCGCCACAGAGGGCACGTCTCAGAGCGCTCGACGCTTGCTCTTCGAGTATGGACGCCGTTACGCCCGCCCTGTGCCAGTCCTGCAGCTAAGCAAATGTGACGCCGAGGTTAGCGCATCTAATACGCTCCCTCACCGACCTCTCAACCTCGAGCCTGTGCCGGACGCAGGCGCCGCCGCCGACAACGTGAGCGAGGACGAGGGCTTTGCCATGGTACACCGTTCCCAGGCAACAGGAGCAAGTACACCTCGCACTCAGATGTCGAGCCCTGAGCTTATCGCTCGCGAATCGATTGCCGAGACCATGATCAAAGACGAGGTCAACAGTGATGAAGAGTGGACTGACATTGGTCCTTTGATTTAGAACGTTTGGAAATTATCGTATGCGATTATTACTGCATCCTTACCAACAACTCACACAAAAACGAACATCACGGCAATGACTTTTTGCATATCTACGTATTTCTGTGGCGTTACCGGGGACACCGGCGATATACGGACACACGAGACACATTGGGAGGGACATTACAAGGAACGGCTGCACAGGCGTTCAGGTCATCTTTCAAGTTTCAAGGAAGCTATCCGAAGCCTCTAGTCGAGCACCAAACAAAATGCACTGCATTCAATATACAGCATTTATATCACATGTGTACTTGTCTGTCCCTCTTGACGTCGGCCTGGTCGTACTTGCAAAAGACGAAGCGGAGACTTTGTATGATCGCATATGCTCAATTTGGACCAAATGTGATCATGAATATCAACGATGCAACAAAGCTCTCGGAGTCACAGAACTAAGCATGGAGATGTTCTAGGAGTCAAGAGGCGCAGGACAAGCCAGACATCCACTTTCAAGGGACGTCTGTTGATCTTGTGTTGCTCAGGAAGGTGTAGAAATGACCTTTTTCTTCCGCCGCGATTCAGCTTCTTTGACTTCTCCTCGTCGCAGCTTCCCCTCATCAACGTAAGTGGTGGGTCTTTGGGTCTTAATCTACTTTCATATAGGATTGAGAACTCCATTTTCGAGAAAGTTCCTCTGACTGGATCTTGAACAACAAAGGTTAGAGCTGGAGGCAGCCGTAGATATTAGTCAGATGATCAAAGAAGATCATACATTGCGCCCTTGATCAGTCTTTTTGCTTCTGGGATCTTGCCCACCGCTTAGGTTCAAAGAGCATGCGGGCGCATATTTCAAGGCAGTTCGTTGAGGTCCAGGACAAAACACCTCCTCCATCTTTTGGCACAAGAAACAACGGCGAAGACAGACGTTGTGGGGGAGAACGAACACAGTAGGAGCATCGAGCATCGAGCATCTGTACCGTGGATTTGCCGTCATCTCTCTCTGTAGGAAAATTGAGACTCTGTCAGTCATTTCATTCTTAAATTTAGAGACATGATCCTCTCTCGTCGTAGTTTTAATACTGAGATTCAAAAGGAGGGAGCAGTGTTGTTCAGCATAGCCAGAGAGGGTGGAAAATTATGCCTTCGCCTTGCCAAAGATAAAATATAGAGCAGGCAATGGTATGGGCCCATGTTTGGGGTCTTTGAGCAATATTGAGGTGACATGGCCATCGTAATGGATTTCCAGGTTCAAAGATAGGGCTGTAGAGAATTAATAACATGATGGAACGCCCGTATGTGGAGGAACAGAGACCTGCTTTGATGCAACGATACATCATAATTGAACCCAATGCCTTCAGAAAACATGACGCAGGCGTGTTGTAGAGACATGTTGTATTTCCAATGGAGACATGCAATCCAGATGAAAATGCTATGAAAGCTCGAGCTTCTGCACACACTTCTCGTTTTGTTCCACGATTTTCGAAGATCATTGTTACATGAGACGTTGACAATCAGCTTCTGGACCCCAGAATCGGCACGCTCGCATAAGAAGATGGTAAGAAGCTTTTGATCAGATCAGTGCAGAGGCGCACATGGTGCGGTGGCTGCTCAATTTCGAAGCAAATACCGTGTCCGTGCACTCAACGCGCGGATTCAGTCAGCGCGCCGAAACACCAAAACACCATAATCGTTACACCCTTACAACAGTACAACGCAATGGGTTTAGAAGAAGCGCTTGCAG